>OW203724.1:14623142-15223142 GCA_934045075.1 Yponomeuta sedellus
TGCTGAGGGCATTCGCCCAAAGCGCTGATTTTCAGAGTACGTCATCCGGGGAGGCTCTTTCGATATCAACCCTTGAACGTCCCCACTGCTGGGGCACGGGTCTCTTCCTGCATCGCAGGAAGGTTAGGCCATACTCCACCCGGGGGTCAAGTCCGGGTTGGTGGAGGATTGTAAGACAGTGGCGAGCCTTACTGTCAGAAGCTGTCAAGCCGCCCATAAGGCCTCTGACATGGCTTAACGACTGCCATTGCTTGACAGCCGGCACCAACGGCTTAACGTGCCTTGCGACGCACGGAAGCGCTTGGAAAAAATGCCACTAGCGGTAGTCACGGGACTGTCACTCATCCTGCACCTGACCGCGCCTGTTGTTGCTTAACTCAAGTGATTGATTCCAATCACCCGGTTCGGCTAGGCCACGAGCGCTTCTTGCATGCACCCTAAATCCGAATCGATAACCTGCTCCTTTTTGAAGTCTGTGTGAAAACCACCTTAACCGCTTCCGCAGTTCAAGCGTGCGGTGGTCCACGACCCGGTGACGGGTAAGCTGATCGCGGCGCACTACCGCATCAGCAAGTCGGGCTGGCTGAAGGACGAGGAGTCACTAGCGGTGGCGCGCGTGTCGCGTCGAGTGCGACACATGACCGGCCTCGACATGGCCTCCGCCGAGGAGCTGCAGGTCGTCAATTACGGCATCGGCGGTCACTACGAGCCGCACTACGACTTCGCGAGGGTCCGTATGAACAGTTGTGAAAACCTCGACCAGGCCCTAGGGTCTAATACTTACATAGTTTTTTAATAGAATTATATAAGCACGACAATGGTTGCTATTTGGCTCGATTTGGTAGTCTACAAAGCAATAGCAGTGCAATGTCATTCCAGGGGTATCTATATCAACCCTTGTATGTCACTACTGCTGGGGCACGGGTGTCTTTCCGCATCGCGGGAAGGTTATTAGGCTATACTCTACCACGGGATATCCACCCTTGTATGGGGCACGGGTCTCTTCCTGCATGGAGGTCGTTAAGCCAGGTCAGAGGCCTTACGGGCGGCTTGATAGCTTTTGACAGTAAGACCCGCCACTGTCTTACAATCCTCCAGGGGATTAACCCGCGCAAATTAAATAGGTATCTCTCGCGAAGAAGATCGAATCGCGTTAGGCGCCGAGTTAAGTAGCACGGGTTATACCATTGCAATGCGATTGGTTACCGGACTACCGATAGTGTGAAAGAAACGACCATTACCGGACTAATAGGACTCTATTGAACAACTATGCATTTTAGAGATTTACCCCCTGGACATAGTTAAAACTTTCCTTCACTCACTCATTCGTTCATTCATTTATTCAACAATCGCTCTTCCGCAATGACTAGATATTCAGACGCTGTTTATGCGAAATACCAGACAAATCTTAGGACGTCGCGCTTGTTCATTTGGGAGTCTGGGGTTGCCCACTAGACTCGATATTTCCCCGTCGAGGAGCTGCAGGTCGTCAACTACGTCACAACGACTTAGTCTTCCGTCCATTATTTCGTTCATACTTTCGCTCAGTAATAACTGTGCCTGTGTATAATCAGCCGTAAAGACTCATTCTTTAATGCATACGAGCCGCACGTCTTTGAGTCTAAGTGAAAAACAATTTGCAAATTCACTTTCGGCTCTAATCATTGCCTTCTAGCCTAGTTATATGTTTAGCCACGGTCACAAAGACCCATATTTATTTTCGTGTATTATTTCATTAATTCTAATCTTGTTTCTGTAAACTAATTACAGTTTCTTTACACTATTGCAGTCTAATATGTTTATAATTTTACTTAGATAAAAATTCTATCAAACTAAGCTGAAAGACTTGATCACTTGTTATAGTGACTGCAATAAAAGTAATGTTTGGTTTGTTACAGAGAAGCGAAAACGCCTTCGTCAACTTCCCAGGAAACAGAATTGCGACTGTATTATTCTATGTAAGTATTGAATAATTTATTGAACCCAATCTTTGTTTCAAATACTTCCAAAAGGCGAGTTGGCTTTTAGTTATACTGATTTTAAACACAAAATACACTTAAAATAAAGCACTCAAAAACAGGATTGAAAACAGGAAGTAAGTAAGTAAGTAAGTAAGTAAGTAAGTAAGTAAGTAAGTAAGTAAGTAAGTAAGTAAGTAAGTAAGTAAGTAAGTAAGTAAGTAAGTAAGTAAGTAAGTAAGTAAGTCAGTAAGTAAGTACTCACCACCGCATAACGCCCCGCCAGATGTCGGAAGTGGCCCAGGGTGGCGCCACAGTGTTCACGGAGCTAGGTCTCAGCGTGTCGCCCGTTAAGAACGCGGCCGTCTTCTGGATGAACCTGCACCCCTCGGGCGAGGGAGACCTCGCCACCCGCCATGCCGCCTGCCCCGTGCTGCGCGGATCCAAGTGGGGTAAGTAAACTATATACATAGGAACATAAAAGCCGTCACAGGTTATACTATACTAGACCTCAGTTTCTCATACAATAAGAGCCACTTGCAAATCTTGATTTAAAATAATTTTAACCGTATTCTCCATACAAAAGAAACTGTCAAAATTATACTAAACCTATAGGTTTAGTACACAGTTTTTTTTTTTCTTAAATCTATAGATTTAAAGTAACTGCGCAAGCGGCCCTTTACAGTCTGTTGTTTTTAAATGTTTTTTTTATATTGTTGGTTGGCTAGAATAAAATACTATTTAGTATTAAGCCCGCCAATTGTACAATCTTTACAGGTACAATAAAGAATTTAATAATAATAATAATATATGCACTTTGGCCAATTGACAGCTGTTAACAATTGTTTAATTATTAGTCTATTAATTATTAGTTATTACCGTACCGGAAACCGGGGGTTGGTATAATTGGAAAAACGCTAAAGCTGAAGCCTCTTTCGTTTCTTTTTTTGAAACTTTTCCATCAGCAGGTTTTCCGTTCTCTTTTTTATGTTCCATACATCTTGAAACTTGAAACGGAATGATTTATTTTTTATCTTTTGATGTAAGTATTAATAAATTAAACCCGTCACCCAAGTTTTTTTTTTCATACAAATTAACAGCTTCGAGTTTCATTTTAAGCTCTTGCTCTTGAGAAGTGGTTTAATTATCAATACTGAAGATTTTGCGTTATTTCATTAACACTAGTGCCACGGGCTTACGATTTCAAGGGGTAGAGCGTGTGTGTGGACTGTAGTCACCCTGATTACGTAGCCGCGCTGTGACATAGTTATCGTACGTGTGTGATGAGCTTAAAGTAGTGACAAAACCCACATTAGTACACTTTTAACTTGGGTGTTGCAGAAAAGTCCGGTATAAATTAAGTGGATAACCAACTCTAAATAAGTTAGGTACATTTGTGAAGTCATAGTAGCAATACCACTCGCTAACGGTGACGTAAAACATCGTTAGGAAATCCTAGGAAGCGTTAACATATCTCAGCATACTTATTTCAAGATTTCCGCACCTAGCCTCATACTTGGGCCATGGCTACGTACCATGGCCCAACTATGAGGCTAAGTGCGGATATCTCAGCTCTAACTCTGAAATCGAGAAAACACATCAGCTGTTTCATACATTCCGTAGTGCCGATATCAGAATTAAGTATGTATGTAACAACTTCGCGATTTCAGTGTTGATCCTATTATAAAAAGTATACTTTGTATTGATGAAATGAAATTAATTTAAATGAAATGAAAAGGTTTATTCAAAGTAGCGCGGAAACTACGGCTTAGTGAACGTTACAATTCAAACTAGGTGTCCATTTCAAAATCAAGATCATTTTGGAGAAAAAATGGGCAAGTCTTTTGAATGAAGATGAATGGGACAAGCCCTTAAGGTTCAACCCACAGAACATAAAAAAAGAGTAGAAGTAGTGACATGACACATTAGTACGAAAACCAGTGTAACCAAACTGATACACATAAACCAAACGCATACTACGAATGCCAAGCTGCCATTGGTAAATAAAGTCAATGCCGAAAAGGTGTACATCATAAAAGTTTCGAGTAAAATATGCACCTTTTCAGAATGTTAACAATGATCAAAGTCAAATGACAGTGATGAAATAAGGGTTGGCATTTTGTAGTAACGCTACTCTACACTAGATGGAACTACCGCCGCGTCGGACCGAAAAGAACTTTTACCTAGTAAGACATAAAGTTCAAAATTGAAAAACAAGTACATTCTCAGTTTGGGATGGGACAATGCGAGTTCTAGTTTGTCGATAGGGAGAACCTATCGACAAATTATACAAACAGTTTAACACATTAACGGCTGAATACGAATACTGATTCTCAGAAGTATTTTTGGCTATTTTTTTTTTGCCTGTGGGTTGACTGGTAGAAAATGCATCTTTTTTACATTATCTTTTGTGCAATGAAGAAATAATACTAATAGGCTGGATACATATACAAATAAAACAATGTGGTAGATTTCATAATATTTTAAAATAATATCTCTTATTAAAACTAGCTTTAACCCACTGCTTCGCCGGCGTTAGAAATTATAATTAAAAAAAAATACTTTGTCTATCTATACGCCATGTTTCATAAGTAATACTAATTGATGATGGTACTAATATAATTTCATTTATACGCAAGAGTCTAACCTGGAAGTGAAGCACATTTTTTCTGGTATTGCTGCATCACATAAGTGCCATCTTCCGCCTTTTTAGTTATCATGAAGTGTATAAAAATGCTCTGAATATATTGTGCTCCTCTTCGTTGGGAACCAATTTTGCCTCTTATCGCTGCCATCCATTTTAATTTCGTATCCGGTTTCCTTAGGAAAACTAAACGAAAACTCACTTCCAAATTGTTTTGATTCCGAGAGGGTTGTTTTATCATTGCCTCGGTTTGCTGTTGTCAAAGGGGTTGAAGTATTAAGGGTAAATAGCAGAATAATAAAAAACCATAAATCAAATAACATAACAAAACAAAAATCTGATGCTCGCCAAGAGAACAACCACTCGAACAGGTAAACAATATAATAAGTAATTTACTTAATGTTTTGAACTGAAGTAAAAAAAACCATATGAGTCGTTTTCGATAACCTAACTTTCTCACACATCACAACACATCTCGGTTGGAATATTTAAAAATGTAAGATTAAAATTACTTTGATAGTTTCTTAAATATTGCTGTCCCTGATAAACTGGTGAAGAAAAACTATATCGCGATCTAGCTGTGCTCATTTCTTGTATGTGCTCATGTCATGTCTTGTATGAAAGTAATGTATGAGCTCCAATGACAGTTTTATATGCACAACCACCAGCCGGCGACCGGAGCTCATACATTATTACTTTATCCGGCCCGGCGACCGGACGGCTACCGGGTGCATATGAAAAGGCACTTAGGAAGCAGATATAAAATAACAATAATTATTTTACCTACTTAGACGAATTGGAATTTACAATACCTAAGTACCGTTAAGTATGTATGACTAGTAAGTCATAGACAATTAATTATCGATAGATTTTTATCATGTTTGCCCCCATCCGTAATTGAGTAGAATTCAAATTTTGACAGAAATTTCTAGAGAATGTACACTTTCTTCGATGAAAATTTAACTTTAGTAACCAGTAAATAAAGGTGGTTTCACTTTCTCATTTTCGGATTGGTTTCCGTGTTCATGTCATTACAAATTTAATTAAAAATCCAATGAAATACGTCTTGCAGATGAAATGTTACGCCATGATCGGTATATTTTGGTGCCCAACTTTTATTTTTACTCTCTAACACAGCATAACAAGGCAGGTTAACAAAGTTTTCACCATTTTTTCTTTACTAGAAGCGCACGGCAACTGAAGTCAACAAAACTGTCACCGACTACGCATAGGCAATACATTGCTAATGTGAGGCACGCGGGCACCGCCCACTTACGACTTCTACTCTTTTTTTATGTTCTGTGGTTCAACCGGACCTTTCTGAACCACCCTGTCGAGCAATACTAAAAACAGCATGATTCTTTTTAAAACTGCCAAAGAGTTTAGTGGGAAAACCTCTCGTTATCTGTCACATCCACTGTTGGACTACAAATCGGCTAGACCAGAGAACGTGTAAATTAAATGTAGCGCAAATTTAAAATAAAAGACTTGTCTAGATAGCCACAAGAGCCAGTCGTAGTTGAGTCAGTGCCACTTAAATTGATAAAGTATAATTTTCAATGACGAAGCCGTAGCGCGGTTGTGGTGTAATAACAGGAAATGTAAAGGAAGTGTCTATCGAAAGCAGTTGAAACGAATTCTTTATACGTGTATTTTTCATTCGATATAGTTACAGTTGCCTACACATGATTAGTCGGCTCTCCAAGTGTCCGCTGCGCTGTCTGCAATGAGAAAACAACATCGATTTCTACTGTCGATTAGCATGAATATTCTTTACTTACTTATTGGAAGAAGAAGCTAGCTTGTGAGCCTTTTGTAGTTAAAAAAATAATCGCGCATTACATTTAGTTAGTTTCAGTTGTAAGGCGCGTCTGGTATCACCAGTGTACCATTTGATTCCTAATCCACAAACTGTAACATAGTATCACATTTCCTCTAAACCATATTCACAGTTTGGAGGTCTTCATCACTCGGTCAACTTAATTAGTGTAATTCCTGACTTCTCGGCAGTTGCCGTGGTCATGGATAGACACTACGTCCGTGGACAACTCGTGAATTTTGAGAGCGGATGTTATGTGTGTGAAAAAAGTGTATGAAATTTAGGTCTTCCAGTCGACTAATGGCCGTTTAGCCATTTTTGTTCAACAGCAGCTTGTTGCTATCTAGACACTCTCTACAATAAATCTAACCTCACTATCCCCATATTTTCAGTATGCAACAAGTGGATCCACCAAGGAGGTCAGGAGCTCATCAAGCCCTGCAGTACCACCTATCAGGATGAAGGCTACATGCGTAAGATTCCCAAGCCTGTCCACAAGTCTTCCAGATAGCTCAAAATGTTCCTTCGCGGTATTGCGACCTTATTGTAATTTAACACGTGTCGATTTTGTGTCCTTGCCGTGGACTTAATTATGATGCGAAGATTGATATTGAAACTGCCTTTTCGCTGTACTTTATTCAGTTCAGTTATTAAGCCTGATACATTTGTACTTATGTAGTAAAATTCTCAATGTTAAAACCTGCGATTACCATAGGGGGACCAGGAACTCATGAAATAAAGGGAAATGAAATCAGTATTTAATTTGCAACGAGCATTCCATACCCACCAACTTAACTGTGCAGTGGGCAGCAGGGGAACTTAATGAATATAAAAAAACGTATAACTGAAACATATTCGAAAAATATACCTATCCATATTTTTAATTCCACATACCGGACATGAAGTATTTTTATTATTTCATCAGTTCCTGCTGTTCCTACCTACTAATTATAGTTGGTATATTTTAAAAACTGAATTTGTCATCGCAACTTTCCTAATCCAATTGCGTTCCAAGCGGAAACGTCAAATGTCAACAGTGGGTTGGATATCAATCCATCTTAATAGTCTTACTTGTTCTTGTAGTACCTAATAACCATGAATATTTCGCTCAAAGGGCGTTTAACTACTTGTGAGTCCCGTTGTCTAATGCGTCACTAAAATCAAAGACAGAATCCGGATGATGATCGAAACTTGCTCTTATACCACTTACGATAAGAGTCAGAGGGGAACCAATTTGGCCCTTCGCTCTAAGAAACTGTGGCCAAAAAAACTGAAAAAATAGTAATTTTAAGTTACCACTTTTAGTCACGCAAACCGCATTTTTATTGCTTAGTATTACAGGAAATTATTTACACTATTTACAGGACAGAAGCACGACAATTTTGCAATAGCAAAACCTCAGCCGTGACAGTTTTCTCATCCCAGAATTATTCCGTGCTACATTGGCGATCTCAATAATATTCTCTGATTATGTTCTTTTTAGAAAGCTTTTAAGAAAACTTCTTAGTTTTCCTGCCTTACTTCCATAAGTCTTAAGTATCTTCAGTATCTAATATAAACATGCTTGCTCTCTAAATGTTAAATAATTGGTTTAGTTAATCTTAATATTTCGTAGTCATTATTAACAGTAGGTACAATTTTGTAGTACAATTTACATTAGTAATAAGTGTGTTATTTGGCTTCATCGTGACTGTAAAAAGTAAAACAAGGACGCCATTTGTTGCCATTCTAAACAATTGAAAGTACCAGTGAATCAAAACATGAATCTCGTACAAAACAAATGCTTATATAGGTAGCTGGTAAGTCGCTGTTCAGGGTGAATTTGAAATCGTTAGAAATATTTTAGGAGAATGATTCAAAAGTAATGGTATAACAATTTTGTAGATAATGGCGATTTTCAATGATAAGTTGCAAATTGTATTAACAAAATTAAATCAAGCTGACGCGTAAACAAGTAAAATAACAATTGAATGTTAATCATACCTATATATTTTTATAACTTTTTGGTACAAAAAATACATGTTTTACTTATTTGACACGCATTTTTTTAAACTCATTTGTGACTGCTTTTCGGTCTATAGCCATGGTCAGACAAAGTGTCCCTCTTAAAAGTTTACCAACGAATTCAAAGTCACCCCGTAGTATATAATAGTACTATACTCTGGTTCAGTTCTCCTATTTGTGCTGAGCATTCAAAAGTTTGGTCGTACATTGACAGGATAGGTGTGATCTAGGTAAAATGTTTACAACCTATAGGTCATATAACAATAATAAGTAGGAAAATATTATTTTACGGTACAAATGCATTTACAATTATCAAAGAAAGTAAATAACCTTAATATTCAAAGATATTTTTATTGTTATTTACGGTTTATTTTATTCATAAGTTATATCAATTTAAGTAAATATGTTTTGTAACTACATTTGTGTTTATAAAAATAAATTTGCTTTAATAAAGTGGATTCATAATAATATGCTATTTAATTTAAGTTTATACCCTTCCATTCAGCTTTTGTAAAACTGTAAAATTCTGAAGAGTAGGACAGACTAAAAATTACTTAAAATAGCAGAGACTAGAAATTTAGAAGGATTGCAATTTGTTAAATAAATGAGCTAAATTAAATATTTAGGGCAGGCAAGTAACCTGGCAAATCCTTTCACAACGATGGCTTGCCATCGACAAGCTACTGCAAAAGCTGAATGGACTGAAATACAAGAACCCGTAGGTACCCATATCTTGATTCAATCCAATTCTTGAGTTCCACTCCAACGAAGGCTGAGAAGAGAGCAATTTAAGACAACAAAAACGTTACATATAGAATTATCCATATACTGTACATAACATTCCTGTTGTTTATACATTACCCTAAGCCTTGACATTCATTTCTTCTTGGTTCGTCTTCGTTAACTGTAGACTTGTAGATCATTTCAGAACAAACAAAGTAAGTACATGCGTTTTCAATCCTTAGCATTGCACACTACTGTGTTTGCTATGAAACACTCTAACACGGCTCCCCTTGTCTCCAGCTTGATGTGATGTTCATCCTTTTCCGTATAATAATAAATTATGTTTTTAAACCACCATCTTAATGTTCGTTGCATTCATTACTCGGATTTTGCAAAATCGGGCCTGAAAGAGGTGATTCTGATGTTTTATTCGATTAATTCATTAAAGCTAGCGGTCCCACAAATGGAGGATCTAAGAGCAACAATTTAGTTACATTGTAACCAGAGTTAATTAATTCGTAGCATGTACCTAGATAACTCGTAATTTGACGTAAAGACTGACTCCTAGACCACATCTTCACCCTCGAGCTAGATAGAATCGCTCGTAGCCCCGGCTGCGGCTGCCCGAGTGATCTTGAACGACCATGAAAGCAAGTTAGGGCGCGTTCAGTGCACGGATGGGTGACCGTCTATGACTAACGCAAGTTGGATTTTTCCGAGCAGTTCCATGCTTCGCAAGACACGCTAAGCAGTTGGTGCCGGCTGCCGTGGATAGAAGGCAGTCGTTAAGCCAAGTCAGAGGCCTTAGGGCGGCGGCTTGAAAACTTCTAACAGACCAGCCACTAGTCTTGCAATCCTCCTCCAATCCGGATTTGGTCCCCGTGGTGGAGTTTTGCCTATACCTTCCTCAGGGAAGAGACCCAAGCCCCTCGCTGGGGACATAATGGGTTAATGATGAAGAGGTAGCTGGACCTATTCAAGTTTATGATTTTATTATTTAAAAAAAGAGGTGTCATTTTCAAGTGTAATTTTCATCTGTTACATTGTATAATTATTTACACACGTTTCATTGTAGAATTCTTACCCGTTCTCTTCTAGTGTCTTATGCCCTCTCCACACTCTCGCGCGAGAACGGTGTAGGTACATACATTGGCGCATAGCTCTTAGGATAATCATAAAACTAATTGCTATATAAACGTAATGTATATCGATGTCGTGTGTTCTCGCGCGAGAATGTAGAGCGGGCTTTATCATAACTGTATCTTATTTCGATCGCAATAAGTGTCCCTTCATGTACACCTGAAATGGAAGAGTCTTCTTGCAGTTGGCCTGTATAATTAGGTACAACACTGTTAATTAAAGAAGGCGACTGTACAACTATCTGCCTCTCGCCCTCGCAATTTTGTTTTATTTATTGTGCGAGGCAAAGTAATCCAATCCCTTCTTCTTTCCCGTTCTTTCTTTAAATAACCGTTCTCTCTTAACTATTATTCGCCTATCAACTTTCACAAGTTTAGATAGAGTTGGTGCCTACATAAAGGATTATGTTCAGACGGATAGTCGCCGCTTTTGAAAGCTCTTGACAGTCCAAATCATTAGAAGTACCCACTGGTATACAGTCGGGTCCGGCACCCCAGTTAATCCGCAACTCTTATGACCGACTGATAACCTTCGGCGTTGCATTTCACAGTCACGGAATAATGAGGCTTTGTCCTGGGGTCACCCATGGGATCGTCTATTCGTCGCCAATCCGAGGCTCCGATTACCTCAATGGACGTTTCCAAATTCGCGGAAACAATCGACCGTACAGCTATCCCATAGGCTTTGTCTGAGAGCTGTGTTACCGCAGCGGTAGAAAGCTGACCTCACATTCGATAGGTACCTAATGTGTTTGAATCCCGAATGTACGAATGAATTGGTAATCCGTACATGTATTCCAAAGTTGTACCTAGTAGCAATTCTACCTACTCGCTAAAGGTGAGGGAAAAAATCGCGAGGAAACCCTGGAAAACCCATTTGCATACCTGAGCGCATGCTACGTTTTTTTTATGTACCTACCTCTCCTATAAATGTCCCACTGCAGGGCACAGGCCCTCTCAGCGAGAGATAGTATGGGCTTAAGCTCGCTATGTACAATGGCATAAAATATATGCGGAAATCGTCCAACTAGAACTAGGCTTTATCGCATTGGTGGCGCACGCCTACTACTACTTAGGCGACAAATAATTGAAGTTACACAACACTGCGTGCTATAGAAAAGTTAAAGTAATTAATTAATTACGCCTTAAAATTGTATAAAAATCTACGATTAGGTACTTAATCTCTTATTACCTAAAATCTTATATCTGATCTTAAACCGTTTGTTGCACTGTTACTTCCATGTATTTTAATAATAAGACAATTACTTACCACAATAACTATAAAAACGTCAATAAACCCAATTCCGAATCCACAACTGGCGGGTGAGGTGTCAAGTAATTTGCCAATTTGAAAAGCTTGTTTGATTATCGCGACTCAGGTGTTTCGAGTCGAGCGTGAGTGAGGACTGGCGGTGGCCAGCGACGGCCATCGCTCATCGACAGTTTATTGTCGTGAAACTCGAGCTCCGGACTGTAAACATCCATTGGCTGGAATCCCGCTTGTCTCCGCGTAGTTGTGCGTCGGTATACCGCCTCGCTAGCGGATACCCTTGCTAGCGGGAAATGACAAAGCCTCAGGGAAATGTAAAAATTAGTAGAATAGGAACGTAGGCACCTAGTGAGCCCGGCATCGATATGTGGCCCCTCTTCACAGTTCCGTCCGTCCAATAAGCAAACGGGACCCATACATATAGAATCACTCATTCTATGTCTGCGCTGATGGATCTCTATCCACACAGCCTATTTTCTATAAAACTACGTAGGTACCTATAACTATATCTATATTACTACGTACCTAATGTGGGACTTCACCACGGATACCTCACAAATTCCATATCTTAAGACACGTTGTTTCAGTCTACGTAACTATGTCAATATTGATTATACCTACCTAATAAACAAAGTACCTACCCGCAAAGAACAAATACCAGCCGAGTGCGAGCGTGACTCCTGTACGATAGGTTTCTCAGCATTATCTATACAACATATGAATATTTCAAGCGTCTACCATAGGTCAGTAGGAAACTACGGCTAGTGTCATTTTTCCGAGCGCTTATTCCGTGCTTCGCAAGACACTTCATGCCGTTGGTGCCGGCTGATATTAATGGCAGTCGTTAAGCCATTACATGACAGCCGGCCTCCTGAAACTTCTGACAGTTAAGTAAGGTCCGCCACTGTCTTACAATCCTCCACCAACCCGTACTTGGTCCCCGTGGTGGAGTATGGCCTAACCTTCCTGCAGTGCAAGAAGAGACCGTGCCCTAGCAGTGAGGAGTTGGGGACATACAAGGGTGATATCGAAGCTGTTGCCGAAAAAAACACATTTGTTATATCGGAAAAGTCCGACCAGGTTTCGCTCCGATTCGCAGAGCTTAATCATGGTAACACATTTGTTGTTTGGGAACCCCCTTTCAATATTTATTTTATTTCAATTTCATATTTAATTTCAAAGTTGCCGATGCCCTTTTGGGCATCGGCAACGACACAAGCCCACGTATTTATTTTATTCTGTTTTTAGTTTTGTTGTTGATATAGCTATTACACTTTTCAACCCGGTCCTATTTCCGTAACAAGATGAAAAGATCCATTGAAAAACTAAATATAGTATACTTACGGTTACGTAAGTAGGTGTTACACCTACGGGTAGCTGTTAACCTACCCGTAGGAAAAGGTCACAGGTGCGACCTCACTCCTGTAAAACTACTTCTTGTTTCGATTATTTTATGCTATAGGAATGTAATATACACAGAACATAATTTTTTTTTTATGTTCTGTGGTAATATACCTGACATTTCTGCACTTAGCATAGTTAGGTCATTGTACGCAGTAAGCGCTGAGGTATTTTAACAATTCAGACACTTGGGTTTCCTCACTATTTTTTTCTTTACGTTTAGAGTGTTATTGCAGCTATTACATAACAATTACATACAGGCACATACATTGCTTCAGGCCCCACACTAGGATACCTGGTGTCGTGGGAACCAGAAATAACGACATCACAAACATGTAGTTAAACATCCAAGACCTGGAGTTTTTTTTTGTCCCCAGCCGGGGATCGAACCCGGGACCTCTTGCATGGTAGGCAGATGCGCTAGTCTGCGCTACTGCGCCACAGAGTTCGTCATAATTTCACATTTCACAAACGTACATAACATTTATTAATAAATGCAATTAGCATTAAGTCTTCATCTTGTGTATTCTTTTGTTACACCTACCTAACCTACCTACGTATGCTGGGATTCGAACCCACGTCCAGCCGTATAAGAAGTAGCGGCGTTCTACCGATCCGCTACTTATGCTACAGGCATTGTGTAATGTAGATATTCTTATTTATAATTTTAAAATTAATTTTGTTTATATTCTTTTTTTTTAAAGCAACCCGTGCAATTACAAAAAACCTATTTAGAGGCTAAAAATTCCACCCATGCCGCCGGGACTGCTTAGCCCTTTACAACCGAAGAAAATAAGTTCGAGATCGATCTATCTCACGATAGATCGAGGCCGGTTGTGAATCGAAAAGTTGATTTGTTTACGCGCCAGAATTTTTGAAAACCAAGTCTCACTATCGTATCAAGTCGGTTGTAAAGGGCTAACACAGAGGTCGCGTGTTCGAGTCCCGGCATGGGTGGAATTTTTAGCCTCTAAATAGGTTTTTTTAATTTTGCTTCCAGCTTAATATTTATAAAATTTTGCTTTTTGTTAACATAAACACTAGCAAACACGCAAGGTGCATGCTGTGGCAACGTTAATAAACAGCTTAACGCACTTACCTTAAAAACATTCGTTTTATTATATTACGATTTATTCGCTACTCTGGAGATATGCCCTAGCCGCGAAATAAGTCCGGTACCGCTGTCGCCACTTTTAAATATGTTGCATTTTCATCACATGCACAATATTGTAAATATAAGGTTCACGCAAACGTCTGTCCAGTCATTTACTAGCGTTCTAATCTTTTAATTGGTTCGCACACTATGAAAAACAATTGTACGAATACACTCATACACGGAAACAACAGCGTCGGTGAACTCTTTAGGGATGGAACACTTGTATCAAATAATACATCTATCGATAAAATTGTCCGATGAGAGGTTATTCATTTATAATCAGTATACTTCGTGTCGGGATGATACAAAAAAACACAGCATGCTAAATTTACAAAAACAATATTATTAATTAAAACAAATAATCCTATTTTAATTTACTGTCCTGTGAAATGTAAATATTTATTAAGTACGTGTCTTTTTGATAGTATTTGTGGCTTCAGTATATGATGAAGACGCTAACTTGGCTTTCTACTGATATATAATTTGATTATTTTGATAATGATGATGACCCCTGTACTGTATACTAATACGATAAGTTAAAAATGTTTATATGTTAAATTTGTTGAACAGAACACCACTGAAGCATACTTGGTAGTGACGCTGTCCGGAAAGCTAGGTCTTCTGGGTTTGAATCCTGGTAATGGAAAGAACTAATATTTGTGTGAAGAGCATGTCCACGGTCAGGGACGCATTTGTACCTGGATCTTGAATATTTCTTTGCATTTTATTTAGTATTTGAATCCCAATGTAACGTGAAATGCACTTACATTACCATTTACAAATTGGCTTATATTGGTAAGTTTGTTAGGACTCTGTAAAGCAGTTTTTGTTGGGTGAAAGAATGAAGTGCTGACTTTTTAATAATACAGTAGCAATTACTTTCTCATTCTCTGAAAATAATTCACCCAGTTATATAAAAAATAGAACAAACACATGTGTAAACTCGAAAAACAACCATTTTTTTGAAGAAATTGCCACTTGTCTGCGTAACAGCGATATATTGGAAATCAGTAGCCACGCTTGGATTATAAGGATTAACTAAAGAATATGTTTATGGCTGTGATTGAAATGTATCATGGGCCTGTAAATAAAGTAACTTCCTAATTAAAAATACAGTAAATAGTAAGAACAATTATAAGCTTGTCAAAAAAAATTTCAATGAAACTTTCGAAACATATATAGATTAAAAAAATAAAATCAGCATCAGACTGAAATCCTACGGAGAATATTTTCATTATCGCCATCATTCAGCCACAAGATATCCACTGCTGGACATAGGCCTCCTCCATGGATTTCCAAAAAGACCAGTTGTAAGCGGCTTACATCCAGCGTCTTCCTTCGACTAGGATGAGATCTTCTCTCCATCTTGTCGTCTGACGCTGCACTTGCCGATATGACATATAGGCAAGTACCGACATACCATATTGTGGTCTCCATTCGAGAACTTGTCGGATCTAAAATGGTAAATAAATTATTAAAATACTGAAAATGCTTTATTTAACTTGTTTTTCATTACATAATCGAATTTCATTTATAACATAACGCATATAAATAATTAAATATATAAGACAATGATTTAGTACCACAACCACATCACCTGATTTGTTTCTTTAGAAACACTTTCTTTTGGAGAGTTATGCGTCGTCCATATGAAATGAAGATTAGAATAAAGTGATAATTGAATATTCTACACCATGTAAAATTTTATCGTGATTTTAAATATACTGGTCCCTCAACCTTTATAGAACTCGTTATTACTGGTATTTTTAAAGTAGGAACTGCCCACGGAAATATTTTTTCCCCCACTTTAGCATCTGGAAACACTTCTCTGTAAAATTGATGGAGCAAATGGTACTATATTTGAGAGGAAATCAGTTATACCCTCTGTATTTCGATCCATTTTTCTTTCGTTTTTTTTTATCTTTATTAGAAACTTTTTGAGATACATGATTGAAGCTAGGCCTGTTTTTAATAAGGCAAAATCCTTGTACTAAAATAAAAGCTTCCTTAGCAACGCAAGCTGAAGTCTACGCAGATAGAGTCGCGGGCAATAGTCGACGATAAGACTAGATACCTAGTCTTACAATAATAAAATTGGTTCTAGTAATTTTGGAAGTCTGGACGAACGATTATAAATGCCTCAATAATATCGATACTTAATCAGTCTGAAAAGAAAGGAACTACCCCATCACTATGTCTCCAGCTGACCTACTGGTGAATTGACATTTCGCGGCAAATACATGCGGCTGTACCTCGAAACATCGCATTGAACAATGATCAGTTTTGCGTGACGGTTCACTGCGGGCTGGCTTTTCCTAGTTAGCAAAACTCCACGAAAATGCTATATAGAAACAGCAGTGGAGTAACTACAATGTAATAAATACTTCCCATTTATGTTCTTAGTAATGGGATGCACATTGCACATGTAATTATTATAATTATGATTTTTCGTAGTTTATAAGACGAATATACTGAGTAAAATAGGTTTACCGGTGAAAAAGCACTCCCCTGTATTTGAATAGCATGTATCACAGCGATTTCTGCAGGTAATCACTGCGCAATTAGGCATTTTTCTCAGATGTTACTACGACGGCTGGCACGAAGTGATTGACGGCCATATTTTAAAGTTTCGCAGAGGTTAGCCCAAATGGGCTAACGTTGGGCGACAGTGCCACGCCCACAAGGCACTTCTCCTTATTTTTGTGTTCTGAGGGTTGTCCTAATGAAATTAAATAAAGTGATTACGTGAATAAGCACTCTGTCTCGCTCGGACAATTTTAAATTACTGTTATACAATAAGTAAACTTTCAATATATGATCTGAGGGTTTGAGATACCTACTGTTCAAGTCGCCATTGCAACCGGGTAGAGTGCACAGAACAGAGTGCACGTATTATGTAAAGGCTGATGTCCTGTCGACTGTACCAACATAATGAAATCCGTGTTGTGATCTACCAATGGTTGGAAAGGTAAACCTTTTTACTACCACAAATAGGTACGGCAGGTATTTTCTATCGTTATTGCTACTTCACATAACATAACATTTACATGACATTACACTGACGTGGGTGTCCAGACCTGTCCAATTTGTGGTCCAGACGGCGAAACTGAAGTGGAGCTGGGCTGGTCATGTCAGTCGAATGCACCCGAATAGGTGGGCGAAACTTGCCACCGAGTGTGTGCCACACGACGGACATCGAAATCGAGGCCGGCCTAGAAGACGGTGGAGAGATGATCTCGACAACCATCTGCCGGAGTGGTCTGAGGTGGCCCAGGACAGAAAACTCTGGACTGGATTGGGGGAGGCCTTTGCCCAGCAGTGGGACACAAACATAGAGGCTACGTAAAAAAAAACATTTACATACTGGCACATACGTTGCTTCTATCCCCACACTAGGATACCCTCTCCCCTGTCATTAAACCGATGCAGAAGTTTCGAAGGTTTCTACTCTCCGCTATTACTGCAGTGGGTTATTGAAATATTAGAAAACCTGAAAAACCATACTTTGGCCTATGACGAAGAGTACTTTGAATCTTCCTACTTAATTATACACTATAGGGTACTTTTAGCGATATCACTGTTGATGTTAGAAACGCTCGTCCGATGCACCGGTAAACCAGCGGAATTCAAGCAAAAATATTGTCAATAATATTTTTTTCTGGAAATAATGAAATGTTTTAGCACGCGCCCCGGTCTGTTTTCCAATCCAACGATCCCAAGAATTAATAAACAGACAGGCAGGACTGATGCATGAAAGTGATATTTACAAAACACTTCCATGAGAAACTGATGTTACTTTTTCTGCGACTCTATGTTTGCGTTTGTGCTCTAGGTAGAGGATCTTCTATCTGACGTCTACAGGTTGCTACATACCTATATTTAACAAACTATTGTTTCTACTTATTCGAAAATCGGTAAAAAATTCTAGATCTAGGTACCTTTGATTCATTTTCCTATTACAATTCAATGTCATTGCAAAGTCGATTAACAGGTACCTAGCCTCTACGAAATGTACATACATCGAATTGTCATAATAAACTACGAATTGTAGTTTTATGTAACTCTGCCGCCGTCACAGAACACCTATGGCCGCCGTGCTGTATATCTACTAACCTACATTCTTTGTAACCTATAGCAAAGACGCGCTAAACCAAAATCACTTACCTACAAATAATAACAATAATCTTTTAATAATAAGTACCCACACATAATCTTATCACCCTGAATATCACGGTATAAAAAAAACTTACCTAGGTATATAGGTAAGTACATTTAAAGCCGTAGGTACTTGCATTGTAATATGGACCAAACAAACAACTATTGCTGCTTAGAAGTTATCAAGATCCTCTTCGGATAAATCTAGGGATATTTTCACACCCTATATTATATTTACTTTCTGTCAGGATCGTGGCAAGTGGCAGTCCCTGGTCTCTGACTACCCCTCTGGGATACAGGCGTGAGGTTATGTATGTATATATTAACTATTTTCTTTTGTGCTATGATCAAACCAATGCCGTAATTACAGCGTTTCAAGCAAGTTTGGTACCTATCTACGTCACAGACAGTGATGAAAATTCGGTACTTTTATGTGGTTACTACAAAACGTCCTACCTTAAAGCACCAACTTTTCGCTGAAATCTAGGGGGAGTGAAAGCTGTGGTTATTTAATTAGTAATTAAGAATGCCATCAATTTATAATAACTTCCATTCCACACAAACGCGAACTTATTAGTAGGACCTCTGCGTCTATCTGAAAACAACGACCCACGGACCCGCTTCACGCACGCTCTGCTCTGGCTAGTGATTATATTCTCTCTCTGTGACTCTGGCTGACTACTAATGGTTCTTATCATAAATTCAAGTTTGTTTCGAGTTTTTTTAGTGTACCTACCTGACAGCTATTATTAAGGCACATTAATATTTATATGACTTTCAAACTACGAATTCATCACACTATTTTTATTTTTAATGCACTAACCCGTGCTAAGGAACAAATTTAAAAACCTATTTAGAGGCTATTTAGAGGCTGGTACGGATAGCCAGAGGTTGCGGGTTCGAATCCCGGCATGGGTGAAATTTTTAGCCTCTAAATAGGTTTTTCCGAATTCATCGTACCTCTGAAACAATACAGATTGAAATGCAACTAGTTGTCTGGGTTGTATGTATTGTCTTGGTATAAGATAATACACATATCCTAAACCAAGTAGGTATAAGATATGTCTAACAAAATGAGACAAAAGGTTGGAGCTTTTATTTATTCATTCAATGTTTACATCAAAAATAAGTCAGGTTGACTACATTATTTTTTTTTGTCATTTTTTGCATTACATATGCCTGCCTATATTATACTGATAGAGATTCTTTCTTAAATTGAGATAAAACATTTAAAATATCATTATTATTACCTATTCCGCCTATAACACTGATATTTCTAAAACATCCAACATAAATACTGATGAAACATCAAACACATAGATATGTTTTAATTAATCTACTGTCAACAGTAACTGCTAATTATCTGGAAACACAACAGCCATTTGGGACAAACAACTTACGGCTAAGAATTAGAAAGTGGTTTTGTCAAGGTTTCACAAACTCAAACTGTGCGGAGAGTCCTGTCTCACAAACACCACTATACCCTGTATGTTTTGATCTAAGTACTTCTTCCATCTAGCTTGCATCACACTCTCCATATTTTTTGTATATATTTTTTTAAATTAATGTAAATAGGATTAAGTAGTCGTAAAGAGGATAAAAAATATAACTCTTCAAAATACCATTTCAGATTCTTAAGTACTTAAGTACACACTAACATATTGTTCTACAGCAGAAATCTTCAATAATCAGACTCATTGTAATATTATTTAGGAATGTGTAGTTTAAAGCTACAGTAGAGATGACTTTAGCTAAGAGTAACGCTACATTGATGAATTGGGGCGAATACTCTACGTTCACATTTAACACATATATTTTGAAACACATCAAACAGTTATTATTTTAACCTAGTTAAAGTTTAAACATAGAATTACAGTTTATTATATGAGCTGACTTGATGAATATTGTGCCTTTTAAATTTAAAAGACTTAACTTTAATTTATAAGATGTAGTTATAAATCATGTACTTATATTTTAAAAATCGTAATATTACAATAGTATACATTAACATGAATAAAAATATAAAAATCCATTGGCAAGTGTGTAAACAGCCTGGCCGATTATCACATAATTTTTGTGGTTTGTTCTAAACAGTATATTTTGAAATGTATGTACTAAAACAAAGTTTTATATTAATTATTAAATTAATATAACTACATAACTGCTTCATGTAGAGATTACGGCACAAGTTAATCTCTAACCGTTAAAAAAGTATAAAATAAAAAAAATATTTCAAAAACATTAACTGGGTTTCATAATACTCAATTCCAGCAACTTAGATCTCATAGTTGCGGAATTTAGAGATGACCTCAGAGGGAGGCTCCTGTGCGCCTCCCCCCCAGCGGCCCCACAGTGCTGCGCCACCCTCGGAGGCCCTACGAGCTGCTGCATTGGTTTGGCCCAAGCTAGAGGGGCCAGAAGCCTTACCCCCTTCCATGTCTGGCAGCATACGGTCCTTGGTGTTGGGCTTGGACCAGTGCATGGATTGCTGGACATGCTCCTTCATGCCCAGCCACTGCTTGTATCCCATAGCTATGCCGCTATTCTTCCACTTATCATACAGAGCTCTCTTGGATGGGTCGCACAGCGTCTCCTTTGCCTCCTGTAGATAAAGTGTTTCAAATTAATATTTCACCATGAAAACTTATAGATGAATACCATGAATAATGGGTTTTTAAAAATCAAAGGAGTCATAGACTTAAATTAATTTTCAGGAAGAGTATTAAGTTTTCATTGACACTTTTGGGTCGTCATTAAAATTGTTTTGTGGAAGTGGAGCGACAGTAAAATATGGAGAAATTAAAGCCTCAAATTAATACAAATAACTAAAGCTATGTAACCAAAGTATAGCATATTTTCCTAGAAGAATTAGTAATAGTTAAAGATAAAATTAATTAAATTGTTCCACAATCTTGTACCTCCCTTTTCTATCATATAACACAACACAGATATATTTCTCTATGAAAAATATCAATGCAATGAGTTGTGGTTGTTAGTTATAGGTCTCTTTAGAGTTTGGATATTGTTATTTTTTCTTTGTGCGCTAAAAGGCAGGCCAGGTTTTCTGTTCCAATCTTAAATAATCTGAGGTTCCAATCAATTTTACTATTTCTATGGAAGTAACTTACCACTGACCAAATTGATTTTTGCAGAAATATTAAAAGTAACTACTATTGTGCTGTAATATGAGTACACAACACAAATCTAAATTAAGTTACAGGCGAATATTTTTTTTAAGGGCTCCTTCCCTGTCGAGATTTCCTTGCACAACCCCCATTTTTCGGTATATTTTTTGTCTACTTTTTTTCTCATAATGGAAAAAATACTTTAGTACCAAAGTGTGAACTTATTTTTCTGTGACTATAATTTCCTTAGGGAAATTTAAGTCTTTCTAGTTAGCCTAGCCTACAGTTTTTTTTGTACCTACTAATTTCAAATCAGCGGAAGTACCTAAGGTACTCACATTCAGTTTTTGAAATTTCGCTTCAGCTTGTTTGTCGCCAGCATTCTTGTCAGGATGGAACTGCAGTGCCAGCACTTTGTACTCAGCAGTTATCTGCTCTACCTGTAAGCACACAGTAGGTACTTTTAAACAAATAATCACGAAGTAAATTCTAATACATGGGGGCAAACCCTTATTAGCGCTGGGAAATTCTGCTCTGAGTCACGCAAAGTTCTCATAAATATGTACCTACTTTGTACAAAAAGAATCTTCCCACAGTCTCTTTTATAGGTCAGCTCTAGTGGCAAAAGGTAGCAACAGAATAAGGTCAATAGTCTCAATATCTAGGTCCAATCAATAGCGCAAAGTTGTGGAATGGTATTAATCTATAACTAAAACTTACGGATGAGTTTTCGTCACACCCGAGCACGGAGTAAAAGTCTTCATCAGGGTTTTTCTCATAGTTTAAAATCTCCTCGACCCCCGTCATTGTCGCGGCCCTCCCTTAGAAGACCCCAGCGTAGACTATTTTTGTTTTGACTCTGCACCTACGTTGTGATTCAAAGCAAAGGAAATCAAAGAGTATATAACGTTAAAAGCCTTCATGCGCAGTGCGCAGAGCGTAATCCGCCTTCACTCGCGCAAATCAATAAAATTTGTATTACAGCGCGGTAGTGAACCAAGAAAGAAAGAAATATTACAGCAAGTACCTATGTAACGGGCTTCACGACTATTAAAACTACCTATCTGCTTCTCGCTCTTACAAATTACAATACAATCTTCCCCACAAAGTTTCTTCTACTAACAGTGCTATACAGTATAATAATAGTATAGCGATATAGTATTTGTTATGGTTATACTAACAGTGCTATTATTTTAGTTGTTGTGCCAACAATTCTCAGACTTACCAAATATATAAAAAAAGCATATATAAAAAAACATAAAAATCGGTGAACCTGTTCCGGAAACGTTTATGCCGCAAAAACTACATTGTACACTGAGGGGAGGAAACTATCTATATTTATTCGAGAGTATGTTTAAGAACGTCACGCCGCGCAGGGATTTATGCTACGAGGAATATAAATATGTACAATATTTCTTAGAATAATTCAATGCGTACCTATTGTAAAATTATGCACCTAATAAAAAAAAAATACATAACCATTGAATTTTAACAAAATGACAAAACAAATTGCCGCGCTTGTAATTTTTTCGTAGTGCAGATAAAGGTACAGAGAAAATAAATCTTTAATAAAGGTTGCCAACCTCCTTTCATTGAAAATCCAATACAAAAGATACCACCTCTTTTAATTATTTGGTATGAAACCTTTTGGAGATTTGGCGTTGGAGTTTTTTTATGTTGCTGTTAAAAACGCTAGCAGAGCCGGAATGGATTTTCATATAATATCGCCTGATGCTACAAATACAACAAAAAATGTGAAAACTATACCTTTTTATACTATTTTTATTTTTAATGCACTAACCCGTGCTAAGGACAATTTTAAAAACCTATTTAGAGGCTAAAAATTCCACCCATGCCGGGATTCGAACCCGCGACCTCTGGCTATCCGTGCCAGCGGTCTTCCAATTAAGCTAATGGGCGACTCACCGGCATCAGTGAAATTTCGAAAGAGCGCTGGCACGCATAGCCAGAGGTCGCGGGTTTTTAAAACTATACATTTGTAATGAAATCATTCATTCAAAAATTGTGTTTGAAGCTTGAGAAAAGCTCGGAAAAAAACTGCGGGACTCGATTTATAAACTAGTTACAATATGTAAATACTCGCACTTTGTCGTTATTTTTATATATTAAAAGCAAGAAAAAACATCCTTGATTAAAAGTTATAAGTAAGAAAGGTAACTTCTATATTGTATACTTTATGAATGAGTTATGCATGGTGCTCTCTTGCATAGCCACTTTCAACCCATGACACGTTCAGAAATGTTAGTTTTGTTGTACAAACAAAGATCTAAATAAATGTAATACACCAAGCGAAAATAATACTATTTTTTATTCAACAACTTTACTGTCATTAAGAGAATATTTTCTTTTTATAAATATGAGTAATAGTATCATCACATAGATTTTGATTTATTTACTAAAATATAATTTGATATATCCATTAATGCCAGGGTTTCAGAGCGGACCTCCTCTATTTAATCTAAATTGAGCCGTACGTTGTTATACTTAAGAATCAAATCATTGATGTACTTCGTTCACAAAGATTCTATGAAAAACGAATAAAATTCACTTTCTGAAAAATCAATGTTGGTAGCTGGCATTTGCTCGCTTTGCCTACCTTGGTGTGTATTCAATTTAGTACAACGAGTTGTTGTAGGTAACCTCTTTACCCGAGTACGTCACAGCTGAAAGGAAAGTTTATTAGATATAATGGAACACACTCAATCAGGAAATTGCTATTATCACGCTTGAACGTAGGCAGGTACCTGTGTTGATGTACATACAGCCGCCACGCCAGAACATCAACACAAGTGCACTCTACTCAGATACGTTACGGGCGACTTTGCTACTAAAATGTAAAGGTTGACCTGTTATCGACCGTACATTCGCCAGCTTGCTATAGGTACTACCTTTTACTTACGTCACACTTTACATAGGTACGCAACTTTGCAACTAAAATCCTAGGACTGAACTGTTGTCTATTGTAACATGTGATATAAAGTTATCAAAAATAGGTACTTTTAAATTGCAGTTTACAACTATAACTTACGATCTTTAAAACAAATGGCCGAGTACCTACATTAATTAAGAGCAATCATTTTAACGTTAAAAAGCTCTTCTACTAACTTAATTACGAATATTTAAGGTAAAACCTTGGTGGAATGAAAGAGTCTGCCAAAGAGTAATACCTACAGTAAGTAAACCTACAGTAGAAGTCTGCCTATAGTTGCACCATAATGTCCTTTTTACAAAAAGGTAAGAAACGTAGGTATTGTATACCCTGCCATTCACCTTTTTCTAAATAAATATTTTTTGCTTTTTACTTATTTTTTTACTTTATTTTCACCCCATCAAAAATAACAACATAGCATGGCATGGCATGGGTGGAATTTTTAGCCTCTAAATAGGTTTTTAAAATTGTCCTTAGCACGGGTTAGTGCATTAAAAATAAAAATAGTATAACAACATAACAAACCATAACAACATAACATAAAACAACATAACAAACCATAACATAACGCCTGTATCCCAGAGGGGTAGGCAGGGACCAGGGACTGCCATTTGCCACGATACTGACAGATCACCTTCGCTTCATCAACGTTCATTTGTCGTTGCCAAGCACCCGATACTGGTCTACGTGCATACGCAGGCTGGTTCCGGGTAGGTACTAGGTACTTATTCAAACATTAATAATCAACAAAATTAACGGGGGCCTCAATGTGATTTTTGCCGTTTTTTTCTTTTAAATGCCAAAAATAAATTATTCCATAATAAAGAATTAATTAAATTTTTGAGTGGAAGGGAATAACATTATCTTACTTTGGATATGATAAATTAATTCATCAGGGAAACTAAAAACTAAAACGATTATGAAAAAAACCAAAATCTGTGACAGCTTAAAATTTTAAATATAATGTTTTCAAACTTACTTGTAATTATCTGAAAAGAGAAATACGTTGATAAATATTTAGTTTTCTCTTTAAGTAATCATTATGGTTCACACAAAAAAGAACGCAGTTGGAGACAGTAGTAAATGCATTTGTTCGGACTGCGTTTATGTACTCGTAGGTACGAGGGGGATCAAAAGTAGAACGACAAACTCCTTAGGAAGAAAAAAAATACTGGCATGCATATGTAGCTCAGATACATTTAATTTGTCATATAATAAAGAGAAAAATCTTCGATTCTCTTTTGTTTTTTTCTGAATGTAGTCATTTCTTTGCTTTGTGTCGGAACGTGTTCTCGAAAACGGAGAAAAACGAAGTGCGAGCCGTTAGCATAGAAGAGATTATTTAATAATTTGCATGCACCTTTACAAAAAGGTAGATGAGGTACATTGCAAAGTTACTCTATTTTAAATCAAACATTACGGTGATCCCCACATTAGGCCTAGCCTGTATCGTGGGGATTAGCAGAGTGATTTCAAATAACTTATTGTAACCGTTGACCAGTGGCATATACCTAGCTACCTATAACAAATCTTAATGATTAGCCATAGAATACAAAAATAACAAATTTCTCCTAAAATAAACCTCTATTTAAAAACCTCTGTTTAAAAATATAACGACGCAAGAGAGAACGAGCACGGAACACGAACATCGTTGCGGCCGCCACCGACGTCGTCACCCAAGAAAATGTTGCGAAAGTCGAGAAAATTGTATTGAGCGATCGAAGAGTTTCCATCCGATACTTACCTATTCAAGTAACGGGCATTTCATATGGAAGTATTTAATCCATATTGAAACAATCTTTGAATATGATAAAAGCAAGATGGGTGCCGAGAAAGTTAACCGACAGTCAGAAAAAAACCGACTTGACATTACGAAGATATTGTTGGACAAGTTTCAAGAAGATTCTGAAAACTTTTTGCCTCCAGAGACAAAACAACAATCTTCGCAATGGAAACGGACGTCGTCACTGACCCCGAAGAAGTTTCGCAATATTTTGGGACTCCGAAGAGATATTTTTGATTGATTACCTGGAGCGTGGAACCACTACTACAGGCCAATATTATGCAGCTTTAATTCCCAAGTTGAGGAATGCCATCAAAGAGAAAAGGAGAGGGAAACTTCGAAGGGGCGAGCTGTTTCATCACGAAAACGCACCAGCGCATAGGTCGGCAGTTGCGATGACTGCCATTCAGAAAGCTGGCTTCGAATTGGTTGTCCACCCCCCTTAATCAACAGATCTGGCGCCTAGCGATTTTTATCTGTTCCCCAAATTGAAAGAATACTAAAGGGGTAACAAGTACGAAGACGATAACGAGGTGATGGATGCCGTGGAGAGCTTTTTACAGGACCAAGACAAAACTCTTTTTGAAAGGGATTGAAGCCTTGGAAAAGCGCTGGAGTTGGTGTGTAGAGTGACTCAGAGACTATTTAGAAAAATAAATTATTAAGTTATCAATAGTCATTCATTATACCTATACTATCTCCTTCTCACTACTTTTTGATCCCCCCTCGTATATAGTAAACACGGCTAACCCTAACCATACTCATTCAAAAAAGAACGTAATTTATGTACTTATTACTGTCTATTTAGTGGTTTTTAATTAGGTAACTTTAAAAAAAAATCGGATTTTGTTTTTTAAATTATAGTAAGTGCCATAGGATACCTTATCTAAAAAAACGAAAATAAACATTTTTATTAGGGATTATAATAGAGGTCTCAAAATATCCTAGTGGAAAGTTGCACATTTTGACATTTAAAAACGCGACTAAAGTCGCGTCGTCATACTACCCTTGCATGTTTCATGATTCAAAAATTATAAAAATAAAATTAACTTACCTATTTCTTTTGTTTCTTGCATGTAGTTTAATTAGGTATTTATAGACAATGAAGCTGACGTCTATAGAAAGACACAGTTATTGGTTCATTCAAGCTCGAGATGCCACCGTATGAACTGCAATCAAATGTTTGTTTGCACCTAATATAAACATCAAGGCTGTCGACATTGCATATTCCACGCATGCTCTAGACATTGGAGTCCCGAGAGCGCTTTTGCATCAAAAATAGCTTCGGAAGACGTGTGCTAAACGTTTAAGTTTACGTGGATCACCGATCGCGAGAGACCGCGTCGCAGGACTAAGAGAAGTGATATTTAATAAACATGTTGCGTTTAATAAATAAAGGTTGTGGTTAATATAAAGTTGTGGTGTTCGAATCGAGGACGCGTGTGCTGTCAACGAACTAAACCTAACGAGGCTCAAAGATCTTAGACCATCTTTGGCAGCGGAAACAGCGGCGGAAGTCCCGGCGATGGGTGAGTAGAGTGGTGTATGAATGCTAATACCCACCTCAGCCAATGTTCCCACATTTCTATTCCTCCCGTGTTCCGCCGAAAGTTTGTCAACCTTTGCTTTTTTACGTGTCTGTGTCTCCCTGCAGGGTGAACAGAATATAGACACCTCCTACGTAGATTTCCGTCCTAAACTCAGACCAACAAATTGGCCAACAAAATGTCTAAGTAAATAATCAGACCCCACACGATGTAGGAAGTAAATGAAGAGAGAGATACCACAACAGACGAGCACTTTTCGTAAACAAGCGACTGAAAGCTATCGTGGTCAGTTTAAAACGAAAGTTTCAGTGATGACGCGAACAACTATTTACGGACGCAGCGTAAGGTGTGCCCGATCACGTCCATGGAATAGGGCCAGCGACGCGTCATAAGAACTCCTTTGATAGATCTTATACAGTAGATAGAGTAGGGAGTAGGAACATATAATTTCATTTCACTCAACTTTTCGCTGGGTTTGCGTAAATATATTTTTTTAGAAATTCAATCAATATCAAGACATTGGTAATAATTGATATTTCTTCAATTAACGAAATGGATTACTTACTAGGAAGCTAGATATTTATTGTACCTTCAGATCCGATCTAATCATTCCCATTCCATTGGACAATACTTAAGACGAAAGCTCCTCCTTCGAAACAATTAGCTATGCAAGAATCCAGTGTGCCACTAAGTTAATCAATCGACTAATTAATCAGGTAAGTGCAAACGTATGAGGTTGGTGTTGTGCCGAGACGTATGCTTTGGACTCTGTATACTTATCGCATATGTCAATAAGACAGGGCTTGGTACCAATAAGGCTATGTATAGAGGAGAGAAGTGCACCAAAATGAAGATTTGATATGTAGCAAAAACGGTAGTATTCCTGTATCGATAATTCCCGCCTGCCTCTACCCCCGTCTCCTATGGGGTTTGTTGACTGAAGCAAGTTTAAAAAATTCCCAACAAACACCCTTGCTGGCCGGAGTGGCAGTTTACACAACTTATTCTGATCTATCCCAACTGCCACCTCTTGTCTGCCCCCAGTGGGAATCATTGGCATAAACTGAAAATACATTCTTAAAACACCCTCAGACTAATCGGATTGCAAAGAAGTTAAGCAATAAGTATATGTATAAAAAAACCATTAATTAAAGGTTTAGGTCAAATTAGGTTTACATTTGTCGAAAGTAAGTGGATCAAGGATTGGGTAAAACATATTGAAGTGGATATATAATTTTTACTATGTACCTACACTAAAATAATTAATTAAAAAATGTGACTGTTTCGCGGAAAACTGGCATTATTTCCACGGAACGATTCGGTTTAGGTACAGAGAGTAGAGTCTGCATGAAAGATTTTGTCTACCAAAACCGCGAGCCCTCCACCGTATGCCGCCTGCTGCAGAAGGTTTATCGTCAGACATTGTCAGTGTAGTGTGTCGCAACCCTAATAGTGCTTTGTGATGGCTGATTGAGGGTAGTCTGAAACCTTGTCAGCCGAAGATGCGAACGGGTGCCGGCCATCAGCACAGAGCATATAAATAAGAGACGGGACCTCCCTATATGCTTTTGTAATGAGTTTAGCCCCGTTAGCAATACCAACCAATAGAGCAAAAATGCAATGTCAAAAGTGCTACCAACATAACAACTTGTCTGTGCATTAGGGACGTCCACTTACATTGGTACTACATTTATCGATATCGATAAATTTTCATCCAGGGGCTCCGCAGTTAGCCTAATAAAATTAATAAAAATCAATGTTTTCAATAAAACGACAAATGAAATTAGTATTTTATTATTGATTATCAAATCACAATAATTGTGGTCAAGGTCTATTGAATTTATTTCAGCAGCTATTTGGTTTTTCCTTAGAGGTGTCCAATCTGAGCGAACTTCATCAATCGGTGGTTTGGATTCAGGTGCTGAAATCGTCAAAAAAAGTTAAGTTGAGTCGTTATTGATTATTAATTTGTTGGTAAACTATGCTACTTACCGGGATAGTTCTGATAAATATGCTGAGATTCCAGGCCACAATAATTGTGGTCAAACCCTACTGGACCAATAGCAACAGCTGATATTTTGGCTGCTGTACAAGGTGCTGAAAATGATAACACTGTAATTTATCAAAGTAAACAAACTCTAGTTACAAAAAACTTCAGCGATACATGAAAAGTCTACGTACCAGAGTTGTTTTGTGAAGCTCGACAACTAATAGGTTTTAGTATAGCTGTATCTGAAAATAAACAATTGCAAGAATAGTCCGAAAAAAAAATAGTTTGTTCCTGTTTACCACATAACTGCATAATTGACTATGTAACTATCAAATACATTTTTATAAAAAAATATTTTAAGTTAAAAATTAGTAAAAAAAATATTTTAGTAATTCCAATCACTAACCAGTTTCAAGTGATGCGACGTGGCTACGTGGTAAGGAAACTCAGCTAGTAAGTAATCAGGAAGAGGAGGCGCATTTATAAGTAGAGAAGATACAGCCCTGTAAAAAAATGTTTATCAAAGTATGTCATTTACGTATTAAGACGTAATAATAATATTGCGTTCTAAATGACGGAGCAAAATATATTCAAATGTTCGACGTAAAGCAAGGCGTATTTTGTGTTTTATTACATAATTATTCATGAAATGTAGTAAGTGTTACATTATAAGTTTATAACACAACTCACCATTTCTTTAATCGGCTTCCTTTTAAAATAGTTGTAAAAATCTTTCGGCCGGAAATGATCTCTACAAACATATTTATGTTGGTGGAGTTTTTCGATGGGGATATACGATATAAGATCTTCCACAATTTTCACCCATTGTCTGCATCTAAAAAAAAACAACATTCAATGCAGCCACTAATAGTGCATCGTTGAAACATTGTTATGGCTTACAGCAATTCACCCGTCATACACTGAGTAGTAATTCTGACCAAGGTTCTTATCAGATATTTTTTTATCGATATTGAATATGTGTATGGCACATCACTATGACATTGAAACATTGAGTATTTTTCTCATAGTATATTAATTACGTTATTTAACATAATTTATGATCTTGCTCTTGTGCAAGATGACAAAAACTGTAGCCAGAAATACTTACCGGTCTTCGTCCCTAGGAAATTTACCCATAAACTTTCTTTTGGTACCCTTTGACCGGCTGCATCTTATTTTACAAATGGCACAAGTTCGACACCATCCGATCAATGCCATTATTAAAAGAAAATCACTAAACACTGTACAACAAGATACACACAGCTAGATATTGAACAAACTTAAAACACAAAAATTTTAACTAGAAAACGTTCTAATATGTGCCGCGTTCCGCCATATTTGTTGTGTTTTCAGTTTGACATTGACAGCAAAGAAAGAGTAAGTAGTATTAAAGAGTGAGACAAAAATATGTCCGCCATTAAAACGGGGCTAAATGCGAACAAAAATTTCAAAGTTCCTACTTGCGCTAGGCTGGCCATCAGTCTTCTCGTGACCACGATGACTGTAACGTCGTCGAAACGTAGAGGTAAAATAGCAATAAATTACTACGCGATTAAGCCCCGAAAATATTCTAAGGTTACAAAAGTACGCAATGCAACTCTCTGCAAAAGATTTATACCTAGACATCTACCTAGCTAGACTTGCCATTGCATATCGGGCGTACCGTACGACATTGGAACACGGTTAAGTACAGTTAACCGTGCCAAATGCACCGGGTGGCCGCGATTCAGTGCATCAATTAAAACTTTTATTAGTCTTTGTTCGCACTTACGTAGATGGACTGGGAGAGAGACAGTCAAGAAAATAGAAGGATAGCCGCCGGGTTCAAAAAACAGATGAAATCCTTTTTAGGGTTCTATGGTCAACAAGGAATCCTTATAGTTTCGCCATGTCTCTGTTTGTATGTCGGATTGCTTAGATTAGAGACGATTAGTACTAAAATACGTACCTATTGATCACCCCAACAAAAAGGACAATAATTTATTTAAAAAAAATTGTATTGGCTAAGTACACCTTAAAGAGAGGTGTTTTTTTCTTCTTTTTACTCTATATGGGGCATAGAAATTTAAACATTAAAAATAAAATGAATCGAAGAAATGGTAGTGCCTCCCGCCTCTCCTGGCTAAAGAACTGTTTGTACAAAAGTGAAAAAAAAAATCCGAGCAGTGGCAATAATTTGCTGATGAAGTTGAAAGGATTTCTATCATAGCTAAATAGGCAGTCTTTACAAGTTTTAAAGACTGCCTATTTAGCTAATATCCGACAAACTTATAAAAGGAAAACTTTGCATTGAAACAAATTGCAGTGAAAACTACTTTGAAGAAATTGTTAGTTGTGTAAAACAGGTAGTTTTTACGTCACATAAAATCTTATAAATCAAAAAACGCTCCTATGGTATCCTACACTGCACATGGCCCGACTCTCACTTGGCCGTTTTTAAATATCTACTAAAATATTATTCATGACAGGGGAACATACCAAATACAGTAATAATCCTGTTATGTCTAGCTATCTAAGGATATATAGACAAAACAGGATTATCACTATAATGCTCGTTTTGGTATTCGTAAATTTCACTGTGAAATGTAGAGCACAGGCGGGCGGTTGAATACATTGAGCAATTCTTCTGTGATATCCCCAATTAGAAGCAAAGGATTAATTAGTTAGCGTGATGAACGGAAGCCCTTCGTTGGGCATGAACTTTACTCGAATGCTGTGAAATGGTAATTTGTGCTGCTGCGAAGACGAAAGGAAGGGGTAAATTTACATTAATTGGATGGGCTAGTGACTTCATGGCGGTTTACAAAATACTTAGAATTAGTTTGATGGCCGGCGTAGGAAGGTATCCAAGATAGGAAACACGATGTATCTCTGTTGCCGCTATAACAAATACTAAAAACAGAATAAAATAAATATTAAATTGAGAGTCCCATGAAAGAAACGTTATTTTTTTGCTCGGTATTAATAACGGCAGCAGATAGACGGTTGAAATACTGACAGAGTATTTATTTGTACCTACATTCACTTTAAAAATGAATAATAAAAATAAAACAAATATTTAAGTGGGCTTCCCGTTCAAAGAAACTGGATTGGTGTCTCGATATTAATAACGGCAACAGGCAGACGCTTGAAATATTCAAATGTTGTGATAATGGTACGGAACCCGTGGTGCTCGAGTCCAACTCGTACTTGGACGGTATTATTTTTCTTTGACACTGCCAATCGATTTAAAAAATTTAGTTTTTTTGATTTGATTTCAGATGATGATGACCATGCGGTCATGCAATCAGGTAAAATCGGTTATATAATGTTTGACACAAAAATATTATGTCCAGGATAAAATTTTATCTAATTTGTTTGAACAGAATAAAAAAGTAAATAACTACCTACATGCTAAGAATAAAACGTGGGACATTTATGTGGGTATGTAAAAAAAACCCAGGTCTTGGATATTTAATTACATGTTTATGATGTCGCTATTTCTAGTTCCCACGACACAAGGTATCCTAGTGTGGGGCGGCCCCAGACTGGGGCCCCCACTGGGGCCAGAAGCAATGTATGTGCCTGTATGTAAATGTTATGTTATATGTTATGTAAGAGTATGACAATGATTTACCGGCTGCGTGCGAAGTGATACCTAGATAATGGAGAACTTGCACTAAAAATTTTATAATATAAATAATCGGAGAGGCGAAAGAGAAGAGTTAAACGTGGACAAACTGAGACAAATAAACGTAGTAGTTTTTTTCTTTACGACTAATTCAGTTCATAATGGAATCTGTCGGAAAGTCAGTCACGTGGTACAATAACGCGCTATACAAATCGCACTCCAACTTGAACGTAACGCCTTACCAATATTCAATTTATCTCATAAAATAATGTTTTATGCCTTTCCTCCTTAGAAAATTTAATGAAAAACTGTAATTTAATGAAAAAAAAAAGAGAAATCCATTGTTTTTTTTTATTAATGGAGTAACTTGATTTTTCGTATTTTTGGGACCCCGAAATGCCCGAAAACATATTATTAAGTTTATATTTTCTATATAAGTTTTTATGCAAGTTCACCATTATCAAAGACAATATTATTTTATATTGACTGACTGTAAAACCGAAGGTCTCGGGTTCGATCCCCGGCCGGGTTAAACTAGGAAACGAACTTTTCTAGTTGGTGTCGGGTCTTGGATGTTAGGTATCTATTTATTTATTGTATTAAATCGTGATTCTTTACTCTTTACAATATACTCTGTATTACGTGCCCTAAAATGCCACCAACAAGCTCGGAGACTTTATTTGTACTGTGTCAGAGATGCAGGATAATTATTGGGGCTAACCTCCGGTTCTCCGTACACAATCAGTTAAGCTAATATTAACAGCTGCTGCTGGCAACTAGAGTTATTAAAACATTTTTTTTAATATCAAACAAATCAGACTTTATTATATTTATTTTTTTCCATTCTTAAGTCACTTTCGTATTAAAAACATTGCTTTGTTTTTTTTAATCATCGATAAACACAAGAAAAAACATATTAAGTACTTTAATAAATCGTTTATGTTGTTTAAATAGTTTCGTTTCTATTTATTTGACGTGGTAATGTAACAAAAAAATATTATAATTTTATTTTTTGGGAAAACGTCATGAGGAAACCTGAGTGGGCCCTTGCGTGGGAACTACAATAATGGCAATTTTACTTTGACAATTCGAAGTACACTGCCAAGTCGATTAATTCTCAGATTAACAAGTAGAAAAACTCGGCTACGCAATGTAAACCGAATTGCCACACTCAAATTGCAGTCGACATTTTGTTTTCGTTTGATCCAAATCAACGTTTTTAATCAAAAGGGTCATCATAATGTTACTTCGCATATTAGGTATCGTGGTATAAATTATTCTAACCACATCAGAGGAATGCCTTAACTTAAATAGGTACTCGACTGAAGTAAGTATTCAACAAGTTATTTATATTGAACGTTTGTTTCAGACGAAATATTTTGTTGTACGAAACGAGATATTTTCCAAAGATCCAAAGATACTTAGAACTTTATCGGCCAAGGAGAGTGAGGCTGCGTGATTTTAATACCTACTTCGTTTAGAAAAGATAAATACTTACAAATTTAACAAGTATGCAATAAATTTTACTGGAACATAAAATTAGGAAAACTACTTTAAAAATAATGGCTCTAACCTAAATTATTTTACCTACTTAAGTGTCAAATATTAGGTGCAACCTGCTTTATAAACTAAAGAAATAAGTACATCCAAAATCAAAAGACATTCCGTCACAAAAAAATAATCAAGTAATTAAATAAATAATATTAATAAAACTAGGTACACAAATGCTTCGATGTCTAAACGCGCTTTGTTTTGACAAAAGACTAAAGTGGTCCACCAACATGTCCCAAATTCTCGATAGATTAAAGCATTGTATCATGCTAATGAGGATCCGAGTTTGGAATAGTAATATTTTTAATGGAAGTAGAACATAATTAGGTCAACGTTAAAAGTAACAATTTAGACTTGTTTATTGTTATTACTTATTATCCATAAAATTTTAGTCCAAACCTATTGTTGTAAAGATTTGCGGCCTTATCGATAGAAACACAATTCCCTAAAAAAACTCTACAAACGTTGATTAAGTAGACTGGTGGAGATTAAACAAGGAAAATTCGTAACATATCAATTTAAACGCCTCTAGATATGTTTTAGTGGAATCATGTTTTTATAAGACTTACTGGGAAACATCTGTTTGAAGTACATTTAGTTGAAATAATTATCTTTATAATATCATTAAACCATTGAATTTTATCACTAAACTAAATTAAATTTAACTTACGGTGGAAGATTTATGATCTGTGGACTTATGAACTTACGGTACTGTACGGAATGTTCCTTTGGGCGCAGAGGTTGCCAAATTCAAATGAGGGAATAACTGCACTCAATTTTAACGCAAGTCGGTTAAATTGACGTCCAGAGTTTCCACAGAAGAGGGGGCAGACGTAACGTAACACACGTTTCTGGTGAAAGTGCGTTTCGCGGGTTCAGTATCCCTTAATTCAAATATAGACATTTGTAATCTGCACCACAGTCGCATTCGCATGTGGCTTCCGTAGCAATAATACCAGTCGACGAGTGCATAGCATCGATAACATACATACCTAGGTAAGTGCCGGCACGCATCGATGCGCAGCAGTCGATGTTTGGGACTTCGGCGGAAATATCAAGATGGCTTGGAGAGGGAGATAAACGTTTCGACCACGCGATACCCCAGGCTAAATCATCCCTCATGTGAGCACCGAAAAGACTTTCTCTGTTCTGTGCGTCATACGAATCAAAGAGAAGAAAGACCAGGCTGAAATTAGGTGAAAAATTGTAGGTAATTGTACAAAAAGTGAACTCTAAAAAGCTAATAGATTCTTGATTCTATCAGGACTGGAGCCAACAAAGTGAATTCCGGTGGGTCAGGTATCTAATTAAGGGGCTCCGTGTAGTAACACTAGCGCCATCAATGGACAAAACATATTTTTACAAATCGCTTTTGCTAAAAGTACGAATCAAAGGCCGTGAACCTAAACCAAAAACCAAGGACTAGATAACATTAACGCCAAAACGGCCAATTTCGGCATAAATGCTAGGTATCTAGTCTCTGGTCCGTGATCCCCCGTTCCTATTCGGTATCATGATTGAGAGGTAGTACAGTACTGACACTTTTCGCAAAAACGATCTTTAAAGAACAATACCTAGGTATGTTGTTTTTTTATTAGCTAGCGCCACTAATGAAAAAAAAAAACCATTTTCACAAATCTTTTTAGCGATTTAGAAAAAAAAATGTCAGGACAATCGTCCTGCACTGCATGGAGCCCCTTAAGGGGATCCAAGAGATTACGAAATTAGTAAGAGACTTGTGGCTGAGCTACGTATAGTCGACAGCACTTCAATCATAAGTGCACTCTAATCAGTTAGGTACGTTCAAAAACAAATTGTCATCGCTGCAATACGCCTATTGTTCATTCTCGCTCGCCATCGATCGCTCGTAACATCAGCCCCTTAACGTTGACTTGCTGTCGCCTGTACTGTAGAAGTTCATATTCCACAGATCATAAATCATCCATGATGAATGTGGTGAAGCACTTTGGTACTAACTGGTACACAATGTAAAGCGGAAAGGGCCAATTGCAATGGGGAGCATGCCTTATGATTGGAGTGACATTTTATTAATTTATATCGCGAAACGAAACATTATTATGCTCCGTGATTTTTAGTACAAATGGCATAATAGTACATTATGATATAAGTGCGGTAAGTTGAAAATTACAGCCGAGGCGATATTACTAGCCCGAGCCACCGGCGAGGGCTATAAGGAAGTAGAGGCTGTAATTTTCAAAGCGCACGTATGTCATACGACGTTTTATAACATATTTACGAGGAAATTAATAAAACTCTGACTTTGTTATCATCACTACTTGACGACATTTTCTAATAAAAACAATACATCGAAAAGAAAAAGCGCGCGGATTTATTTTTACTTGTCCACAAATAAGCGATGCGCGGCGCGCATTGCGCGCGCATCAACTTTTTTTTTTAGGCAAAGGTACAAAAACAGCCAGTATTACTAATAAAGTAAATTAATATTTTTGTGTTTTTGTTACAGATAAATGGTTGTAATTTATTGTCAAAATTAATTAAATTAAAGAATTAAATGTTTATTTGTTATATTTTATTTCCCAAAGTTAATTTTATTTATAAAATATTGACCACTTTCTTTATAAGTAATTAATAAAAATATAATTTGTATAGAAAATTTTTGCTTCACGTGACTAGAATTATAATTTCGACGGGTTATATTATGAACACTACTAAGTTGTTAGTTAAGTAGGCGTTAAGTTACATTTTATTCAAAATACTTCGGTTTTCACCAATTTTCGCCGGTTTCCTTACTGATGATCGAGTTCTAGTTTCGGAATGAAGTGTCATATTAGTTCAGATTTCGAAATGATGTGTCAAATTAGTTCCGATATTTCTATTACACGAATATATCCGATTCTATCCGATAGTAAATAAATAAATAAATAAATAAATAATAAATAAAGCCTTTATTACCACTTAAAAAACATCAATTCTAGTAATAAACTTTAAATTTTAATTAAGGGTCCCCTCTACGGGTGAAGGCCTCCTCCAGATAAGCCCAGCGGTCCCTATCTCTAGCTGCGCTCTCCCATGCTCTACCTGCGACAGCCACTATGCTGTCTGACCATCTCTTTTTTGGTCTGCCTCGTCTTCTTAAGTGGCCTCGCGGGTACCATTTTGTGACCTTTCTCGTCCAACGGTCGTCTGTTAGCCTCGCCACATGACCTGCCCATTTCCACTTCAGTTTTCGTATTGTCTCTATAACGTTCGTGACTTTGGTTTGCTCCCGAATTTTCGTGTTGCGTATTCTGTCTTTGAGGGACTTCCCGAGCATACTCCGTTCCATGGCTCGTTGACAGGTCTGTAGCCTCTTCTCGTCCTCCTTTGTCAAAGCCCAAGTTTGGCAGGCATAAGTTAGGGATGGTAAAATACAGCTATCAAACACTTTCTTTTTTAGTGCTACATTTAGGGCACTTTTAAATATATTCTTCAGTTTCCAGAATTTATTCCATGCCAACTTAATTATACGTTCAGTCTCCTTTGTAGAGCTATTTTGAAAGGAAATCAGTCGGCCAAGGTAGACGTATTCTGTAACATAATCAACTGGTTCTCCATCGACTTCGACTGGTAGTTCGGTAGAGTTGGTCATTATTTTAGTTTTAGATATGTTGATTTCTAGCCTAGTAGTTTTGCTTACTTCACCCAGTGATTGCATCGTGTCTTGGGGGTCTTGGGAGTTTTCAGAGAATATGACTATGTCATTCGCAAATTTTAGGTGTGTCAAGAAATCGCCATTGATGTTCAGTCCCTTTCCATGCCAGTTCAACTTTGTGAAAATCCATTCCAGTAGAGCCACAAACATTTTGGGAGAAGATGGATCTCCTTGTCTCACGCCTCTTTGAATTTCAAAGTCCGGGCCTATTCTATCTAGTCTAATCTTTGCTGTAATGTTGTTGTATATGTTACTAAATATTTTTACATATTTTTCGTCAACGCCAATGCTTTTTAGGGCTTTCCACAACTTTTCGTGATAGATAGAGTCAAAGGCTTTAGAGTAATCAATAAATGCTATGAATAAGTCTTTACCATACTCGTTATATTTTTCAATAATCTGGTGAACTGTGTGGATGTGGTCAGTGGTGGAGAATTTTTTCCTGAAGCCTGCCTGTTCATTCGTCTGGTATTCATCTATTTTGCCATTTATCCGGTGTAGTAGGTTGCTGAGAATATTTTGTAAAGAACTGTCATAAGGCTGATGGGTCGGTAGTTCGACACTTCTGCTGGGTCTCCTTTTTTGTAGATAAGAATTATGGTAGAGCTTAACCATTCTTTAGGAAGTTCTTCGCTTGTTAGAATGAGGTTGAAAAGTTTCATCAATGGCTGTAAAAGGTATTTTTTACTTTGCAATATTAATTCATTTGAGATGCTGTCTTCGCCTGGAGCTTTGTTTATTTTTAAGCTTCGAATTGAAAGCTCTATTTCTTCTGCGAGAAAATACAAGCTCTTCTGGTTAATGGTGTCCGTAGATTGAGCATTTCTCAGGGATATAGAAGAGCATGAATCAGATGTCTCGTAGGAGTACAGTTGTTTGAAAAAAGTTGTCGCAGTATTTATGACTTTACTTCTATCTGAAACGTTTTTCTTTGCCTCACAAAGTTTAGGAATCCAAGATTTGTATTCGTTTAGCTCTTTTTACTGCACCTGTTTCTCCTATACTTTGTTCTATAATTTTCATTGAGTAAGTATTTATGTCTTCTTTAATTCTTTCTCTACAACTTTTGTATAATGAATTTAGATGTTTTTTCTCAGTCTTTGTTTTGTTTTGTTTGTGTTTCAGTAATTGTCTTTGGGCTATGAGTCTTTTAGTTTCAGGCAGTAGTTTCGAACTTTTAAAGTCTCTAGGTATGTTTGAGATGCATAAATATTGGTAACATTCCGTCAGAATTTGTTGGATGAATTAATAGAGCTCATGAACGGTATTGTATTTATTATAGAGAAGTATTCTTTCTTTTAGGTACTCATCAATTCGTTCTGTGTCTTCTTTAGTAAAGAACGAGGGTCTCGTCTTGAAATGGCTTCTTCTTAGTTTTTTTGTTTTTTAGTTTTAAAGTACCTCTTAGAAACCTGTGATCGCTCGGAAACTGTAAATTAAGAACTTCGAAATTGCTGAATAGATCGATGTGTTTGCAGATAATAAAGTCTATTTCGTTCTTTGTCTTTTCATCTGGTGACATCCACGTCCATTTTCTTTTAGGTTTTTTCTTAAAGTAGGTATTGAGAATTTTAAGTTTATTTTCGAAGCAAAATTGTATTAGTGTTTCTCCTCTCTCGTTCCGTTTTCCATAGCCGTAGCTTCCAAGAACTCTATCTTCATTGTGATTAGGTTGTCCGATTTTTGCGTTTAGGTCTCCTAGTAGTATTTGCGTACCTTTTGAGTTATCTAAGGCTTTACCAACATCTCTATAGAAGTTTTCTAGTTCCTGATCAGTGGATGATTCAGTTGGAGCGTAGAGCTGAATGAACGACATTGTAGAGCTTCCTAATTTTAATGTAACATATGCAACTCTTTCCGATATTCCTACGAACTCTTGTATGCATTGTTTTAAGTATTTTTTGATGAGAAAGCCAATTCCTTTCTGACCTTTTGTGGTCCCTTTATAGTAGAATATATGTTTGTCAAACTCTTGTTTTTCTTCTCCATATCTACGGATTTCAGCTAGGCCAATAATGTCCCATTTTACGTTTTCTAGTGAATATAGTAACTCAGTGAATCTTTCTTTGTAGAGTAGGGATCTGACATTGTATGTGCATATAAATAATTGGTCATTTCCATCATCTTCCGGTGTCATTTTTGTTGAAAAATTGCTGTCATCTTTGCTTGTAAAGAATTTATCTCTTTCTCTATTTGGCAAGTAGTTTCTTGGAGGGTAGTGGTCTAACTCTCCCTCGGTGACCGGCCGTATTGGGAGATATGTATTGTTTGGGTTTGATGTTTTTGGTTTTTCATTTTTTCGTTTTGATGTTTTTAGGTTTGTGTTTTTGTTTTTTTGTTTGGATGTTTTTTGAGTTTTTTGGTCGACTAAAGCAGTTACCAGCACGGTGGGCGTGAGCGACAGAGGAGCTGAAGCTGGTTGCTATTTGTTTTGTAAGGCGGCTGGCTTTGGGCTTACATAATTTGTTAGTTTGTTTTTTTTCGGGGCGGGGTTGACAACTTTGGATGTAAGTTGTTTGTTTATGTTTGTATCCTGAGGTGATTCGGATAAGTTGCGTTTTTTGTTTTTGTAAGAGATTTTGGGGTTTTCTTGGATTATAAGTTTGTCGTATTTGATGTAGACCTTTTTCCCTTTGCTTCTCTCTTCCTTCGCTTCTTCGTATAGTTTTTTCCTGATCTGCATCACTTTTGGTGGGAAATCCTCCTTAATAGCGTATTGAGTGTTTAATAGTCCGCTCTTTTTACGATATGCCGCTATTTTCATTCCAAGCGTTGTGAAGGTCAGGACAATAGGTCTTATCTTGTCTTTTTTCTTACCGATTCTTCTCATGGCTTCTAATTCCGAAAAAGAGCATTCAAAATGCAATTTGGTATTTAAGAAAGCCATAACCTTTGTTGAAAGTTCTTGATAATTTTGTTCGCCCTCTTCTAAGATATATATGACAATGTTTTTCTGTCTCAACTGTTTCTCCAAGCGATCTATTATTTTTTCCTGTATGTTTACTGTGTCTTCCAACTCGGTTATTTTTTCCCACAGAACATAAAAAAAGAGTAGAAGTAGTGACATGACACATTAGTACGAAAACCAGTGTAACCAAACTGATACTTATAAACCAAACGCACACTACAAATGCCAAGCAGCCATTGGTAAATAAAGATAATGCCGAAAAGGTGTACATCATAAAAGTTTCAAGTAAAATATGCACCTTTTCAGAATGTTAACAATGATCAAAGTCAAATGATAGTGATGAAATTAAGGTTGACATTTTGTAGTAATGCTACTCTACACTAGATGGAACTACCACCGCGTCGCACCGAAAAGAACTTTTACCTCGTAAGACATAAAGTTCAAAATTGAAAAACAAGTACATTCTCAGTTTGGGATGGGACAATGCGAGTTCTAGTTTGTCGATAGGGAAAACCTATCGACAAATTATACAAACAGTTTAACAGATTAACGGCCGAATACGAATACTGGTACTCAGAAGTATTTTTAGCTATTTATTTTTTGCCTGCGGGTTGACTGGTAGAAAATGCATCTTTTTTACATTATCTTTTTGCAATAAATAATTAATACTAATAGGGTGGATAGATGCACAAATAAAACAGTGTGGTAGATTTCATAATATTTTAAAATGTTATCTCTTATTAAAACTAGCTTTAACCCGCTGCTTCGCCGGCGTTAGAAATTATAACACGGGAAATATTATGCTACGACTCAATTCAGATCTTTGTCTATCTGTACGCCATGTTTCATACGTAATACTAATTGATGATGGTACTAATATAATTTCACTTGTACGCAAGAGTCTAACCTGGAGGTGAAGCACATTTTTTCTGGTATTGCTGCATCACATAAGTGCACTCTTCCGCCTTTTTTAGTTATTATGAAGTGTTCATGAAAATGCTCTGAATATATTGTGCTCATCTTCGTTGGGAACCAATTTTGCCTTATCGCTGCCTTCTATTTTAATTTCGTATCCGGTTTCCTTAGGAAAACTAAACGAAAACTCACTTCCAAATTGTTTTGATTCCGAGAGGGTTGTATTATCATTGCCTCGGTTTTCTGTTGTCAAAGGGGTTGAAGTATTAAGGGTAAATAGCAGAATAATAAAAAACCATAAAACAAATAACATAACAAAACAAAAATCTGATGCTCGCCAAGAGAGCAACCACTCTAACAGGTAAACAATATAATAAGTAATTTACTAAATATTTTGAACTGAAGTAAAAAAAACCATACGAGACGAGTCGTTTTCGATAACCTCACTTTACATCTCGGTTGGAATATTTAAAAATGTAAGATTAAAATAACTTTGATAGTTTCTTCAATATTTCAGCTGTGCTCATGTCTTGTATGTTCTCATGTCATGTCAGGTATGAAAAGTAATGTATGAGCTCCAATGACAGTTTTCACATGCACAACGACCAGCCGGCGACCGGAGCTCATACATTACTACTTTACCCGGCCCGGCGACCGGACGGCGACCGGGTGCATATGAAAAGGCTCTTAGGAAGTGGGTATAAAATAACAATAATTATTTTACCTACTTAAACGAATTGGAATTTACAATACCTAAGTACCGTAAAGTATGTATGACTACTAAGTCATAGACAATTAATTATCGATAGATTTTTATCATGTGTGCCCCCATCCGTAATTGAGTAGAATTCAAATTTTGACAGAAATTTCTAGATAATGTACACTTTCTTCGATGAAAATTTAACTTTACTAACCAGTAATTAAAGGTGGTTTCACTTTCTCATTTTCGGATTGGTTTCCGTGTTCATGTCATTACAAATTTAATTAAAAATACAATGAAATACGTCTTACAGATGAAATGTTACGGCATGATCGGTATATTTTGGTCCCCAACTTTTATTTTTGCTTTCTAACACAGCATAACAAGGCATTTTAATAAAGTTTTCACCATTTTTTCTTTCCTAGAAGCGCACGGCAAATGAAGTCAACAAAACTGTCACCAACTACGCATAGGCAATACATTGCTAATGTGAGGCACGCGGGCACCGCCCACTTACGACTTCTACTCTTTTTTTATGTTCTGTGTTTTTTCCTCATAGGCTTGAAATTTCCGGTTTATATTATCATTTATTATTTTTGTAATGTTGTTTTCCATCTCTTTCATGGTGTCTGTTTGAGTTGATAGGTCTAGCTGTATTTTTTCTAATATTGATTTTAGTTCTTCCATAGTTTTAGAAAAATGGGTACCTCTTTAAATTGCGCCCTCTATTGTCCAATAGCGGAACTTTGACGAAGCGTGGCACACCTTGAAATTTGTTTTTATTATTAGTTCAGCTACTCACCAACAGATGGCAGACAAAGCAAACAGTTGCAGGAATTCTTTGTAATTTTATTCGTTAGTCGCTGGTGGTCCTGCTCACAGAACATAAAAAAAGAGTAGAAGTCGTAAGTGGGCGGTGCCCGCGTGCCTCACATTAGCAATGTATTGCCTATGCGTAGTCGGTGACAGTTTTGTTGACTTCAGTTGCCATGCGCTTCTAGTAAAGAAAAAATGATGAAAACTTTATTAAAATGCCTTGTTATGCTGTGTTAGAGAGCAAAAATAAAAGTTGGGTACCAAAATATACCGATCATGCCGTAACATTTCATCTTTAGGACGTATTTCATTGTATTTTTAATTAAATTTGTAATGACATGAACACGGAAAGCAATGCGAAAATGAGAAAGTGAAATCACCTTTATTTACTGGTTAGTAAAGTTAAATTTTCATTGAAGAAAGTGTACACTCTCTAGAAATTTCTGTCGAAATTTGAATTCTACTCGATTACGGATGGGGGCACACATGATAAAAATCTATCGATAATTAGTTGTCTATGACTTAGTAGTCATACATACTTAACGGTACTTAGGTATTGTAAATTCCAATAAATTCGTCTAAGTAGGTAAAATAATTATTGTTATTTTATACCTACTTCCTAAGTGCCTTTTCATATGCACCCGGTCGCCGTCCGGTCGCCGGGCCGGGTAAAGTAGTAATGTATGAGCTCCGGTCGCCGGCTGGTCGTTGTGCATGTGAAAACTGTCATTAGAGCTCATACATTACTTTTCATACAAGACATGACATGAGCACATGCAAGACATGAGCACAGCTAGATTGCGATATAGTTTTTCTTCACCAGTTTATCAGGGACTGAAATATTTAAGAAACTATCAAAGTAATTTTAATCTTACATTTTTAAATATTCCAACCGAGATGTAAAGTGAGGTTATCGAAAACGACTCATATGATTTTTTTTACTTCAGTTCAAAACATTAAGTAGTTTACTACTGTTTACCTGTTCGAGTGGTTGTTCTCTTGGCGAGCATAAGATTTTTGTTTTGTTATGTTATTTGTTTTATGGTTTTTTTATTATTCTGCTATTTACCCTTAATACTTCAACCCCTTTGACAACAGCAAACCGAGGCAATAATAAAACAACCCTCTCGGATTCAAAACAATTTGGAAGTGATTTTTTGTTTAGTTTTCCTAGGGAAACCGGATATGAAATTAAAATGGAAGGCAGCGATAAGAAGGCAAAATTGGTTCCCAACGAAGATGAGCACAATATATTCAGAGCATTTACTCATTTACCATTTACAGAGCATTCATGAAATGAACACTTCATAATAACTAAAAAAAGGCGGAAGGTGGCACTTACCTATGTGATGCAGCAATACCAGAAAAAATGTGCTTCACTTCCAGGTTAGACTCCTGCGTATAAATGAAATTATATTAGTACAATCATCAATTAGTATTACGTATGAAATATGGCGTACAGATAGACAAAGATCTGAATTGAGTCGTAGAATAATATTTCCCGTGTTATAATTTCTAACGCCGGCGAAGCAGCGGGTTAAAACTAGTTTTAATAAGAGATAACATTTTAAAATATTACGAAAACTACCACATTGTTTTATTTGTGCATCTATCCACCCTATTAGTATTAATTCTTTATTGCACAAAAGATAATGTAAAAAGATGCATTTTCTACCAGTAAAGCCGGTACCAGTAGGTACCAGTATTCGTATTCAGCCGTTAATGTGTTAACTGTTTGTATAATTTGTCGATAGGTTTTCCCTATCGACAAACTAGAACTCGCATTGTCCCATCCCAAACTGAGAATGTACTTGTTTTTCAATTTTGAACTTTATGTCTTACGAGGTAAAAGTTCTTTTCGGTCCGACGCGGTGATAGTTCCATCTAGTGTAGAGTAGCGTTACTACAAAATGTCAACCTTAATTTCATCATTGTCATTTGACTTTGATCATTGTTAACATTATGAAAAGGTGCATATTTTACTTGAAACTTTTATGATGTACACCTTTTCGGCATTGACTTTATTTACCAATGGCAGCTTGGCATTCGTAGTGTGCGTTTGGTTTATGTGTATCAGTTTGGTTACACTGGTTTTCGTACAATGTGTCATGTCACTACTTCTACTCTTTTTTTTATGTTCTGTGGTCCTGCTGTACGTCGACGTGATGAGGAAGACTCACTTTTCACTTTAATATGCACTTGTATCTGTTTTAACTTCCTTTATGGTCACTTGTAGAATGTTAAGTTTGAGATTGTTTTTTTGAGTAATTCGCCACTTCTCCAACGTAGTATTCACTTTTCCGTTGATAGCACTTATAACTGATGCAGATATTTGGTTTTTAGAAAGAAATAACAGCTTAAAACATTTTAAAACCTCAAATAACTGCGGAGCCGATGTTAACTTTTTGGAGGGTAGAAACGAGAATGAGATTTCCGCACATAGAGATAGAGATCACCTTATTATTATACATAGATAAGAAAACTACACAGATATTTCGCCTCAGAGTTGGGCCAGCGCTGGGGTATTTTAACATTTCACACACTAGGGTTTCCTCACGATGTTCTCCTTCTCAGTTAGCGAGTGGTATGACACTATAACTTCACAAATGTACCTTCATAAATTAGGAGACAAAGTCATTGGTACATGCCGGGATTCGAACCTACGACCTCCCGATTGAGAAGCCGATGTTCTATAGCTCCGATACCACCGCTCGCTCTAAATACCACGATAGTAAAATGTAGGATAGGAGGTAATAAAACCCGCGCGATATAAGGGCGAGGTTAACGAGTTAAGGCGCTTTGGGGTGCTAAATAGCTCCACCAATGGAATAAAAATCATAACTTGTTTTATAAGTTTTTTTCAAAAAGTAAAATAAAAATTTTACGTTTACTTTAAAAAAAAAGTATTATAAAACAAGTGGTGGCGCTAGTTAACCCTTAAGGCTCTCCTAAATAGGCGCGCATTATTATCGGTCGATAATACTTGATGCCATATTGCGATAATGCTTTCCGATTCCTTGCACATTGCATACAACCGCGTTTTTATTGTCCGATAGTTCTATTTGTGTTTTTGGCAGTTTCTTTCTCTAATCTCTGTCCCCTTACCTTAATAAAATTTGATTTACATTCGTTATCAACCCTTGTATGTCCCCACTGCTGGGGCACGTGTCTCTTCCTGCATCGCATGCTTTCCTGCAGGAAAGTTAGGCCATACTCCACCACGGGGTCAAGTCCGGGTTGGTGGAGGAGACAGTGGCGGGCCTTACTGTCAGAAGTTATCAAGCCGCCCATAAGGCCTCTGACATGGCTTAACGACTGCCATTACATGACAGCCGGCACCAACCTCTTAACGTGCCTTGCGAAGCATGGAAGCGCTCGGTAAAATGCCACTAACGGTAGTCACGGGACGCTCAACCATCCTGTGCCTGACCGCGCCTGTTGTTGCTTAACCAAGTGATTGAATCCAATCACTCGGTTCGCCTAGGCCACGAGCGCTTCATTTACTTGGTTTGCATTAAATTATTTAAATTCCGTTTTTGGCGTCTTCGTCGGTCATCTTCCATAGCTACTGTAAATGATAAAAATTCTTCGTCTGATTACATTATAAGTCAATATCCTTATTATTTTTAGAAATGCATCCCAATACAAAATGTTCTAAGAGCTCTTATCGGAATATCGCAGGACCAAACGTCCTAGTTCTTGCGTAGCTATTATCGCAGCAGTATGTAACTTCGTAGTCGTTCTAAATACCTAAAATATAGGTAGTTAAGTACTAAAAACAGATATCGTAATACCACATCCGGTATTATCAAAGGTATTATCGACCGTGATAATACCGGAATACGCATCTATGTGGAAGAGCCTTTTGAGCATGGTAAAACTTACCTATAAAAATAAAATCCCTGAGATATATTAGACTTGCCCGAAACGCGGTTCCAAAAATGTGTTAAGTACACTTTGTGCCAAAAGGGCTTGTATAACATAAAGGATTATTTAGATGACAATGATGTCTGGAATTAAAGCCAGTACAATGCATGAGTTGTATGTTTTAAAATAATTATGTAAACTCTGTTAATTAAGGACTTTGAAAAGACAAATTTTGGAGTTGTTTTGTCCATTTTATCTCAAAAATGATCTAGATTTTAAATGGATACCTAGTTTGAATTGTAACGTTCATTAAGCCGCAGTTTCTGCAATACTTTGAATAAATCCTTTTCATTTCATATAACACGTTCAATACGTTCTTATTAGTATTAAGCTCCCCTTTCCACAAACCCCTTTTTGTGCAATAAAGACTAATTTTCAATTTAATTCAATAAACTGAAATAATGTAGACACCTAATAAATAATTGCCTCCCTGATAGTGATGAACTGATGAGTGATGGATGACTAACGTGCCATTTCCTGCTGAAGTCGGGCTGCATCTGAAGTTCATCGCAACGCAAGTCAGGAGTATGTGAAAATAACCCGCGTGAAGCTAATGCCGAGCATTCTTCGAATGCCTGTTCCCAGGGAATTGCCGCGCGCCGTATAAATAATTTCGAAAATGACTGTACCCGAAATTCCGGCAGTATGTTTCAACTAATTGGGGTTAAGAGAAAACTCAGTTGGCATGCATCTCGATAAAAATGTTACAGTGAATTGGTCTTTATTTATAAAAACATGATTTCTCTAAAACACTCCTTATAAGCTGTTATAATAATCTGTGGTTACCTACTTCTTTCCCTTTGCCACACACTATCTAAACTGCTTCTGAGGAGTGTCTTAAAGAATTGCATTCTTATAAATGAGACCGTAAGATTTTGACTGAGCAAAACAACATTTCTTGGTGACGAGGTTTTCATAAGTCATAGGTAACAGTAAATACTTGTCAAGTCCGTGTCGGGGTCTCGCACTGCAGGGTTCCATAAAAGAGAGGTTTCTTAATTCCTTCACACAACTAACAACTTTAAATTTCCTTTACATAAGTAGATATAAAACCACAGAGATCTGTGTATTATACACAAAAAAGGAAATTACACAGATATTTCTTATCCTAAAGTACAGATTGCGGCGGCCTTATATCTAAAAGTGATCTTTTTAATAACTTTGTCTACTACGAGTATTACTCGTCGCCTAACTTGTTAAGCCTACTTAGCCGGAATAGTTTTCCTTTTAACTTCATTACAATTATGGGCCCTGATTTTTACAAACAACCGTTTGGCCGGGAAAGAGGGGAGGGCGGACGCTCTAACAAAAAATTGCGCTTTAAAACTTAATATTTCGCAAACGGATCCCTGAATAAAAAAATGGCTTGTCTTGAACAACCAATTCAACGATACCATACCACACACTATAGGAGAGCCGAGTTATATTTTATTCTACCATTTTGCCGCCGTGATTGATACCTGTATGTCTTTGGTAATTTTCAGCTTTCTTAAAGGAACTAAGTCTTTGAGTTAGGCCCCGGGCAAATCAACATAATAGACGAACGGACATGGCGAAAGCATAAGGGTTCCTTGGTGACTACGGAAGCTTAAAATTAGACAAAATCTACAATAATATGCACTTCGATACAACATTGTAGACGTATGATTTTTTTTTTATTCAATTTACTCTAACAATAAATGTAAAGCTAAGAGCGATCCCCACAGGAGATATAGTGCGTTCACATTAACTTGACGCGTGAGAGAATTGGTAGCACTGAGATGTTTACTGTTACCATGTTAAATAAGAAATCATTCCCATTACTTGGGGAAAATAAAAGGATTAAGGGCTTGTTTTACCATCTTCCGATTAGGTCCAAAAGCTAATTCACATGTTATGTCCTTTTTACCAATTCTCTCACGCGTCAAGTTAATGTGAACGCACTGTAGGCCTAGACCTTATTCATAGACAAGTTTATTTTTTACTTTTATTTACGCTGAAAAACTTGAAACCAGAAACTAGTACAATCGACCACAGCAAGAGCAACTTTTACATCCGTGCGTGTAACTTTACTAAAATGTAAGGTCGGTGTGTTGTCTACTGTGTACAGTCAGTCAGAACACTGCATTTACTTAGTGTCACTAATGTCGCCATTAAATTAACTGAGAGCATAGAGTGCACGAATGTTAAAATTGTTGTACTTCAACTGTATCTACCTACAAAATTGAGCCTTTGTCAATCTCCGAGCTCAAAACAAGAGGCATCTTTGTTTCACTGCATCTGCATGTAAACACGGCATGACGCTGGCGGCGGCGGCGGGCCACATCTGGCGTCTTTTTTTACTCCACAGGGGCAGGTCACAGTTCTCATTTTTTCGAAAGGGCGAGCTTTGCAACGCCGAGATTGAAAAAGTAATAGGTGTCATACATACACGAGTCGCGCGACTATTGTGCACCGTTGCCTTTTTGGTTCAGCTCGCATCGCACCTCTCAATAGTTCAACGTAGATTAAAAAACAAATCGGATATACGCTCGCAACCATCGATGGCGATAGCTCTATCTATCTAAACAAGAAGGTGAGATGTACTTGGTACCGAGCTCCTGGTCTAGAAATATGAATGAACGTCAACATGTGAGCGGGTTTATTTACAAACATTAACGCCTAACGCGGCGTATACAGACGCTCAAATTAAACGCAGACTCCTACCGGTCGCGGTCCCTTCATAAATCCGAGCTGTTTTTATGAATATCCTGGTAGTGAGGGGAGCAGAGGCTGCTTCCTGCCGCGCGTGCTACGAGAGCTTTGCTTCCTTGTGAAAGCCCGCACGTGTACGAGCGTCCACCTGCGCTGTTTGGGCGTTCCAAAGCGCCCAGCCAGCCTGCGCAAGCGCAGAGCTCGCCGCGCCTCCGCTGTGATGTGACGTGTTGTGCAACCGTAATACTTCCTACACAGCATTATGGGACCGCAATTTGACTATTGTTTACGTGCTACCAGTGAGTATATCGTGTTTTCTTACCGTGATTAATGATTGTTTACCGTTACGCTTTTATCACACGACGTTATTTATTTATGGACGACGTGGTAATATTACAGCCCGCCCGCCCAGCGGATTGTTGTGAAAGCTTTCGTTCGGTGATTTTCCAAACGTTGTGATGTGATCGCACCTGTTTTAGATTTTTTGTTGTATTTGTTTTATTACAAAAAAAGTATGAAAGTTTCGTTTTGACTAAGCTGGGGAATTAATCATCCAACTGCCTACTTACAATCAGACGCAGTAAAACAGACTACACAAATAAACACTGGCTTCTGGGAAACAATCCGCACATTTGGTGGTGACGACGATGATTTCTACCTAAAACTTAATAGATCTTCAGAAAAGCATTCAATGCTCCATTCTAGTCCCTGTAAAAGGTCTTGAACCACATGTACTACATATGTGTGACCGTCGTACGAGCCGGACATCGCTACAATAATGATCAATAGACTCATGCGGGCCCATTATGCTCTCTGTATCGACAGAAAAAACACTTCATCCCGTTATTGTCGTGGGAAGGCATCTCAATACCCATTGTCTATTTCGTTTAGCATCCTGAGTCTATGAGCCGTCGCGTCGTCTAGGACGTCGTTTTCAATTCGCATTTTCCGGTCAAGCGACTAAAACTAAGCTGGGTTAGGGACAGTGCATTGCCGCCCGCAGATCGCGATTAGAGTGGCCGTTATTCCATTGGCGTTATTGAATAATTCCCCTTGGACAGCAGTCGCGGACCTGCTGCGCACGCGCCTCGACATGGCGGTGATCGTTGGTAAACAATGGCCAGGCAAAAACTTCATTTGGTCGTCACTGATAATCAAAGGATGATATTGATAACGGACACGAGGATCATCGCGACCAAAAGCAAATAGTGCAGTTTGGTGGTCAGCCCCAACAGCAAAAAAAGAAAAAAAGCCTCTGCAATACTGTAATGTTTAATTTTGAAATATGTTTTATAATTAAATATCATTCTCTTCCAGACAACCCGTCTTACTTCGCACTGCCCGACAAAGATGTTCAGGATGGCAACGATAGCCAGTCTTCAAGTACTTCTAGCGCAGATGTGTGTTCGCGCTCCGCTCCAGGCCGCGTCTGGGCCGACGGCGTCCGATCCTTGGGCTCCTCCAGGAGAAAGGAACCTGAGAGTCCAAGGAGAAGGGAATTTCGCGCCTTGTTGAGATCCTTGTCCGCTAGAGAACCAGAACAGGCAGAAGCGTTTCTTAGAGGACAGCCCAGGCCAAGCGACTGCGCGCCCGGAGACATGAGGCACACTTCCACAGCACCAAGAATCAAGTAAGAATATTAAATTTATTTTAATATTCAATATTTTTTTTAGACGTTGAAGCAACTAACGTCCGCAATTTTACCCTCGTTACCCTGTCTTATTGGTATAGGCGTAGGCCGCCACCTAATATCCATCACCCACCGGACATCATGACATTCACTAACTCAGAAGCGCTACGAACTATTACATTTATTTCTATCATTGGTCCTTGATTTTACGATCGAATAAAACACGTTTTAACTACTTCCTATCACGATGATTCGTTTAGATGACCTACTCACCGTGGTTAACATTTTAATGGCAATCTTAACCAAGACAAATAACTTTTATATGTAAACTTGTTTCCTCACCCAGGAAAGGCAAAATCAGCTCTACAGTGGTCACGCCGGATGGAGTGCAAGAGCGCGAAGAAGTTTTCTATACCATTCCTCTTCAAGGGCGTCGAAGGCACTCCGTTAGCGGTTATCTGGCGGCAGGCGCCTGTGGAGGGGGCGAAGTAACGGTGGTACCGAGTGAGGTGCCCCGCATGGCACCCCCCAGAGTCCCACAAAGCGAGGACGAAGTCAGAAGGAGGAGACCAAAAAACTTTGCTTTTAAAGGTTAGTGGAATAGAATAGTTGTAAGGGTTATTCCAAGAATCTCCAACCGATTCTTGGATTAACCCAATGCTGCATCGTTATGAGCTATGGCAATTGTGTTTTTAAAACATTGGTCAGCTAAGAGATAAGCGGCGATTTAAAGAAGGATGTTTACAACTCGATCCTATAAAATGTAAGTGCAGGGTAAAGTAAATTACGCAATCTTAGTAATAATTCAAATAGACGTGAGTAGTGATGATAAGTCACTAATAAACAAGACTGCTCCTATCGAGCGTTGCACTCGGGCCCTTCGACCTGCGATAAGTGATGCATTGGAAAATTAACTACCAAACTGCGGTAGCCCTTTGATGCAAGTTTAATGAAACGAAAACAATAATATTTGTGGTTTTGTGAAATAGACAAAACTGTTCCTGATTTGCTATCTGTTTTAGCCGAGTTTCGAAGTGATACCACTAGGGTTTTCAACTTATCATAAAAGTAAAAGTTTGCGATAAACAAACGCACACCGAACTGCACGTCCTTTCTTAGTTGGCACTAAAACGCTTATCAGCCTCAAGAAATCTCGTGTCCATCCATCGGGTTATCTGTGAAAGGCGTTGGCGACACAAAGAACCGTGTTTGCCAAGTTTGGCGTTGTTCGATAACGCTAGAATATTTAGACATCCCAAATTTGTTTGATTTGGTGGACAAGGAGGGTATGCGATTATCGGTTTGACGCGACACTGCAGTTAGTATGCGAGGCGTGTGCGCCCGCGCCGATGCCTGACGCCTGCGCAAAGCACAGTCGGCGCGCCCGCGGCCGCATGGCCACATATTCGCGAACGCTCTCCATATTTACGCACCTCGCGCGAGCTTTCTTACTATTTCACTAGTTCGCTTAGTGATCTGAAGATAGTGAAGTTAACATTCATGCAAGGTTTTATGTAAATATTTTCCGTGTTGTCGATCGTCGAAGGAACAGAAACAATGGACGAGATGAGTGAGTTATCATTTTATTTAAAATTGTACCTGTATACGTGTACGTAAAATTGTACGTGATTTTAGGTTTCACAGAAGTTTGAAAGTTGTAATGATAGCTTTCAGTTTATTTTGGCAGCACGATATTTGGATATTTAAATAATATTCTAACTTACCTACTACAATTTTAATAATACAACAATGAACTAGTCTAAAATGACCAAACACAAGTACCTACATTGGCAGCTTGAATTAATTAGGCTTTTTAACACGAAGACATGACTAGTAACAACCAGCTAACTGCTAACCTCTATACAACACATTAACTTGAACAAAAAGCGTGTCAACGTCAGTAGCGCGTCACATTTTGTCATGTGCCACAAAGATGCCCAAAAGTGCGTCCCTGGCGACAGGCTGAGGCCATTAGACATGCGCGGCGAAGATCGCGGCTGAATAAACATGGACACATTTACATGCATCGAGGCAGCATAATATACCTGCCGGGAGAATCCCAAAGTGGCCAGTTCTCGGCAGTCCCACACAAAGTCGCACTCACATGACTGATATGTTTATTTCATCCGCGCCCCATCGGATACATGGCTTTTAAACACAATTGTCTTTTTGAGATATAAAAGACAATGGACTTGAAATTAAAACAACCTTTGATTCAATGGCATTTGAAAGTTGACATTGAATGGAGATTTAATGGAGGGGCAGGAAAGCCCGTGACAGAAATGCAAAGTCCCGGAAGCTGACTTGTGATCGATATTAACATTCAATCGGTGTGTCCATTTTTAGGACCATCACACCACCCTCTGTGCATAGATAAATAGTCACCAGCATATTCAGTTAATGTCCTATTGTCAGACTAATGTCTTGGCCCTCTCTTATCTCGTACTCAACTTAATTGCCGAGCTATTTACGACGTACATATTCTAATGTGGCGTCTCCGCACAAATAGCCCGACGACGACATTATCGCCATCTTTGACCAAATTCAAGGCTTATTATTGTATGAAGAACATAAATATTATAAAACATAAAGACCCTCCAACGAGACTATGGGTAGAAAGGGTCCCAGGAGACGTGTACTGTGTACTCCATATTGATTACTTTTAAAGGGGTAGTAAGACACCTAGAAAAGGTACCTCACAAGCACGACACTTATATGTATAAAGGTGGCAATACTTTCCAACGGAGGAACAAATGGAGAGAAAAAAAGAGCGAGTGTTTATTTTCATATCATGAATCATATTTGGCTGACTGCACTGCACTTCGCATGCAGTCGAACGTAACGGGCGAGTGTGATCTACAGGCAATGTTTTAAAGCTCCCATATTCTTTGTTTCGTACGCGTAATACAAAAACGTAGTCCTACTCTATTTAATTCGATGAATCCATTACTATTAACCCAAATAGACAGACAAGAGTACATCCCACTTCCTACGGGTTCGTTGAAAACTTTAGTTAACAATGTCAATAAGCCGCTTCCCGTATCTGAGTAAAGTAGATGGCCTACTTCGGTCTTTGTATGTAAAACGTGACGTAATGGAGTGTTGAAGATCAGAGAGAGTTATTTGACAGGGTGGAAATGGGCGGGGAAACAACAGTATCTCAGCGCATCAAAGCGAACTCGAAACATCTGATCATCGTCAGGGCACACAAGCGGTACTCATGTGTGGCAACACCTTGCAGTTGCTGTATGTAAAAGGTACGCGTCTGTGCTCCACTTTTAAATATTTAAAAGGCAGCCGTTTTGTGTTCGCTCGAGGGGGTTTAAAAATAGTTTTTAAAGTGCTCCGTTTTTGTTATGGAGCAGTATCTGCGGCCTAACAAAACAAACATTTACCCTACACAAGCTTCTGTAAGCTCGGATTGACCCATCCAAAAAGATCATTAAGCTATATTGACGAAATAACATCATAATAACGATTGAATCTACCAAATAGAGACAATGCACGTAGTCCAAATGAATCTGCAATAATTATACCGTCTCCGTCAACGCCTTAGGAGTCAAATCCTTGCATAGAGCATTGTGCTAATCGAGCATAATTATTCCGGGCCATGTGATAGACGTTTGTCTATTTAGGAAACGGATATTACTGCCGCGGGCCCGCGTTTCTATTTAGCGGCGTAGGTGAGCACGTATATATAAATCTGGATGCGTTTCCGGTGAGCGGGGTGCACGCTGCATAGCATATTTTGTAAGGCACTGAATTGTGTGCACGTCGAAAGTTGGTGTTAAAAAATGTTCGGCTCTATACAGCGGCGGATGTCTCGGATTCTTAGTTTCTCGACAGATGGGCTTTGTCGATCGAATGACATGAAAGTCGAGATTATTAAAGATGGCGAGAAATATCTGATGTTGATTGCCGAGTATGAGATGATAAAAAATTAGGTAGGAAAAGAGTAAATTATGTAGCAAACTTAATCTGAGTTCATTGCCCCTCACGAAGCTCAAAATATAACAATAAGCAATCGAAGTGAAGAACCATAATCATGAATCGATGCAAACATTAAAATTAATTGATTTCAAGTGGCGACGTAGAGTCGATCGGTCAGACAGACAACCGGATGCAAGACTTGTGTAAGTCAGTTACGCTTCTTGTTCGATATTCGCACTTATGGCTTGCACGACAAGAGATGCCGTAATGTAGCCTGCAAGTATCTGTATAAGATGCCGCGAACTTCGCTCCAGCCATCGACCCCCCGATACACGACATCCTTCATGGCTCGATTAATCCCTAAACAAGACTTCCTTTCAAGACGAAGACGCTTCTTAGTATTAAATTTAATATCACTGCCATATGAAAGTGGGCATTTGTATTTGTGGCACGGTAACAGACGCCAGTTGTATGAGACAAGATAGGTCTGTATTTTTCCCAGAAACTTGAGTAATGGTGATAACAGCCTATATTTTTTTATGAAAGTAAACAAAATTATTCATAGCGGCGGCGGGATGAAGCTGTCCTAATTAATTGCGAAATCAAAGTCCGTTGAGGAGCAAAAATATGGTGGGACCACCACGTGCGCGGGTGTAATTAGTTCTTTTTTTTACCCGATAGCGGGAAAGCTAAAATTAATTCTATGTGGTCTGTATGTTTATCACAAAAATCTATATGATTTTTTTTTATCTCATATATAACTGAACTAACGAAAGTAAGTGCCCTTAGATAGATATGTAATAGTTTCATAGATAAATGAATGAGCCATCGTTGGACAATAAACGAACTAAGATGCGATACGAGGTTTAAAAGTGTAAAATTCTCAACAGGTTCTTCTACATAGTTCATTGTTCATTGTTCTACATAGAAGAACATCCATTTTATAGCACATCATTTTAGCGTAATCTATCATGCAGCGCCACTATGAAGCAGAAAAACCGTAATACCACAAAATAAAAAGTTGCTGTTTTCAGACTTAGAACAAATAAAAGTTGTAGTTAAAAAGCAAACCTACTCTTAAATGAATTGTTTTAGAAATCGCGCATTTTACAAATTTCAAACTTTAATTTAATAGTAAAATTCTTCGGATTTCAGAAAGGCACTATTTATGGCACCTTTAAATGTTTGCAGCCGGTTTTAAGTTTGTTTAACAATTCCGCTCGTTTGTCAGCAGAGATGGAGGACATCGCCATTCTGTGGAGCTCAGGGTCACCCGAAAGCGCCCTGTGGTCTGACTACCTCGTAGCCAGCTTCGACAAGATTATGTCGCAGAGAGCAAGACATCACTACAGGTGAAATACTAAATGAAAAAAAATTAAATTAATTTTTTTTTTTATATATTTGAAAAATATTATTTTTACCGGATGCCCCCGGGTAGTGTAACGGTGCAAACCTCTTTACACCATTTTTTATATTTCTTTGTCTATCTATCATTTACAAATATTCAAAATTACGTCACACATTTTCGATTTCCCTCATTTTCATCATTACCACCTCACACATTGACTAGATCTGACTATTTTACCTGCTTATCCGTTTTTATCCAGTTTTCTGTTTTATTATAAAATAACAGTACCTATTTACAAATAAAGCAACAGTTGAAGTCGTTCCAGTTTTATTATTTATAAAAGTTATACAATTCATACCCAATTACTACACACACAACTTTAGACAATGTCACTCAACTAATCAAACGAAAGAAGGCTTCCGTCAAGTCTTAGCATACCTACTTTACTTTTCTATCCGTGGTCCCTATTTCAAAAAACAGACAATGAAAATTCCCTTTTGGCTGTTTTCGCAACCAAGATTCGTAATCAGTTGCGAAATAAGAAGAAAAAGTCCTTGTTCGCAACCAGTTGCGAAAGAATACTTTTTCTTTTTTCGCAACTGACGACGTTTGAAGGCATAAATATTTAATCTTCGCAACCAGTTGCGGAACAGGATTTTTTTTTCTTTCTTCGCAACCCTATATATTTTCAAGTGGATACTGTCTGAGAAGTCATTGTCAAATAAGGTATTGGGTGTTGAAAGAGATATTGAAATCAATTTTTCAATAGAGGATTTAAGGAGTGCCTTAATAACTGTGGGGCACTGTATTGAAATTATTTGCCCATATGTAATATAATATGTATTGTTGTGTGTGACATAAAACTGTAACTCCATTTTTTGCCTTTTGTTAAACCATTTGAAAATGGTCTTCAGTTGCGAATTAGGACTATACTTTCTTCTATGGCAACCAGACAAGTTGCGAAAAAAAAAATGTATTCTTACGCAACTGGTTGCGAACAAAGACTTTTTCTTCTTCTTTTGCAACTGGTTACTAAAATTGGTTACGCAAACGGCCGACAGGGAAAATTCAATGCACTTTTCATAATAGATTAACCCACAAATTTACATGTCAAACGACTAATAATTGTTGTAATAATCGGCTATGCAGTTTACATCGGATTGTCGCAATAAACTGTGAATTATACTTTTGTGAAACGTCGACGGTCATTATCATTCAACTGCTACCACCACCAATCGTTCCGATGCATTTTGTGCTCTGCATAGCTATCTACAATATAATCTTAAATTAAATGACCTTTTGCGCTGCGTTAAGCAATCAAAAATTCTATTTCTACGTCAACAATTTTTATTGTTTTCTGAATGTCGGGTATTTTAGTTTCATAATAAGTTTTTTTATTAGATAAGTATTGTAATATTCAGTTCACATCTCATTTGTCAAAATCGATCAAGCTGTTTGGTAGGTGGTGTTAAAGAAACATTCAGTCTAGGTGTATTCATATTTGTCATGTCCTTGCCTCATATCATGTCCTCATGTCCTTGACAGAGCACAGGGTATCCAAGTTTGGGACCGGGGCAAGTGATTCTGTTGTGTAAAAGTAATCACCTACTGTAGAATTATAAATACGTCCGCCGATGAAAAACGTATAAACGTCGCAATCGCGATGACTCTCCTCTGCTTTCCAAGTCGAATGAAAACATTAGAGTTAGGTAGTGGATCAATAAATTTATAGAGCCTGTATACCTGCTGAGTAGACAGACCAATGCCGCGATCCTTATACATCTGATAACTGATACATCATACAATGAATAGTCGCTACATGCACGCACGTCAGTTTCGGCTACTTTTATATTGCCCTATGCCAATATATCCCCTATTTAGTCGAAGCGGTAATGATATTTCCTTTTCAGAGTTACTCCGATAACTGTGGAGGATCTCATGAGCTCAGACTCTCAAGAGAAGCTGAATAAATTAGCCAAATCGCAACTACAGATCGTCATAGTCTGTCCGAAGCTGATGACCAAACTTGGTGACCTTAAGCGAGAGACTAAGACGGAGAATGTGTTTAAAGTTGACAAGATCCTGGTCATGCTACTGGGGGTCGAGAAGAACGATGTGGTGGCCGAGAATAGTTCAGGTAATATAAGACTAGATTTAATTATTATCTTTGCAAACTTCAAATATCCAGACCTGGTCACAAATCCCGAAAGGTGACGAGAAATTCACATGACATGGGGTTCGAAAACGGTAAATTTGACTGTTTACCAAAACGCCAACTTGACATCAACGAGACGCTTGAGATAAAGTTTATTTTTTTAACCAAATTCAATCCCAAATATGTTATTCCTACAAAAGTTACACTTATGCTAATTGTAGACTGCAATGATTGTAGATAAAGAAACTTTGGTTAGACTGTCGAAATTAGTCTACCCATTCTTAACGTGAACAGCGTACCTATTATTGTTGGATTGATGCTGTTTTTGTATGTATAGCCCGGGGAAAAGTATTATTCCTAATAGCTAATATTCCTTTCCAGATTATCCAAATATCGAGCAATGGCAGATGATGTCGGTACGAGAAAAGGACACGACTTTCGTGGACACATTCTTGACGGCCGCCGTCGGTATTCTGAGGACTAAAGACTGCAAGGACAGTTCCACTGATAAAACCAGCTTTTCCATTGTACCGAAGAAGGTTAAAATTGTAAGTAAACCACTGTTTGTTTTGGCACTTAATCCACGCGCTGGTAGAGTGATTGGGGACGTCGGCCCCTAACAGATTCTGATTTTTTTCCTGCGTTAACTCCTTATTCAAACTGCTTAATTGTAATAGATATTGCAGTTTATCGCAGTATTATCTAAGAAAAAAACACGTTGGGTACATGGGTATACTTTAGCTGTCTGTGTTATTTACAATAAATAACTAAACTATAAATTACTTTACACTTCTTGTAGGGTTCTGTTGATATTGATGAGAGAAGTAATGAACTAAAGAAGAGTTCAGCAATCAATTATCCAAGATCGCTCAACACTGATCTGAGAAACAATTCATCAAAAATGTTTTATCTGACACAGGGTCAAAGTCGTGTCATAGCGCTGCTCAACGACCCAATCAGGGAAGAGGACAGCATTAAGATAATGGTCGATAAGAAGGGAGAGGTTATCCACATCACCACTTTCAAGAAACGGAACCCTTATACGCTTCAATTCGATATTCCTGGTAAGTGAAATAAGTAGTTATTCTACCCCTTCAATGATACGCTCAACAACATTGTGCGAATTGGCATTGTGACGGATGAGTAAACCTATCGAAAGATGTGAGCCTGGAACTGGCAAACGCTGATCCGTCAACTACACCTACCGGATACAGACGTGAGTTTGTGTGTGTGTGAGAGAGAGAGAGAGAGAGAGAGTAAACCTTATAAGGCTTAGTATGACTATATGTGGTCTGATTTGTATTAAGAACCAGCATAACACGCTTTAGAACCACAAAATTTATAAAAGTAAAATGGGTGAATATTAGTCTGCCTTCTTATCTGTGGAATTCATCAATCTTAATTAGTCTGGATTGGCTGATTCATTACTTGAAATATTTCAACTTGCAGAATCATGTTTAGAAGTGTCGATGCTAGTATGGGTGCGCGTGAGCAAAAACGGGCAGCCCCTCGGACGAAGGCAAATTAAATGTGAAAGCAGACTACGGGAGCTCGACCAACTACTCAGGGCCTCAGACCATCCCCTTGAGTTCATGTGCCAGGTATATTTAAGACATCTTACGCTCGAAACGGTGCAAACCTTTTTACATCATAGTTATATATTAAACGGGTCAAATCGCGATTATTTAGTAGGTAAAAAGTAATTACACTATTTTTATTTTTAATGCACTAACCCGTGCTAAGGAACAAATTTAAAAACCTATTTAGAGGCTAAAAATTTCACCCATGCCGGGATTCGAACCCGCAACCTCTGGCTATCCGTACCAGCGCTCTACCAATTGAGCCAATGGGCGACTCACGGCATCAGTGAAATTTCAAACCTCTTTACAATATTCTCTGTATTACGTACAGGCAGCGACATCTGACTTAAGCAAATTGCATTACTTACAGCCCCGACCACCTACTTTGCAGTTAGGTTTAACATCGGAACGATATCACTGTACCCACATGATTACACTATTTTTATTTTTAATGCACTAACCCGTGCTAAGGAACAAATTTAAAAACCTATTTAGAGGCTAAAAATTTCACCCATGCCGGGATTCGAACCCGCAACCTCTGGCTATCCGTACCAGCGCTCTACCAATTGAGCCAATGGGCGACTCACGGCATCAGTGAAATTTCAAACCTCTTTACAATATTCTCTGTATTACGTATTAAATTTCACTGATGCCGTGAGTCGCCCATTGGCTCAATTGGTAGAGCGCTGGTACGGATAGCCAGAGGTTGCGGGTTCGAATCCCGGCATGGGTGAAATTTTTAGCCTCTAAATAGGTTTTTAAATTTGTTCCTTAGCACGGGTTAGTGCATTAAAAATAAAAATAGTGTAATCATGTGGGTACAGTGATATCGTTCCGATGTTAAACCTAACTGCAAAGTAGGTGGTCGGGGCTGTAAGTAATGCAATTTGCTTAAGTCAGATGTCGCTGCCTGTACGTAATACAGAGAATATTGTAAAGAGGTTTGAAATTTCACTGATGCCGTGAGTCGCCCATTGGCTCAATTGGTAGAGCGCTGGTACGGATAGCCAGAGGTTGCGGGTTCGAATCCCGGCATGGGTGAAATTTTTAGCCTCTAAATAGGTTTTTAAATTTGTTCCTTAGCACGGGTTAGTGCATTAAAAATAAAAATAGTGTAATCATGTGGGTACAGTGATATCGTTCCGATGTTAAACCTAACTGCAAAGTAGGTGGTCGGGGCTGTAAGTAATGCAATTTGCTTAAGTCAGATGTCGCTGCCTGTACGTAATACAGAGAATATTGTAAAGAGGTTTGAAATTTCACTGATGCCGTGAGTCGCCCATTGGCTCAATTGGTAGAGCGCTGGTACGGATAGCCAGAGGTTGCGGGTTCGAATCCCGGCATGGGTGAAATTTTTAGCCTCTAAATAGGTTTTTAAAAAGTAATTACCTTAATTCCCGACGATCGACGACGATGTTGTGTGTCGGCCAGCTGCGAATAACTAAAAGTGACTACCTAACTACCCTCAATAATTTACCGTACTCGCCAGTTCAGTCTACCCGAGACCACGGCAACTGTAAAGGGACATAAGGTAATTACGTTTTACCTAATAAATAATCGCGATTAGACCCGTTTAATATAAAACTATGTAGGTATGAGTATCGCAATTCATGAAGAAATACTTTTTACACCATTTATTATATTTGTTCCAAATTACGTCACCTATTCTTGATTTCTTTTGCATTCACGTCTTCCCACAAACTACTTAAAGATACTACGTAGGTATCGTCTTTCTACTTCAGCGTTTGACGCAATAACACTACTGACCATTTTTACCCCCCAACTTCACCCACCAACCCGTTTGGATACATTGGTTACGGTTTATTTCTTTTTACAGACGTTGGGCTTTAAAGCGACAAGCAAAGAGCAGCTGGACAGCTGGATGCTGACCGCTTTCCAGAAAAACATTCCGCCTCATTTTAACCTCTTATCATCGCCCGAACAGTTCAATCCCAAATCGGATGTATCAAGTAGGTTTTACTTTTTTTAAATTAATAACTGCGTGTTTAACCCAAGCATTGCAATCACTGTAAAAAAACTCCGATAATATTGAATGGTTATTAGAATATTCTCTGAGGTAAAAAGTTTCTTGAGTAGATATGACGACAACAGAAAGCTTGTTAGGACACTTATGAGGTAATTGTGTTGAACGTCGACCTGATCTGTTGATGTTGATGGCTAGGCCCATATTTTCTATTTTTCTTGGAGAAGGCCAGGACCGAGCAGTGGGATATGTATGGCGGCAGTAAAAAACCAAATTTTTAGAAAAGCATATTTTTTAGCTTGAGCCAGACTTGTAAGGTGCGTTTTTGTACCACGTGACTAGGATCACTTTTCAACGGATTATTTCATAAATAGTATCACAACCCCCCAGTTTCCCGCACCCTAACAATCGGTTAATATACTGATAACTGCTGTCAGTGATTTTTTCCAGCTGTTAAGTCTACTGTTGCCTACTAAGTACTATACTCTAGTAGGGCTCAGTCGTGCAGATAAATCTTTATCGCCACCACTTACCTGTCATGATGTCCTCTGAGCCTAGTGCAAGTAGGTAGGACCTGCAAGGCCTGATAGAAGAATCTCCCCAGGCGGCGAGGAGTACCCGACCCTGCTGCACTGGGCGGCGCGCTTCGGGCTGGAGCGGCTGTGCTGGCAGCTGCTAGAGTGTCCCGGGGGCGGCGCCGCCTGCGCGCTCCGCAACGTGCGCCATCTCACGCCCGCAGACCTGGCGCGCGAGCACACTCACGACAAGCTGGCTGAAGTGCTGGCTTCACACATGGTAAGGGGTCGGGAATCAGCGCTGTTTATTAAAGCGCCCGTGGCCTAACTTGGAACCGAGTGATTTGAATCAATCAGTAGGGTTAATGAACAACAGGCGCGGTCAGGTGCTGGACGGCTAACCATCCCGTGACTGCCGCTAGTAGCTTTGTTTCCGAGCGCTTCCGTGCTTCGCAAGGCACGTTAAACCGTTGTTGCCAGCTGTCATGTAATGGCAGTCGCCAATCCATGGCCTTATGGGCCCCTTGATAACTTCTGACAGTAAGGCCCACCACTGTCTTACAATCCTCCACTAACCCGGACTTAGCCCCGTAGTGGAGTATGGGCTATCTTCTTGCTATGCAGGAAGCGATCCGTGCCCAATTGCAATAAAATTGCTCAATTCGCCCTTCTCAGACGTGTCCAGAAAACAAGGCGAAATAATATTAGATTATTTTTCGCAGACTCGAAAAATTCGATTCTACAAATATTCACCAGAAACGATGTTAATCAAATAATGCTTTACTTACAGCAAATGAACGAGTTTTCCAACATGTACTACTATTTGAAAAACATGACTGAGAACAACGACGAAGAAAATAAAGACATGAAGGTTGTCGATGAGGATCTGAGAATACGGGAAGACGAAGACACCGTCGACGCTCCCGTCGTAAACCACGAACCTGCCAAAGATATACAAGAAGAAAGCGATCCGTTCAGCGAGGCCTGTACGCAGAACTTGGAAGAGACTCTGCTAAAAGAGGAAAAGAAACGACCCTCACTCAAACTGACACGAGTCAAAGAGCAACTGTACGTAAACGACTTCGCAACCCACGATGACGCAGCGGACAAAATCCAACAGGCCATCGAACACGACTATCTCTTCCAACCATCAAATATCAAAGTAGCCGAAAGTCCTAAGTTCAAAGCCAACAACTTATACGTGAATAGCTCAAGACTGAACTCGCAATCCGACATATTCTTGTACTCGCCCACCGAAGAACACAAAACGTTCACCATAGATACGCCTACTAGTGATATAAGCCAAATAACACTAAGCACCAAAGATGTTAGAAGCAGTTGCAGCATCAAGTCAGGAAAGGAGTTAAACTGTCCTTTAACCGGTCAAGAGGAATTAGCGGAAATAATAAACGACTTTAAAAACAATGTGTTCACAATATCCGAAGTTGAGAAGTTAGTTATGGAATGGAAAAACAGGAACGAGACCCAACAGTCTCTGAAGGAGAAACAGGAGCAGTTAAACAAGATGCGCAAGGACTATGACAAAATTCAGAATAAAATCAAAGAAAACATGAAGAGGCCCACGCCTTTTGAGAGGGTAAAGAAGATGTTCTCCAAGACCAAGAACAAACGTAAGTTTTATTGCGACTGATAGAAATACATGCGTTTGGTTCTCCGTGTCAGATTTTGCCCAGCTTTTCTTGGGTTTGGCAAGAGGAATCCAAGCAGCACCTCTTGTAGAAGAGCAAACCCACTTGCATAATAATGTGATTACGGGCAACCCACTTCTTTGGTCAGCACGTCTATCTGGCATGTCCTAGGGACAGTCTACATCCAGTAGACAAACATCGGCTGTATTTGAAGTTGTAGCAAGTCTGTAAAACGTATCCTATGCAATTGATTATATAAAAGGCTCTGTCACATTTTTTGTTTCCTAACTTCACCGATCTTTGTGATTTTTTTGTGTAGGTATATTTGGTACGCCGTAGGCTAATTAATATGGCAAAACAACGTCTGCCGGGTATACAATATTATTTTCTGACTTTCTTCAGAAGTTAAACTTATTCATACTTTTGACAGATGCTGAAAACGGGAACGGATCTATCGAAAAGAGGAACGGAAGTACAAGACCAAACAGCAGTCTCAGTGAAAGTAAGATCTTTTGCCCAATGAAATAAAATAAAAATTAACCTTATGTATGTAATCAGTGCTCCTTCAGTGAACTCATTTAAAAACAGACAAACATTTAACAAGAGATATACACGGATACGGTAGAGATATACACGCACCCGCTTAAAGCTACTTGTGCATTAACTAATTATCATGTAAATGCTGGATTTTTACAAACGAACTCGCCAATTTACAGGTTCCTCATCGTCGGGGAGATTGAGCACTGTCAGTGGCGGCAGCGTCGGCGAAAGCAACAGCGTTCAGTCGGAGATCGACGACAAAACTAGATCCTTTGTAAGTAGGAAAAAATATTAACATTAATAGATTTCTATAGAGCCATCTCTAACAGAGATACGTATATCTATTATATTATTTATTATATATATTTTCCTTTATCGTTGGCGAGTGGGAGCTGGGAGTCGTTAGCGACCTACTTTGGGACATAATGCTTAAAAATCACGGGTTAAAAAAGTAATGGACATTCTTCTATGTAAGATAATGTATTAATTACTGAAAGCTACGTAAAGCGCGAAAAAATTCATAGAACAAAATTTATTGCCAAACATAAACTCTAGTTGGAGCTTCCCAGGATTGCTCATTTTAGAAGTGACCCTATATGATGACCCTATATGATATATGATGTTGTCTATTAATATTATTACTGAATGAACGATTATTTTGTCTTCAGATATCCTCCAGCACGTTGACTATGCACTCCACGTCGAGCGATATAGACAACAAACTCGACGACTACCTGATACCACCACCTCCGAGACCTCTCAATGGATGCCCTCCTCTAACTACCTTTGGACATCCACGCCATGACCATAACAGCAGGTACATAAGCACGCTATATTATATAATAACAACGTGTAGTATCTAGCTCTACTAACGCTAGTCTCGCATTGCAGTTTTGAAATAATACAGAGTAATAATAAATTCCACAAAACACAATCACTTGTCCTGATCCCAAACTAGGATATCTTGAGCTATACTAACCAGGTAAGGACATCACTACTATAGAAATACGCCGAAACGGCGGCCTTCAGTGGCCTCCAGCCCACGACCTTCAACCACGCCAGTCAAGCTTGTTTATAGACTAACGAGGCAGTACGCTAGACTGGCGTCAGCGTAGGAGAAAATCAAGTCTAAGAAGGCCTCAAGCGGCGCAAATAGTCTATCCTAGGACACAGCTGCTTAGTTTCGTCATTTGGGTTCGAGACGATGAGTCCGTGGGGTCCTGAGGCACATAAACTTTACAAAGATAATATCGACGCGCCTCATCGATTCGTCAGGCGACCCAGGAGCGAGTAGACCTCGATCAGCGCATCAGCCTGGCCATTCAGCAGGGGAACTTTCTACAACGGCAGCGGTTTAGAGATTCTATACATTTATAGGTATTTATAGGTAATTCGAAACTAGCTTACCGCTTACCGTTTGCCAAATAAATTAACTAACGACCTATTCTCCACATATACATAAAACAAAATATTACACAAAAAAAAACATAAAAATCGGTGAAGTATTTTTGGAGTAGTTCGATAACACTGATACAAGATATTTATATACCTACTAGATGTATTTTCCAATAAAAAATCAATAATATATGGATAACAACCCTTTGTACGTCCCCACTGCTGGGGCACGGGTTTCTTCCTGCCTTGCAGGAAGGTAGGCCAAGGGGAGCAAGTCCGTGTTGGTGAAGGATTGTAAGACAGTGGCGGGCCTTACTGTTCGGAAGTCATTAAACCTCTGACATAAAAAAACAATAAATTAGTCTTAAAATAGTACCAATTTTCCAGCAGAGGGCAGCACACGCACATGGCGACCATAGTCGAGCGCGAGGCCTCGGTCTCAAGAGAGCGACTGGACGGCGATGCCCAGAACGGGACCCACCTGCTGCTGAGCTTCAACCGCGACCGCTCCGCGCCCGGTCGCTGCGACGACCGCGACGGTGCACACATGTACATGAACATATCTGCGACGCACACATAAAGCGTTTGGGACACAGGGGTGAAGGGTTGCCATAGAAACCGCAGTGAAGATAGCTACGATACAAATCATCAGTGAAGTTCAGTGCGTGTGTCTTGTGTTTGTCGGGTATTAACATTTTAATGGCATTCGATGAAGATAGTCCGAACACTTTCATTCAGGAGATAGCTAACCGAAGCGATGACAGAATATATAAGAGTTAATTCACTCAATGCTATGGTCTCTCCTGGAGCAAGCCGCATTTTGTTTGTATCTAAGGTCTTGAGAGACATCCCTCCACAAATGAACATGAAAATAACATAGAAGTATGGTTATTGACCATTCCTTCTAACACAATGACTGCCGAGAGGCGGTTATGGTTTTCATAAAAGTTCCATTATCCTATAATTACAACTAAATATTAGTACTCTATGTCTAGTTAGAAAAATTATCTAACAATACACAGAAAGAAGACTGAATATTAAAATGATACTGAATATTGTAAATAGCGAACGCTCTGTATATACATTTTCTGATGCCATCACTAAACATCCAACAAAATTACTGTAGAAAACTACCTTTTTTGTTAAATATTATTGATCATCATAACAATCTCGATCACCAAACACTGTAATCTAAAAAAAGAGATGAAAAAGTTATTACAATTTTTGTAAGTACATTATTTATTTATTTTTCCATTCATAACTATGATAAGTACTTTAATTTTGAATTAGTACAAAATGTATTCACTTTAATGATATTACGACTTACATAGTTTACTTCACTGCATTTTTATTATTTTTAGCTAAGGAGCGTATACACCGGTTTATTATTAAATGCTTTACCTAATTAATGTTTAGAATTTCAAACGCATTTATAATTATATTTTTAAATAAATTTATTTAAGAACGCTTGGCATTTTATTTTAGGTTACCGTCACTTTCGAAAAAACTAAATATAACTCCTTCACAAACAAACCATCTTTAGGTGTATTCTACATTGAAATTCTACTTATTTTACATTTATGACGACATTTCGAAAAAAGTTATGCCGAACTTTACCCTTACAATTTAGTTTCTCACAGACACCAAAAATAACTTACTATTTTAATAAATCCAATGATAAGTGATAACATACGATAATTAAAATTGTAAAATAAATCACACATTTCCAACATTATTCATATAAGTAGCAAATTTTATCACAAATGCTGTCCATTTTTTAAGGACAATTATTAATTTAAAATCGTTTAGACAGGCCCTTTTAAAAGGAACTTATAAACCGTTAATACAAAAATAAATAGCATCAAATGCAAAGCAAACATGTTTAACACAAGAGCCAATCTAAACGTATTTTATTCTTAAAGGCCTTGTCTGAAATTTCGTAACGTGAACGTGCCTAGACTTTTACAATACAAATAAGATTTAAAACGCACCTAACCATTTTGAATCTTACAGAGATTGAAATTAAACTGGCAGACCACGGTGGTGAAGACTCCTTTTTCAGCACGTTGAAGAGTATCTTGCACCCAGACAGGTACTAATCAACTCCATACATTTACTGTTAAAGTGATTCTTTCATACATGGCGGTGCATAAAAGTGATAAACACTCCTCAGCTTTTGCTTGTGTATTCATAAATAAAATTAATAACAATTATTTTCAGACAAAGACCAATTTACCTATTTACTAATAATATTTGGTATCCCGAGGTATTTCATTAAAACTTTTGTGGGACCCGAGCACAGCACAATCAATGGCATCCATAGCGTAAGATGCATTTTTAAATGGCAAGATAAGTTGATGGCAAGAAATAAATAAAAATTAAGTGCTATTTTGAAGGAACGAAAAATTGGGCGTTATTGTCATAATCACGAGATCACTTAAAATAATGGCTCATCGCGTGATTGTTTAGCGATTTCGTAGCGACTCATACTGTTTTGATGCTATATTTACTTGATGACTCATCGTACTTGGTTAATTTTTTTCAATAAGTTTTATTTTGTTTTCAATTAATGTTTCAAACTTTGCAGCTAAACTGGGATGTCATTGCTTAAACTTAAGACTATTCCTGACATTAGACCTCTATGATTTTCGTCAATCTACACAATTTAATAAGAATAATTCAGCTCATTTGGTCCTATGGTCCAAAAATTATATTGCCTCATAATTACAGCACCAAATCAGATAATTATTTTATGTTAACTAATATAAAAATACTGTTTTACTGTCGTGTATAGTCTGCAATCAAAGTGTAGCTAGAAATATTAAAAAGATAAGTAATAAATTTAACAAAACATCACAGAAAATTATACACCAACTTTGAATGTTACAACGATCTTATTTATAAAACTCCTCAAAGGCAGTATAAATATTGTGTTGTTTCCCACGGAAAAACGTAACCATAGATTATATATAAACAACCTCTGATGATGTAGAGGAATCGTGTTTTTAAAACAAACCGTAAGTTTTTCGCTAGAGTCAAAGTTTTCAGTTGCAATACTGTAGATTTACACAAGGATGTCACGAAATATGACTTTCACCACCTACCCCTTATCACACGATGTCATATATTGTTGACACCCTCATCCCCCTTAACCAGTGACATAATTTAGGGATGTCCACTATGACTGCTAAGTAAAGCCACAACCTCTCAAACAAAATCACAATTCATGCTAAAATTTCTTACCCTAGGCGCCCTAACTGCTATCTCAATTTGCTACAGTCGATTGCAAAAGAGACCCTAAGGGCCTTACATTATAAGGATGGTTTTCGCGATTGCCCGTTGGCCATAGTAGCGGGTTTGGGCGGGGGCGGCCGCGCGGTTATGGCCTGGTACATAGCCCATACGCTCAGCGGCCTCATGTAGCCCACCGATCTGTGGTGGCCATTCTCGTACAGAGCCTCGGGGGTCTCGAAAGAGAGACCCATTTGTGTCAGGGTCGTGTACATACCTCCGGCTGTCGCGAATGCCTCTTCATGCATACCTGGAAAGGGATTTTTTTATTATCGTTTGGGTAGTTTTTGATCTTCTTCTTGGTCGGTACGCTCTTGACTGAGCGGGCGTGGTACTCATAAAGAGGCTGATGTTGCGAGCTTCACGATGTTTTGCCTGCATGTGCTGATGTGCATTTCTCTTGGTTGGATGCCGGTGTGGTGCATTTATGCACTTAACTTAGTCGGTCCATTACATTATTGATCGACCGCGTGCTACGGTGCATTCTACCATTCCCTGTACCACGATTCGCTCTATGGAATAGTTTAGAATAGTGCACAAAAACGTTCCCGTTTTAAAACTGGTTCAGGTCAGTTCACGACAGTGGGACGTAGATACATACAGGGTTACTTCTAAAAGGCTCAATTCTTAAGACACCCTAATTATAGTTTTTGTTTGGCAACGACTTTCGTTCTATTATTATTTACTCATATTAATATTTTTTGAAATACCGAAGTTTATAAAATTATGTTAAATTTACGCTCTTCGCATCCTACCAATTGTGCTAAAAAGAAGAATGTCTATCCTATTTAAGACATACGATTTTAAGCATCATGAAAACAACGACATCTTATAATTATTCTCTCAAAAAAAATTATATTCAAGAAAGGTTTAAAAATTATAAAAATAAAATGTGTTTGTAAATGACATCGAGTTTAATAAAAACTGTTTTATACGGATTTTACTCGTTTATTTTATACTTTTACAATTTTCCGACGTGTCGGCACTTTTTCTTGCCAAAATGTCGGCAACGTCTAGCGCTCCTGTTAACCTTAGAAAATGACAGAGTTTGCCATTTACAGCCACATGTTTTGCACAAATGTTTCAATAATTGCGCATTTTTAAATAACCCTGTAAGACTGCATTATACATGTACATATTTAAGGTTTGAACATTAAACTTGTTTCGAAGGGCACTTAAAAATATAATTAAATATTTGTTCTGATAAGGTTGAACACCTGCAGTAACACGATCGGATATCTTGTACCTATTCTACTTTTATCTACTTGAAGTCGGTCGGTCAATGTCACGTTAAGCCACGCTACGGTATTTTTATCTGTGACTAACCAGTAGAGAAAAACCTAATGAACCTTGAAACAGTTTTATATCAACAGAAATTACACCACCATCACTGTTGTATTTTTCCTACCATTTTCCTTACATTAAATTGTCTTAGGATTCTGTACCCGATGGTCGCTGATGGTCACGAATGGGAATTTATTAATATGCCTACGAGGCGTCTGTCTGTCTGTCTGTACGTTTATCTGATCTATGAATCTCTTCAATCGTAGTACGTTTTTTTTAAAGGCCCCTTTTATGTTATATATTTATTTAAAGGCTTTTGAAATAAATGAAACATAGCACATTTTTGTAACGTAAGGTTATACTAATGGAACTATGGAATCCGCGGAGCGCGAATCCAATTCGCAATTGATCGGTTTTTTCTCACTGCTGGGCAAAGGTCTCCCCCAGAATTCCACTTCTCTCCAGGCACCCGAGGCGGAAGAATGATCGTGATGTCGTTCCGCACTGTTCGGTAATGTTTTCACAAGTACCCGTCGCATGGGACCCAGTCAGTGAATATTTTAGTCAGTCTGTCTGGGCCTATGTGTCACCATTCACCATAAATGTCATCCACATTTTTCACCGACACATTCACTGTGACAAAGTATAAAACCGGTAACTGCACTGCAAAGAGCGGGGCATGTAGTGAGGTCGGTGGACTTAAGTCGGCCACGTGATGATAAGATGTTGGAGAGCAATCGTAGAGATTGGAAGAAGCCTAGAGGGTTGGCGTGACTGGGAAGTGTCCAATGCCCAGCAGTGGAGTGGGCTCTAGTTATAGGCTGCAATGCATAAATTCAGGTTTGCATCACACGTCCGAGCGCACGCTCGTATCTGAGATAGATAGGTCCTTGTCGGGGTGTCGCCGTCGATGGAATCGTTGTGAAGGACATCATCATATCAGCAAATCATCATATCAACTGAAAAAGTTTGCGAAAGTCACCGCCACTCACCTTCAAAGATCATAAGCGCCGCGACGCCATACGTGACCCCCGTCCACATCTCCATACTCTGCAGTGACGTTAAGTCGACGTGGCCTGGCTTCCCCTTATCGGCCATGACGTAACCGTTGACCGCGCCCATCTTGCCGTTGCCGAATTTAAGCACGTTGTTCTCATAGACGGTACGGAGCGCCTTACGCACGTTCGTCTCGGGAAAGAGGTCGTCTGTGAGGCCGCAGGCTCGGAGGTACCTGCGATTTGGGAGAATAATAAGGAATGTATCTGTGTGACACATATAATGCGTATGTAATCGATGCAAATAATTAGCGACAATAGTTACTTCGACTAGCCACCTGGAAGATAATATAATCAGCTGGTATGAAATGTTTTGGAGATGTTTGGTGTTCACTGTTAAGTTATAAGAACTTGGAAAATATAAATGTACCATGGAATGCGATTGATCAATAGATCGAGCACAGACAAAAACAGAGTATACGCCTTCTATTTTTATAGGACTGACGGGCTTTGATGATAAGCGTAGACTCAGCTTATGTGTACAATTAGCCTTGCGTCTCTTTCTAGGCTATCGTCAGCGATATCGTCTCGACTAGATCTTCCTACCTCTCGCCCTCTCGCTTACCCCTACCCTAATTTGTTTGCGAGTCAAAATGAGACAAGCGTATCAAAATCAATTCTTCTCAAATGACGCCCGGCATAGTGGTACGACGACGCAAGTCACGCGTTCTAACGTATTTGGACGTTAATCGTGACTTTCCAGTTGGTATTCATTAACTGTCAAATTGTGTCATTTTACCGCCACAAAACGCGTGACGCGCCTGTCTAGAATTTAAATACAGACAGAGTTGAAATTTTCTTAGCAGCACCAAAAATATCACAGGAGCATCACTCACAGAGAAATCTCTTTCTCCTTATCTTCCTCAACAAATATGTAACATGGCTACTCACCACTGTCCAGCGAGCTGATCACTCATCACCACGCGCTGCTTCGAAGTCGCGTCGAAGCGGTAATGGGTGCCGCACCAGAGCTTCTCCTCGAACGAGGCCTTAGCTTTGTCCAGGAGGGCCGCGAATTCCTTCTCGTCTTCCTCTTCGCCCAGTATGCGGGCCATTGCGCGCACGCTGCTCACGGCTGCTATCCAGAGACTACCGCAGTAGGCGCTGGGAACGACGTGTGGTGTATTGTTAGCGAGACTGAAGTGTGTAACGATCCATACTTTTATCAATTGCCTATATCAATGACAAAAATCTTTGAGAGGAATAATTGAAGTAGGCAAAAATCGATATCGTGAAAAAAAATACTTAAGCTGTTCCATACATTTTATTCCTGTGATTTTATGTATATGTATGAAACGGCCGCAGTGTTTCGTGATTTTGAAGTTACCTCATAGTAAAAAAAATTTGTATTGACGAGAACTGCTTGGGATTCGGTTTCACATTGAACGACAACTGTAACGACACGTCATAGTTTTAAGTTTGATAAATTTACGAAGGCTAGTCGTTGCAAGAAAAAGTGCAGTTTTTGCTATCCTAAGGGAAACCGTCCATTTTCAGATGGGGATTTTATCACAAGACATTTCATTCCAGATACATTCCCCATCACATAACGTATGCTGTTTGGCTCCTCTACATGGGTATTTAATCATGGTTGTAATATTTTTCTGGTTGTGCAATAAAGTGTTCTCTATCTATCTATTTTGTTATACTAATTTCATGTACTACATATAATGTGCAATAAAGAGCTCAAAATCTAATCTAAAATCCCCGAACGTGTAAAAACGGACGTTTTTCTCCTTCTCAGATTACAGAATTACACCTGGGCCCGATCATGACCCAAGAGTCCATTTTTCCCCGTTCCCGATTAAGTTTCTCACCTGAGCCCGGTCATGACCAAAGACTCCGTTTTTCCCCGTTCCCGATTAAGTTTCACACCTGAACCCGGTCATGAACCAAGAGTTCGATTTCCCTTTTCCCCAATTACAGAATCTGAACTGGGCCCGCTCATTGCCCAAAAATAAGTTTTCTCCTTGCCCCGATTACATCTCACCTGGGCCCGGTCATGACCCAAGAGTCGTACGTCTGGTCCGGCCAGCCGCTGTTCTCGATGAGTCCGTCGCCGTCCGCGTCCCAGCGCAGCGTGCGTCGCAGCAGCGCGGCGCACGCCCCGTACATGTCGGCGAGGTAGCGGCGCGCGTCCCACGCCGCGGGACTGCGCTCGCCGGACGCCGGCCGTCCCGACGCCTCGTCCGCCGCCTCGCCCCTGTACAACATTTCTAAGATATTCCCCGCGGCCGGAGATTGATTAGCGGGCGTGGGCGTTTCGCTGCGCGTAGACGAGGGCGTCTCTTCGGCCCGTACGTAGTCGACCGTGCAGCGGACGTACAGTTGGTCCTCGGTCCCGTCGCGTATGTCGTCGATGTACTGGAGCGAGCGGTACCTTTCGTTGTCGAAGGGCGCGCTGTGGGCCTTCAGCAGCCGGTAGTCGCGCATCACTTGCAGTATGAACTTGACGTTCAGGTCGCGCCACTCGCTCACGTCGTGCACGTTGTACGCGTTTATTAGCTTGAACGGCTCGCCCTCTGCGGACGGGGGAAAGTATGACGGCGGTTAGCGCGGGGACGTAAGCGGCTGGAATTATCAGGCCAGCAGAAATGCCTCCTTTAACGTAATGGTTGGTGGGCAGTACAACGGGCAGGGGACGTGCGAACTAAAATACGTAGTAAGTAAGTAGGTTCTCACTACCTCCAAACGGGGCTTGTAGGTGACTAATTAGCGCTCTAGGGTAATAATGTAGCAAGAAAAGCCCTAGGGCGGTAAGTAATTGAAAAAACACTTCTTTCTTTCAAAAAGTTCGCATACATCTAACCATCATACTGGCAATAGACATCATGCATTCAGCCCAGTGACCAAAGAGGTCGCTTTGCTATTCAGCCTTGTCTTCGTGTGAGTACAAAAAAGAATATTCTTATCTCATCTTATCTTATAAACTTATAATAGTCATCAATTTTAAATATCAAACAGCGAAGCTCAATTCCTTTTAAAAAAAAAATTCAAAAGTTCTTTCCTTGATTCTTTTTAATGTAAAAAGGCGGGAATAGAAAACTTTTACTTTAAAATGTTTTATTCTTGTAATGCCGGTTTTTTTCTCCTTACCTCACAATCGAGATGTAAAGCAGAATAGTTAGCTCGGGTGTAAGCACCCCTTGCACCCTCGATCCATACATATCTCGGGCTGCAATTGATACCTTACAGCCCTTGGCTACTAATCTACTATTATAAACTTACAACGTAAGAGACTACCCGGTAAGGCCTGTAAACTGGGACGGAACCGATATTTAATGTGATTGCCTTAGACTCACTAAGCATAGGCACTTAGTCCCTGGCTAGTTGTAGCGGTGTTAACATTAATTGAAACTTGATCAATTTTTTTTTAACAACATGATGTACATTACCAAGTGCAACTACTTACGAGGGTCACCCAGATCATGCGGTATGGAGTCCTTCACTTTGTAAGGGACATATTTCCCGCCGTGAAGAGATTTTCTGCATTTTTCTGTTTGCAACGAAATCGTTTCACGGAACATATATTGCACTACCACCTGCAAAAAAACAATAATTTTGAGCGAAAAAGAACGCTACGAGCATTACACTTCTTCTAAGGTTGTAAAAAAAATGTTAATGCAGTGACAGACCTGTAAATTAGGCCACAGCTGGGCCAGTGCGAACGATGCATAGAAGTGGACATCATATGTATTATACATTCTATATTCGTGTCCTTCTAAGTATCCAAAGACGCCAAAGTCATGTCTGAAAGAATGCAGAGCATTGAAATGAGCATTGCCTATAACTATTTTTTTTTATTTATTTCGCTAAATAAATCATTTTAGGAGCCTACGCTGAATATTTCGAGTTAGGCTGCGATCGTTAATTATTAAAGATAGTAAGAAAAACGTGCGTCTACAAATCCGGAAGAACCTACTTCATTGTGTTATCGATAAGTTATCGATATTACATACTCTACCTACGCCAGCAGTTCCATTTGGGCTGCTATAATTATTTTAATAAAGAGAAAAAATGGAGTTTTCAAATCCGGAAGTGCGTCATGCACTTCTACGTCATCGAAACCAATAAAATTAAACAATTTTATTCTGTACAAAGGTAGAAGAGTTATGTTTTTTTTATAGCGTAGGTACCGAGATCTTGGCGTTTTATATTCAAAACTATTAAAGCTCATTCACATGAAAGATCGCACAGATACAAGAAATCTGTGAATATTATCTATTTATGGTTGTACATAGTGTTATATTGTCACTTAAACAAAGTCCTAAGATTGGATAATAAAGTCTGTTTTATACCGGTATCGAAAACAGTAGATAAATCTCACCGTGGATCACTTCGAGGAAATTCTTCGTCAGCGGTGAACCAAATCGTGCCACCGTCAGCGACAAAGTAAAGCTCGTTCATTAAGGCACTTTTTAACCAATCTGGTATATTTCTGTAATATTTTATTTTGTTTATGATTTACAATATGGATAACATTAAATAATTTTAATAAAAATATTTTTTTTTTGCTGTAAGCATTCTGCCAGTCACGTCTTGACACGAAATGGACATAAACTTTTGGTAGGTATGTACTGACGAGTAACCGAATCAGAGTGGCTGAAGTCTGTCATGCTGCATCCACAAGTCACCTTGATTGTCACTAGAACTGTCTCTATGGGGAATTCCCATTATCCTAAAAAGGATATCACGGGTTTCAATGTCAGTCGCCGCCTTAAGATGTTACATTAATGGCTTAGGTATCCACTTTGAAATACCCGTACAGGGTGGCTAAGTCCTAGGTTACCATAAAATATATACCTACATTTAGCAATAAATTATTTGATTTGGGCCACTACACACGACTATACAAGACGGATTTAAACGATTAGGAGTGATAAAACGATAACACGTCGTCTGGAGGAGCTAGTAGGAAGGACTCTTAAGCCTCGTACAGTCGACGGAACATCATGCTAATTTTTTTTTTTTTGCCCCAGGTCGCGCCCACTAAGGTCGCCATTGTAGTGTTGTAAAAATTTTATAAATAATAAAACTGGAACGACTTTGACTTTGTGCTTGATTTATACTGTTTTATTTATAACTAGCTGACCCAGCGAACTTCGTACCGCCTTACAGTCGATTCTTTATTTTTTTTTTATATTTATCTCCGTAAGAACCATCCTCGTACTTCAAGGAACATTCTAAAGAAAGAATTAGCGAAATCGGTTCAGCTGGTCTCGAGATTTGCGCTTACCAACACATTCAGCGATTCATTTTTGTATGATAGATAGATAGATAAAAACAGAAAACTGTAAAAATAGTCAGGTCTAGTTAAGATGTAATGTAGTAATGATGAAAATGAGGGAAATCTCGAAAATGTGTGACATAATATTAAATTTTTGAAAATGATAGATGGTGGTGCACCGTCCGCTGCTCCGTCGTATTACGGGCGACTTTGCAACCAAAATATATAGGCTGATGTGCTGTCGACTGTACTACGAGTACTCGTGCGGTTTTCGTAAGTATTACCTTACAGTAAAGAACATTTTTTTTATTATTTTATATGTTCAGAATTAATTTACAGTAAACGACAAATTTTTAACTTTGTTTTATGTGTTAAGGTTAACATGTGAAATAAGTTTGTTTAAGGTTTTTTTTATAAAATTTATTATCAAGTGCCCGCGCATTCCACTTGTTCATAAAGACAATCTTTAATTGTTGCTGAAAGAGTTGCTTAAATGGTGTAATTTAAGAAAAAAAAAAGTAAACTACTTGATCACTAAACATCAGCACGTCTAAACCAACCATCATCCAACGCACAATTAAACTCACGCCTGTTTACCGGAGGGGTTGTCATTCATTAAACAATCTTACCTATTTGTCAAAATAGGATCCTGCCATTTTGAAATTTGTTTCTCCCAATTCTTGAATTCATCTAGCGCATACTTCGCGATCGTCGGACCAGCGATCCCGTCCGATCCAAAATACTTAGTGTAATACCTGAAAAATTATATAATTTATTCAATAGTTCATTTCGAGTTCAATATTGTACATGGTTGGTATATCTGTTACTGTTTAATGGGAATAGCCCCATTAAGGCGCTTCGCGCTGCTAACTAACGCTGGAAAAACATATCATAACTTGTTTTTGATTCTAGGTTCTAGAATGTAGGTTCTAAAAATAGTTTTACAGTTTTTAAAATTTCTAATGTTAATTTTTAGATAAAACGTATAATAAAACAAGTTAGGATTTTCTTCCATTGTTGGCGCTAGTTATCAGCCTGAAGCTCCTTAAAAGTTATCTTTAAGTAGAGATGCTGCGAAACGCAAGGTCTAAATAAAGTTTTAGCCCATTAATTCGTATTACATATTATTTTTTTTTTTTTAATGCACTAACCCTTGCTAAGGACAATTTAAAAACCTATTTAGAAGCTAAAAATTCCACCCATGCCGGGATCCGAACCCGCGATCTCTGGCTATCCGTGCCAGCGCTCTTTCCAACTGAGCTAATGGGCGACTCACCGGTATCAGTGACATTTCGAACCTCTTTACAATATTCTCTGTATTACATACAGGCAGCGACATCTGGCTGAAGTAATCTGCATCACTTGCAGCTAGGGTTGCCAGATGTCCGGTATTTAAGCGTACAGTCCGGTATTTTGAGGGAAAGTACCTATCTGCTGAAGAAACTCAGGAGTTTAAAAAACACGCCCTGATTGCTTATCGAGCTGTTGCTTATTCGGAAAAGTGGCTCCAGTTCGAAAATGAATTCGGTGTTTAGAAACTTCAGTTGCTTGGACCTTGAACGCGGTCTACCAATTTTGGACCAACTAATTGAATTGTGTCCTCTAACGAGAAGCAACGACACTAAATAAAAAATCGTATTTTCTTCGATATCAACCCATGTATGTCCCCACTGCTGGGGCACGGGTCTCTTCCTGCATCGGAGGAAGGTTAGGCCATACTCCACCACGGGGGCCAAGTCCGTGGAGGATTGTAAGACAGTGGCGGGCCTTACTGTCAGAAGTTCTCAAGCCGCCCATAAGGCCTCTGACATAGCTTAACGACTGCCATTACATGGCAGCCGGCACCAACAGCTTAACTTGCTTTGCGAAGCACGGAAGCGCTCGGAAAAAATGCCACTAGCGGTAGTCACGGGACGGTCACCCATCCTGCACCTGACCGCGCCTGTTCTTGATTCACTCAGTGATTGATTACAATCACTCGGTTCGGCTAGGCCACGAGCGCTTCGTATTTTCTTGCGACCTAGTATATACCGGTTGAGGTTGTCCGGTATTATTTCGCGACTCACCTGGCAACCCTACTTGCAGCCCCGAGTACTCTACTTTGCAGTTAGGTTTTACATCGGAATGATATCGCTGTACCCACATGATTATATTATTACGGAGTGAAATAAAGTAAGGTGGCGCTACCCAATAATGGGATAAAACTTTTATCGTGATTTTGTGCTCCCCTAGCAAGTATGGGGCCCCTGCCGACCTTACTACATCGTCCGATAACCGGACTGCTGGTTGGTCGGTTGGCCTCATAGATAACGCACTTTCTAATCTGTGATTAAAATCGGGTAACACCGCGGGGCACAGCTAGCCATAGCTGTGTCCCGCGGTGTTACCCGATTTTCGTTTTAATCGATTTTCCCAGCGGAATAAGATGTTTTCCGTAGTAAAAGTGGCCTACGTGTTAATCCAGGGTGTCAGCTAACACCATACAAAATTTTATTTAAATCGCTCCAGCCGTTTAGACGTGAAAAAGTAACAAACATCACACTGACAAACTTTCGCCTTTATAATATTAGTGTGATGTGATGTGATAGTGTGATAAATTACTTTATGCCACACCTGGCAGTAATGCGCTTTCTGGCCAAGTGTAGACATAAAAAGATGTACACAACACGGGAGGTAATAAAGAAAGCTCTCGATCGCATATTTACGTCCCTCGCTTGCAGCTCGGGCCGCAAACTTCTGCGATCTCGGCCTTTCTTTGTATTACCACCCTAGTTGTGTAATGTACTATTATATTAATAACATATTTGCTCGTAAAGTGGTTGTAATTACACCAATTTCAACATCGTAATGTATCTCATTACGTACTTGTGCGATAATGTAAAAGGCACGTGTTTTTTTTTAATAAAGTTTTAAGATACTCTGTCTAAAAATGAAAGATACTTTTAAAAATCTTAGCAAAGAGGTTTTATGTCAAGAAAGTGGTCAATATTTTATGAATAAAATTAACTTTAGGAAATAAAATATAACAAATAAATATTTAATTCTTTAATTTAATTAATTTTGACAATAAATTACAACCATTATCTGTAACAAAAACACAAAAATATTAATTTACTTTATTAGTAATACTGGCTGTTTTTGTACCTTTGCCTAAAAAAAAAGTTGATGCGCGCGCATCGCTTATTTGTGGACAAGTAAATATAAATCCGCGCGCTTTTTTTTTTCAATGTATTGTAGGAGTGGGTCGTTGTCCGATTTTTCGACGACGAAACGCAACCTTTTTTTTTGGAACGAAAACAGGTCATCGAAACGGTCCTCGTTCGCAACTGGTTTCATTGTATGCGAACGAGCAAGGCGCAGAGGACGGTCAAACGAGTGCGAACGAGACGAAATCACGAAACATCGAAAAAAATAAGTTGTTTTACACGATATTAGACTGTATACTCATAGACATAAAGATTACTTTATTGTATCACAGACCAAAACGAACGGAACGAGCAAGGAGCCGACGACGACGTCGCAATGATTACGTTCTAGGCTCTATTAATTAATATAGCACTAAAGGAAATATCCGCGTCAAACAATCTAAGGACTGGTCTCGCGACGAACAAACGCTGGCACTGCTTTAGAGTCGCTGGCACTGCTTTAGAATGAAACGTAAAACGGTCCTATCGTCGCGGAACACAAAACGGTCTTATAAAACGGTTCGTCTTTGTGTAATGTATTGTTTTTATTTGAAAATGTCGTCAAGTTGTGATGATAACAAAGTCAGAGTTTTATTAATTTCCTCGTAAATATGTTATAAAACGTCGTATGACATACGTGCGCTTTGAAAATTACAGCCTCTGCTTCCTTATAGCCCTCGCCTATGGCTCGGGCTAGTAATATTGGCTCGGGCTAGTAATATTGCCTCGGCTGTAATTTTCAACTTACCGCACTTATATCATAAATCATAATGTACTATTATGCGTTACAACTCATACACACCTTCTCTGCCAACGGCCCTCCTTTTTGAACTTGATGACGGGCATGTCCCAGGCTAAGCTGAACTCCGCTTCGCCAGAGCCCCCTGGCTCTAGTGACATTGCACTAGAAAGCCCTATGGAGTCAGCTGTTACGTGAGAAAAAATATTTTTGATTAAAAGTGATATCTGTAAAAACTTATTGTTGTATTAATATAAAAATATTTCTATAGTAATACCCTTTTTTCTTCCCAACTTCGCTTGCGAGGAATTTAACTTTTTTATCTACCTAAAGTAAAAATTTCTTAATTCGATGCAAAAGAAAGTATTGTCATTTTGTCATATGTCGGGGTCATAAACTATAACATAACATTTACATCCAAGCACATACATTGCTTCTGGCCCTACACTAGGATACCCTGTGTCGTGGGCACCAGAAACAACGACATCACAAACATCCAAGACCTGGGCTTTTTTTTCCCAGCCGGGATTCGAACCCGGGACCTCTTGCATGGTAGGCAGACGCGCTACCGCTACGCCACAGAGGTCGTCCCTCAACGAACATATATATATTTATAAAAGGTTACAGACGACGATTATAAAAATAATGTATTGTACTTTACTAAATCCGAACGTATTTACCCTCCAGTCCACACTGCGTGGAAAAAGTCCGAGTTCATAAATTAAATATAAAATTGTCTAACGCTTCAGTTTTCCCTCCTTTCTGTCTTCCATTCCACATCTTTCACTTACAAGATATTGTCGCGGTCCTATCCCGAACCATCTAGAATAGTCGCCGCATGCTGCGTTTTAGTAAACAATAAACGCTGCAAGCAATAATGACTCGTATGTCCACTAGCGTAAGGTGCAAAACTCTTTAAATGAGTAACTGTTCGAGTGACCTTGCCGCGTGTACAGAGTGTAGGTACGTAGTTACGGGAATGTTCTAGAACCCTGGCCGGCGGATATAAATAGCGGCCGCCGCGGCGCGTGGTTAGTTCCGTTTGGAATAGCGAAGAGTGAACTTCGAGCGAACATACCTGCGATACGAACGATAATCTACGACCTCAGCGATACTATTGGACTTCGATTGAACCTGCGATTGGAATCTACGTGTGGACTTCGTGTCGTGAAGACCAGCAGACCAGACCCTGTGTGAATAAATCCTAAGAAGTTGTCATTGGCGTTTTACATCTAAATCCAGAACCCTTAGCCCGTAACATTTGGTGTCAGAATTGGGGATTTGGAGATGCCACTGACTCCGAGAGAGGATACTTCTGGAGTGAGGACCAGGTCCAGAGGTGCTGCGGAGGCCACGCCCACTGCCCCTCAGGCCACGCCCACCGGCCATAGGGACACGCCCACTGGCCCCGCCCCCCAGGCCACGCCCACTGACCAAGCCACGCCCACTGCCCCTCAGGCCACGCCCACCGGCCATAGGGACACGCCCACTGGCCCCGCCCCGCAGGCCACGCCCACCGACCAGGCCACGCCCACTGGCCCCGCCCACCAGGCCACGCCCACCGACCCCGCGCGCCAGGCCCCGCCCACCGGCCTTGACTATCAGGTTCCACTCAGCGACCAACAGGCTCCGCGTCCTAGCCACTCCCACCTGGCCGCACCCACCGAAGACATTAAACCTCCGTCACGTACAATGGAGGTTTTGGATATGTCATGCCTGATGGCAATGATGAAGGACATACGAGAAGAACAGAGAGGCCTGCGAGAAGAACAGAGCAAGCAGATGCAGTGCCTGCAAGAACAACAGAGCAAGCAGATGCAGTGCCTGCAAGAAGAACAGAGAGGCCTGCGAGAAGAACAGAAGGCAGATCAACAGGTGATCCTTTCTGCCGTTACAAAGTTCAGTGATACGGTCGCTAAGCTACATGAAGATGTAGAGGTAGTGCACGAACGGGTTTCCGAATTAGAGGAAGACCTAAAAAATGTGAAAACCGGTCTCACTGGGCTAGAGAAGGAATTTCAACGTATAAAAGCTACTGGAGTTACGTCGAGCGGAGTTGTCTGCATAAACCATGGGCCTAAAGTCAAGGTGCCTCCGTACGATGGTACTACGTCTTGGGTCGCCTATCGACAGCAGTTCCAGACTGTCGCTGCTTCAAACGGGTGGACGGACGAACAGAGCCTGACAGCCCTCACCGTCGCACTCAGAGGATCGGCTTTATCTGTCCTGGAGGCACTGCCGACCTCAGGCAGCTAGTTTAAAGATCTGCTGGAGGCACTTGAAGCTAGATACGGGGAACGACACCTGGAACACGTTTTCCGTGCCCAGCTGCGTGACCGGACTCAGCGCCTGGGTGAAGGACTTCAACAATGGGCGTTGGAAATTGAGAAACTAGTTCGAAAGGCATATCCTTCCGCTGATAGTAAGATGGTGGATACGAATATTTTACAAGCCTTCGTCGACGGAATTAGGGATCTTGAAATTAGGGCTGCAGTAAAGCTTCGCCACCATTCTTCATTAAAAGAAGCTCTGGCACACGCCCTGGAAGTTGAAGCTGTGCGTCATGATATCCGGCAAGGGCATAAACTTCGAGAAGCTAAGGAGGAGGTCAAAGAGATCAAGACACCATCCAAGAGGAACTCCAGGCCCATGTGTTACAAGTGTGGAGAAAGAGGGCATCTGCAGTTCACGTGTCCTAAGAAGGAGAGGCAACCGACCAAAACAGATGACAGACTGGGTGCGCGCCTCAACAAAATGGAGCAGCGTTTCGAAGAGTTTGTGAAGAAGCATAACGCTGCGCCCTCCGCCGTGTATCAGGGAAACGAGTAAAAGCCAGGACTGCGGGGCGGGTACTGGCTGGAGCGGAGGAAGCCCCAGTAACCAGAATCTCACAAGCATGGAATGGGAACAGTCTACTAATATGCGGTGCAGTGAATAAAATAGAGTGCAAAATCACCCTAGATACAGGAGCCTCTAGAACAATAGTGAGACCAGACCTGGTGAAAGCTGTAGGGAGACGCAAAGGCACCAGTTTATGCAGACTTCTCTCCGCTTCTGGCCAGCAGATACCCGTCCTGGGTGAAAGGTCGGTTACGATATGCGTTGGGGAGGCGTCATATGTTCACAACGTAATCGTAGCCGAAATTATGGATGATTGCATTCTGGGCCTAGACTTTATGAAAAAACACAACTGTCACATCGATGTTTCTAACGGTGTCTTTAAATGTGGTGATGAGGAGAACTTCATACTTGGCGGTCCCGATGGAAATGTCACGTGCCTGAAGAAAATCGTAATACCTAGACGAGCACAAACTGAAGTAAAGGTGAAGCTGCCTTCGAGTCAGAAGAATCAGCGGAATAGGTGTGTGCTGATTGAAAATACACGAGACAGTGCAGCCAGTCAGAAATTGCTGACAGCAAGAACTCTCGTCTATGGAGGCAAGACCGCTGTAGTGAGGGTTGTGAATATAGGCGATCGTGAGATTACCCTTAGCAAAGGTGACGTTATTGGAAGGTGTGAGGAAGCCGTTTGGATGAGAAGCTGCCAATCATCTCCAAGCTCAAACACATCGAATACCAGGAGTGAAATTATAGTCACTAAGCTCCTTGAGGATTCTAAGAGTAATCTGAGCTATTCGCAAAGCATGAAAGCTAAGAGGTTGCTTCTGCGCTTTAGGGATATCTTCTCTGACGAAGGAAATCCTGGAAGAACATCGTTAGTTCAGCACAAAATCGACACCGGACAGGAGCGACCTATTCGTCAGCGAGCGAGGCGCATACCGATTGCCAAAGAAAAGGAAGTACAAGACATGTTGGACGACATGAAGAGAAAAAAGATTATAGAACCTTCTGCTAGCCCATGGTGTTCTCCCGTTGTGTTGGTAAAGAAGAAAGATGGTAGCACAAGGTTCTGTGTAGACTATCGACGGCTTAACGATGTGACCAAGAAGGATAGTTATCCACTGCCACGAATAGACGATACCCTGGACACATTGAGTGGTATGAAATGGTTCTCGACATTAGATCTGAAATCGGGCTATTGGCAAGTGGAAATTGATCCGAAGGATAAAGAGAAGACAGCCTTTCAACTGGCAAAGGTTTATGGCAATTTAACGTGATGCCTTTTGGATTGTGCAACGCGCCAGCTACATTCGAACGACTTATGGAGTGCGTACTGGCCGGATTAGTTGGGGAAGCCTGCCTTGTCTACTTGGATGACGTCATAATCATGGGTAAAGATTTTGAGGACCACTTACAAAATCTAGAGCAAGTTTTTAAGAAGATAATGGGAGCAAACTTAAAGTTAAATCCGAAGAAATGCAGTTTATTTAAGAACAAGGTTAGTTATCTCGGCCATGTGATAACCAGCGAAGGCATACAGACCGATCCAGCCAAAATCGAAGCAGTGCAAAAATGGCCTACTCCCAAAGACAAGACTGAAGTGCGAGCATTTTTAGGGCTATGCTCATATTATAGACGGTTTGTTAAGGGGTTCTCTGAAATTGCCAAGCCTTTACACAGACTGACTGAAGACAAGCAGTCATTTCATTGGGATGACACATGTGAGAGTTCATTTCAAAAATTAAGAAAATGTCTTTGCGAGACCCCAATCTTGGGAGTCCCACAGCCTAACGGCCAATTCATTGTTGACACTGACGCCAGTAACACAGCGATCGGAGGAGTGTTATCGCAGAAACAGGGCGACAGAGAGGTTGTGATGGCATATTTCAGTAAATCGCTATCAAAACCTGAAAGGAACTATTGTGTGACAAGAAGGGAGCTCTTGGCTGTGGTAAAGACAGTACAGCACTTCAGCAAATATCTCCTTGGCGTGCGGTTTACGCTTCGCACTGACCACGCCGCCCTGAAGTGGCTGTTACAATTTAAAAATCCAGAGGGGCAAGTTGCTCGATGGATCGAACAACTGCAGGAGTACGACTTTATTATTGAACACCGCAGCGGAAAGGCGCATGGAAATGCTGACGCACTGTCAAGAAGGCCGTGTCCGGAAGACTGCAAGCACTGTGCCAAACAAGAGACAAAGGAACTGCCATTGAGATTGACAAGAATGAGTCCATCGAGATCTTGGGAAGATGAGGCGATGAAAGAAGCACAGGAAGATGACGAAGATGTACGGCTCATTGTCGCATGGAAGAAACGAGGCGAGGACAAGCCAAGATGGTGCGAAGTGGCTCCTACTAGTGCTGTCACCAAGGCATACTGGGCTCAATGGGACAGTTTTATTCTTCGGAACGGAATACTTTACCGAAAATGGGAGAAACCTAACGGCATAGAGTTCCATCTTCAGATAGTTGTCCCAAGAGATAAGGTACAAGATGTCCTCCGTGAAGTACATGACGGCGTGTCAGGTGGACATTTGGGCGTAAAAAGGACTTTAACGAAGATTCGAGAAAGGTTTTACTGGATCCATTGTCGAGAAGATGTGCAAGATTGGTGCCGCAAGTGTGCTACTTGCGCCGCGGTGAAAGGCCCACCAACTAGAAGCCGAGGAAATCTGCAACTTTATAACGTTGGTGCGCCATGGGAACGCATTGCAGTTGATGTGGCTGGACCGTTCCCAGTAACGGAATCAGGAAATAAGTATTTCATGGTAGTTATGGATTACTTCACTAAATGGCCAGAGGTATTCGCCATACCCAATCAAGAAGCCACGACTGTTGCCTCCAAGTTGTTTGAGGAAGTAGTTTGCCGGTTTGGTGTGCCCTTGGAAATACACTCCGACCAAGGCAGGAACTTTGAGTCTCAAGTATTTCAAGAACTCTGCAAAATATTGGGAATGGATAAGACTAGGACCACCCCATATCATCCTCAATCTGACGGCATGGTAGAAAGATTTAACCAAACACTTGAGAGACATTTAGCAAAAGTCGTTGACAGGCACCAGAGAGACTGGGACAAATACATACCGCCATTTCTTCTGGCCTACCGAACTGCAGAACATGAAAGCACGAAGGTAACCCCGGCGCGTGTAAATTTTGGCCGAGAACTGAGAATACCAGTAGATCTGCTGACTGGAGGCCCTCCTGACGACTCACGTTCTCTACACGACTACATTTCCGAGTTACGTGAGAAAATGCGAGAGATTCATGCCATAGTACGGGAAAACGGATTGGAGTCGAGTGAAAAGATGAAGACTAGGTATGACCGCCGAGCAAATACAAGCGGCTTCGAAGAAGGAGCACTAGTCTGGCTTCACAATGTAACTCGACGAAAAGGAAAATCTCCGAAATTGCAGACAAGATGGGAGGGACCGTACAAAGTGGTAACTCGGTTAAATGACGTGACGTACCGAATTCAACGGCAGCCAAGAGGTGCACAAAAAGTGGTTCACATCGACCGCTTAGCTCCTTATCACGGCAGTAATGAAGATGCTCGGGACGAGCATCTCTAAGAGGGGAGCAGTGTCGCGGTCCTATCCCGAACCATCTAGAATAGTCGCCGCATGCTGCGTTTTAGTAAACAATAAACGCTGCAAGCAATAATGACTCGTATGTCCACTAGCGTAAGGTGCAAAACTCTTTAAATGAGTAACTGTTCGAGTGACCTTGCCGCGTGTACAGAGTGTAGGTACGTAGTTACGGGAATGTTCTAGAGCCCTGGCCGGCGGATATAAATAGCGGCCGCCGCGGTTAGCCCCGTCCGCCACTATGGCTACCTCATGGAGCCACTCATGGCTCATCGAGTTTATTTCGTCCCGTGGCCTCGCCCACGATGTGGACGTTTTTATATCTCAGAAAGTAGGGCACGCTATCCCTATAGCGATCCCCGACTCCCCCGACTCCCCCGCCCCCGCTGCCATCTCTGACTCTCCTGAGTCCCCCCCTGCCCCCACCGTTATCCCGGCCTCTCCCGTGATCCTCCCCTCCCCGTCCCCGATGGATACCGAGTCCATCTCGGGCTCCGCCACGTCCCGCACTAGGAAGCGATCCATCTCGCGTTCCGAGCGGCCCGGGAGCTCCTGCTCCTCCCCCTCCTCCTCCTCGGAGGTGAACACCGTCACCGGTGACTTCACCACCGTCACGTCCAGGAAGAAGAGGCAGCGCAAGCTAGCCTCTTCGAAGAGGACTCCCCCCACCCCCGCGGCTCCCGCCGCCCCATCCCCCGCGGCTCCCGCCGCCCCCTCCCCCGCGGTCTCCGCGCCCCCCTCCTCCACGGATACTATACGTCCGCTAATGTCAATTGACATTCCCGCCCCACCGAAGCCGTTCTCACGGTCCTCCCCCCAGCCTTCGAAGGCCAAATCCCCTCCTCCCGTGTACCTACGGGACAAGTCCGCATGGACTAAAGTCGGGCAGTTGTGTAAGGACAACAATGTCCACTACCTCAGGGCGCGGAACAACGCCGATAACATAGTTATCGAGACCGCGACTACCGACCACTTCAGGAGCCTGACTAGGCTCCTCACTCTCCACAAGGTCCCATATCACACCTATGCGCTCCCCGAGGAGCGCAAGGTGCGGGCCGTGCTCCGAGGCGTTCCCATGGAACTTTCCAAGGACGCCATTAAGGACGACCTTGTCTCACAAGGTCATCCCGTCGAGGCGGTGCATCCCATGCACAGCAGCCGCGGGAAGTCCTTCCCCCTTGTCCTGGTGATACTCACCAATTCCCCCCAAGCCCGCTCCATCTTCTCGGGAGTCCCCACAGTTTGTGGGCTCTCGAACATCAAAGTTGAAAAGCCCCATAGGCGGGGCCACCCCGGCCAATGCCACCGCTGCCAGCTCTATGGCCACGCGGCGGCAAACTGCTCTGCTCCTCCCAGATGCGTGAAGTGCCTAGAGCCTCACGCCACCGGGGAGTGCTTGCGCACTCGCGACTCGGAAGTCCCTCCGGCTTGCGTACTATGCAACCAGTCCGGCCATACGGCCAATTACCGGGGGTGCCCGCGTGCCCCCCGCCCCTCCGCCCCTAAGGCTCCCAAGGCCCCAAAGGCCCCCCTCTCCCAGAGGAAATCAGTGCCGGCACTGAACACTCCCGCCTTCCCACCCCTGGGCCGCTCCAGTGCGAAACCCACCCCTCCTCCAACCCCAGCATGGGGCCCCCGCCCTATTCCTCCTCCCTCCACAGCAAGGCCCGTAGCGGCCACTCAGGCTTGTCCCCCCTCTGCCCCAATCAGGTCTCAGACAGCTGATGACCTTAGAGTCATCAGTGATGCCATTCAAAACATTGATTTGGCGGAGATTTCCGTATTGGCGCACAAGCTGCGCACCGCGACCTCCCCCGGCGCGCGTCTTGCCGCCCTTGCCGAGCATAGTTATATGCTCTCTCGTCTTGCTTAGTTAGTTAGTTTATAGCTAAACTAACTAATGCCGGTCCCTCAGGACACTCCCCCACCCCCGCGCGTCAGCACGGGCCGACTCAAGCCTAAGGGCGTCTCGCTTATTTCGTACAACGCTCGCGGTCTCCGCAGCAATGTACACGAACTCAGGGAATTCGTTAAAGTCAACGAAGTGGACCTGCTCCTAGTGCAGGAAACTTGGCTCAAGCCCCGTACTCGGGGACTGAGGATTCCCAAGTTTACTCTCGTAAGAAATGACAGAGCCGACGGCCGTCAAGGCGGCGGCACTGCCATTTATTACAAGAGTTCCCTTCACTGCTCCCATGTCCCCACTCCGGCTCTCTCCAACATGGAAGCCACTGTCTGCAGACTAGGTATGACGGGACATCCGTCCTTAGTAGTAGCTTCAATTTATATTCCCAGCGGAACACTACCCTTACGGAGTGATTTCGAAGCCATCCTCGCTCTAGGCCCCCATACCGTGATGTTCGGGGATTTCAACTCGAAACACACGGATTGGACCTGCCTACAGACGAACTCTGGTGGCATTGCCCTTCTCGGTCTAACCGAATCGTTGGAATTAGACGTCCTATGTCCGTTTTCTCCAACTCACTACCCTGACAACCCAGCGCACTCCCCCGACGTGCTAGATTTCGCCCTTTTAAAGGGCGTCAGCCTCAACCTCAGGTCGATCGAGCCTCTCGACGACCTAGGTTCCGACCACCGACCGGTCTCGCTCCAGCTAGGTCCCCCGACTCACTCCACACTCTCTGTTAAGACTATCACTAACTGGGACGGTGTTAAAGCCTCCCTAGTCACCGTTGCTGAAGCCCCCGATTCGCCGCTTGTGCTCACACCCGGCTGTCTTGACAGCACGGATAAAATAGATAGCGCCGTAGACTCCCTCACGCATGTGATCCAAACAGCCATCCGTGACAACGAACACCAAGTCCCGGTCCATGACCGTAAGCTCCCTCTCGACGTCAGAAATCTGATAAGGGCCAAAAGAGCCGCCCTTCGAAGGGCCTCGCTCTACCCAACTCCTGCCTACAGGAAACGTGCAAACGTCCTCCAACGGCAAGTCCGGTCGCGGCTCTCCGAATTGAGCAACTCCAATTGGGGTGACCTCATGGAGAACATTTCCCCCTCCCACGTAGCATACTATAAAGTAGCTAGGGCCCTTCGGGTTGACGCGATCACCCACACCCCTCCCTTGATGCGTCCCGATGGCACTACCGCCTTCGAGGACGACGAAAAGGCCGAATGCTTCGCTGACAGCATTGAGGCTCAATGCTCTCCCAGCGTCCAGCATAGAGACCCAGTTCACATAGGCAAGGTTGAGGAGGAGGTCCGTAAAAAGACCTCCCTCCCCTTAACCGACGACCCTATCGCGGTATCCACTGACGAAATTCAGCTTTTTATCAAAAGACTGAAACGTAAAAAGGCCCCAGGAGCGGACGGTATTGCCAACCTAGCGCTCAAAAACTTCCCCGGCCAGGTGCTCACCCTCCTTGCCATTCTCTTCAATGCCTGCTTTGACCTCTGTCACTTTCCATCCGCATGGAAAGAGGCGACAGTCATAGGCATTCCCAAGCCCGGGAAGCCCCTCAACGTCCCATCTAGCCACCGCCCCATCAGCTTTCTTAAGGCCATGGGCAAGCTCTTCGAACGAGTTATTCTCACTCGTATGAGAAACCACCTCTTCCCGTCAGAGGGCCCCCCTCTCATCATCCATCACCAATTTGGCTTTCGAGCTAGGCACTCTTGCCCTCAACAAGTCCACCGCATAGTAGAGTATATCCTGAGTGGTTTCTTCCCTAGGCGCGAAAAGACGGTAGCCGTCTTCTTCGATGTCGCCAAGGCCTTTGACAAGGTCTGGCACGCAGGGCTCGTGTACAAATTGTACGAACTGGGTCTCCCCGACCGACTTGTCCGCGTCATATATAGCTTTTTGAAGGATCGGTCCTTCCGTTTTAGACACGAGGGGGTACTCTCGTCCCCCCGTCCGCTCAGAGCCGGGGTCCCGCAAGGCTCCGTGCTCTCCCCCCTCCTGTACATTTCGTACACAAATGACATTCCCATTCCCGGCGATGGGGTCCAATTGTCACTTTTTGCCGACGACACCGCACTCTACTGCAAGAGTCGGCAGATGTCGTGTATCCTCCGCAAACTCCAACCCGCGGTCGATAAGCTAGGAGCCTGGTTCAGACTATGGCGCATCGAGGTCAACCCGGAGAAAAGCACGGCTGTGCGTTTTGAACACAAGCGTGGACGGTTTCTCGGCGAGGACCCCCCCATTCGCATGTTAGGGACCCCAGTCCCCTGGCAAAAATCCGCCAAGTACCTAGGTGTCATTTTAGATAGGAACCTGACTTTCGTCCCACACATCCGGAAGGTGACCCGGACAGCCCGATTTTACCTAGGCCGCCTATCATCCATGATAGGCCGGCACAGTAGGATGTCAGCTAGGAACAAGCGAACGCTCTATAAGGTTTGCATTCGTCCCGTGATGACTTACGCGGCACCCGTCTTCGCTCACGCGTCCCCCTCAGCCCTGTACGGACTGCAGAGGGTACAGAACATTTTTATTCGTAGGGCACTGAACGCTCACTGGTGCGTCAGGAACGCAGACCTACATCGGGACATGGAAATCCCAACCATGCAGCAATTTATTAGGTCCCTCTCAGAGACGTTCTTCAGCACTGCTGAAGAACATCCCAACCCCCTGATCCGCGAAGCAGCGGCTTACTCTCCGCCCACGACGGACCCACGTTACCTGGTGCGCAGGCCCAGGAACGTACTCGTTGACCCGCCCGACAAATTGTCGTCTGACCTGAACCACCTCTTAGAGGCTCGGTCTCAGTCAGACGCGCCCCCCTCCTCTGCCAGTGTCCCCCCTAGGGGGGGCACTGCTCTTTCATAGCAGTTTTGTAATATAAACTCTTCTAAGCGGACGCTCCGCTAGGGAGCTCCGCTGTGCGCCCTCCTCGGCCTCGAGGGGGGTCGCTCCCGATGTGGGTTTAGGGGTCTCTAGGACCAAAACCAGTCCCAAGGTGGTGTTTAGTGGGTAGGCGCACTTCTTGTGAGTCCCACATTGGCAGCACGGCCGGGTCCGTGCTGTTATGCATGAGCATTCACCACCTCCCTCCCCCGTGTCCTCCGGAGGGTGCCCTTTATAGAGTTAAAAAAAAAAAAAAAAAAAAAAGCGCGTGGTCAGTTCCGTTTGGAATAGCGAAGAGTGAACTTCGAGCGAACATACCTGCGATACGAACGATAATCTACGACCTCAGCGATACTATTGGACTTCGATTGAACCTGCGATTGGAATCTACGTGTGGACTTCGTGTCGTGAAGACCAGCAGACCAGACCCTGTGTGAATAAATCCTAAGAAGTTGTCATTGGCGTTTTACATCTAAATCCAGAACCCTTAGCCCGTAACAATATCATAAAATCACACTCACGCAAAGAGGCGTGTTTGCCATGGCCCTTCTCCTTCTTCTCCTCCTGAGTGATGTCAGAAGGCTCCAATTTGCCATTGTTCTTCAGACAGTCCCACAGATTTTTGGATTCCTTGGCCACATTGAAGGTGCAATAGTTCTCGAATATTGTTTCGTGCTCGTTGGATAGTTTCGCGATTGTATAGGTGCAGGGCAGGTCGGCGATCTTCTGCTCAAGGCTCACGCCGCACGTGTTCTCTTTCGTGTATCGCTCCACGTGATTTTCCTTTTTCGCTAGGGGGGAATAGGTTCGTTGTGAATCAAACAAATTTTATTATCAATCAGAGTTATTCGAAAAATATGAAGAGTCTTCGCGGATGTCTATGACCTCCGGTGATCAGCGGACCTAAGATGGCGGGCGTTTTGTCTGGACTTGCCCCAGAGTTATCCATTTTTTCGTATGGTGAGCAAGCGAAGACAAAAGCTGATTTTCACCTGGCATGTTACTTGGACTGGGGAGATATATTGTTTCATTTTATTTTGTTTATTAGGTATGGAAAAATATTAAACGATTGTTACCTGAACAATCTAAGTATAAACATATTGGTAACGTCACGTGATATCCGACTAGCAGGTACGTCTGTCAACAAACACCCGGTATTATGAACAAGGCGGGAACTTACGTGACTTGGACTTGTATGGCGTTAGCTCCGTCCACGTGAATGTTATGCTCACGAACCGCTGCTCTTTACTAACATTCTTGGCTGTGAAAACAAACACCGCGCACGGCAGACTGCTGTCCTGTGAAGTATACTAGATTTTAGACCCTAAAATGCCCAAGTTGCCGGTATCGTACAATCAGCGGCATTTGAGGCTATCCTAGGTACAGTCCGATGGCACACCAACCTTCAATAGAGGGCTCCTCAGTGACATTTCGATTGCTTTACAACAAAAAACGTAAAGATTTTTTCAGTACACAAGAATGATAAACCTTTACATTCCAGTCGTTCTTATCGTTTGGAATTACATCTTGATTTGATGTAAGTTTATGTAAAGCCCATCAATAAAAATAGAATACCTGATTTATACTATTCTTAGTATAAATCAGGTATTCTATTTATTTTATTTATTATACTAATCGTGATATTTTTCAATTTCTGTTTCAAAAAGCCACAAAGTGGCCAATATTCATAACTATCGGGTTGGGATTTAATAAGATAAAGAAATTATGCAAATACGAATGAACGAATGTCCGTGAATAAAAAAAGCACAAATCTTTATTATTATCAGTCCAAAGACCGGTGTGCTGTCAGCGTCCCCAAGTTACTTTCACCTCATCATCAGTCATAAGTTAAAGTATGTAACAGAAAGCAGTAGTTGAAACGTCGCTGACTGTACCTCTTCACATGCCTAATTAACAATTACAGTTAGTCACGTCTAAAGCAAAGTTTAATTACAACACAAGACAAATATGCGTTTAAATAATGGTTCGCCATCTTTATTGGTATTATGACGAATTGTTTAGTTAGTAGACAGCCGACAGCTGATCAACCTTTACATTCTTGTTGCAAAGTCGTTGTAACATAATTGACTAGGGCATACGCGTGCAAATGTTGATGTGCTTTCCACCGTACTAGTAAACTATTATTGTTAACTTTTATTGTTACAAATAAACATTTTCATTTCATTTCATTTTCATTAAAAAAAAAACTTACTAGAAACCGGTATAAAATCATGCCAAAATTAGTAGTAATACTACAGGTATAGTCTGTTAGCTTTTAGAATATACCTCGGGCCTGATTTCGAAATTAAGTGTCATATTAGTTCCGATATTTCATTTACACGAATATATCCGATTCTATCCGATAGTAGCCGAGATATATTCTAAAAGCTAACAGACTATAACAGATAAGTAATTAGATAGTTTGTTAAATAAGATGTAGGTATGAAGCGTAGCGATGGCATCTGCTTTCGATGAGCGACGCGTGGATCAACTAAAAATCGAAACAAGCTGGCACTATGAAGATGGCTGATACGTCATACAAGCAAACCCAAAACTAAAACAAATACAGAACACACAAAAGCCTCTACAGAGCGTCTATACAACAACCTTGTAATTGTGCGGTATCACGGGCGATATCTGTCTACAAGTCAGATGTACGCCATACTTTGTTAGGTCGTAAGTGGTCCACGCTCTCGGGTAGAGAGCCGTGTACTCGCAATCGCCGCCGTTTAGGTTCCACTCCCATGAAGCTGGTGCGTTCTTTGGCTTTCTAGAATGGTGGCAAATCGGAAGGGTTGTCTTGAGGGCCAGTTTTCAAAAACATTCTCGATTAGTCTACAGTTTGGTAAGTTAGTAAGCTTGTAAGTATTTTCTGAACCTTTTTAAAATTTTTATTGCCATCACCATTATGTAACAATGTTAAATTCTGCATGCTAATATGCGGGTGGTACAGATATAATATACTGGTATTGTAACTTTCGGACGGTTAGTCAGCTCATACTGGCGCAGAGTCGAAGAACATTGAGGTCATCATCAGCGTCAATTGCAATTTGCAATCGACGCTGATTTCACTTGATCTCCACCACATGTAAAAATGCACAAATTACTATCGAAATTAAGGGCCCCTCCCACACTAGCGTTTTTTCCAACGTGTACGCGACGCGACACGAGAGTGCTTAGTGCGAGTTTGACAGATCCAATCGAATAACTTTACTACCGCGTTAATCGAGCATTGAGTAGTGAGTATGAGTAAGTTAACCGTTCGAACTGGCAAAACGCTGTCACAGTACAACTCGCACTCGCGTTTATTCGTGTTTTGGCTGGTAAACGTGTTCACTTCTCAACGTAAACCATAACAACTCACACTCAGCAATTTTAATTTCCATACTTGTCGCTAGGTGGCGCTTCCTCGATGCCATAGAAATATGAGTTTACGATAACGCGATCGAGTAGTAAAAAAACTCGCACTAAGCACTCAGCACTGCATAAACCCGCGTTCGGTGAACGGCCAACGCCGGCGTCGCGTCGTCGCAGCGTTAACGTTGCGTCGACGCTGTGCGGACGTTGGCACGAGGACGACGCTAGTGTGAGGGGTCTCTAATACGGGCGCGCAAACAGCCAGGATGGCGCGCATACTCATGTGCCTCCACGCGAAACGAAGCGTCATGAGTTCATGACGCTCCTGTCTTCAGACACGTTACTCAGTCCCGAAACTGCGCGATCATCATCATTGAAACGCGTGAATACGCGCAAACGTGTGAACGAGCGAGAACACGCGCGTTTTCGCATTTTGACGCTTCGCTTCAATTCGTGCCAGTATGAAATGACCCTGACTCTGTTTCTTTTAGTTAAACAATAGTCGACAAGCAGCATTTACAAGTCTGTCATTTTCTTTCCCTCTCTCCCTGTCTCTCTGGAATGCAGTTGCTGAATTTCTAGTGTAGTTTCCAGCGTGCGTAGTATTTTGCAGTTATTTCCCTCCACTAATTTTACTTTATGGAAACCGATGACTCACTCATAAGTGGAGAGAACAGACTGGAATATAGTTTCGTCCGCCGCATTTCTGATGTTGACGATGAATTGGCACTCGGGCACTGTCACGTATTCGTACAAGCCCGGGTACAGTTGGAAGCGACAGAACTCCCCTTTGAAGCCGCGGCCTATGGTACCTCCGCCTATTCCACCGAGGGGGCAGCCTAAAAACATAGGAAAAAAATAAATAACTTACGTTAGTATTTCTTTATGCTCGAGATGCGTGCGTTTTGCTCGTTCTAACTAATAAAAATCGCGAGCGAGTTTAGAAGCTCAATCGATTTACTCCATTAACGACTGTTTTTAGCGGAAATCGACTATTGTCCTAGGAGGATTCTACATTCTAGGCTATATGTTATATATATAAAATAGTTATCTATCACAGATGTTAATACTTTTGAAGTTTACTTTTTGAAAAAAACGTATTATAAAACAAGCTATGGTTCGTATTCCAATCGTGGCGCTAGTCAGCACCCGAAAGCGCCTTCAGCGATAGATTCTGGTCTTACTGCAACTGCAATGACCGACTGTGAGAATAACTGAGATAGGTGGTGATAGAGACACTGGATTGACCAGTAATAATAAAGTTTACGAGAAGTAGAAAAACTAGGACCAGTCAGAAAATAAGATTCCGAATAGTTTATTACAAACCTAACTTCTCAGTTGAAATAAACGTTCAACACAAAACTACAAAATTCATTATCTTTTATTTTTAGGTATAAATCCGAATTGACAATGGAGAACATGCACTGAAAAATGTTTTCATACGATCGGAGAGACCTTGTTAAAAGATAAATAAACGTGGTATTTTTTTTCCTCATTCAACCTGTCAAAAAGTAATTTTAGTCACGTGGTACAATCGGGCTCAAAACAATGTCGTCATAACTTCACGTAACGTCTAATAAAAACTTCTATAATGTAGAAGTTTTATCAAATTTGAGTTATCTCGTAGAATAATGTTCCCTTATAAGAAAACTTACAGAATTAAAGAGAAATTAAATATAATGAGGTTTTAACATTAGATTAACTTTACTTTTTGAATTTTTTGTGACCCCGTAAAAATATTTTAATCTTTTCCTAATTTTTTATACGATTTCTATGCTATATAAAAGCAATGCCACACCAAGTAAGTTAGACGCCAGTTCCCCATTATCGGATTTTTTGCTTTAAATGTGATGTAATACTTAGTTAACACGAAAACAGGAAGTATAGATATATTTGAACTCCGAAAATTTATTTTTGGCTGTTATAACTACCAAAAATAAATAGTCCTCCTAAGGGACCATCCATAAATTACGTCACGCGTTAAGGGGGAGGGATAGGGTCGACAAAGTGTTACACCGGTAGAAGCATTGTAAAGAAACAGAACAATATTTAATATTCACTGAGTGCAATCCTCAATTAAAAACGGCAAAGTATTAAAATTATATATTAAACGGGTCTAATCGTAATTATTTATAGGTAAAACGTAATTACTTTATTTCCCGACGTTATATATAACTATGTATAAGTATCGCGAATCATTAAGAAATACTTACTACGTATTAAAATTGCCGAAGCGCTCGTGGCCTAGTCGAACCGAGTGATTGGAATCAATCACTTAAGTTAAGCACAACAGGCGCGGTCAGGTGCAGGATGGGTGACCGTCCCGTGACATTTCTAGTGTTATTTTTCCAAGCGCTTCCGTGCTTCGCAATGCACGTTAAGCCGTTGGTGCCCGCTGTCATGTAATGGCAGTCGTTTAGCCACGTCAGAGGCCTTATGGGCGGTTTGATAACTTCTGAAGGCCCGCCACTGTCTTACAATCCTCCACCAACCCGGACTTGCCCCCGTGGTGGAGTATGGCCTACCCTTCCTGCGTTGCAGGAAGAGACCCGTGCCCCAGCAGTGGGGACATACAAGGGTCGATAATGAAAATTGCCGGAAGCTGAAAATTTAAGTCTTCACAGAAAGACGCAAGGCTATAATTTCTTTTTGATAACTTTACTTCCAATTCTGAGCACGGTCGAATCTCGATTTGTGTCCTCTCAAGATATTGATAAAGTTTCATTTCATTACAATGAGTATAAAGTACTACGTAGTATTATTCTTATTGATATGGAAACCAGCCGATGTAGTAGTTTATACTCCAAGTTACGATCCGATATGACGTTTGTAAGAAACCAACCTACGTTTGTATGGGAATTACACGTTGAGGCAGCTACTTAAGGCGCCTCCTCAAGGAGCAATTCCATGAAAATGAATGTCTTATGTTATTTATGATGCTATAATTTATTTTCTATTCGGTTATTTTCAGTTGAAAGCACGAAACCTGGATTTGTGTCCTCTACACGTATTGAATAAGAGGAGCCAAGTACATTATTTATGACATACATTCATAAGTAAAAATATAAACACCAAAATTACCGGCAGGTTGCCAAAATTATCATGCTATTAGCCGTCGAAGTAGGTCTCAGACTCTTTTATAATTAGTCCACTATGATATTAATTGGCTTAAAATAATTAAAAAAAACGGCCATGTGCGAGTCTGATTTGCGCACCGTGGGTTCCGTACAAATTTGTTGGTTCGCAGTTTTTTCAGAGCTTTTCCCGAATTTCAGATATTTTTTTTATGATTTAATTAGAAATGTATAGTTTTTAAATGTTTTCTTGTATTAGTAGTAAAAACGATAATACTTGCCAAATTTCATAGTTCTAGGTCAAGGGGATGTTGTACCTTATGAATTTTGTTTTTCTTGAATGTCGAAATATACGTTTTTTTGCGGCGTGAACGACCGCAACTATTTTTTGTTGTTAACTTAGAAGTTTGATTTTTTCACAACTTCAAGAGACTGTAACCCCAGGATACGGTTTAAATTTATATCCTTATTTGAAATGCTCAAAATCCTATACAAATAATTAGAACTGGAACGATTTCAGGAGTTGTTTTATTTGTAGATTGGTAGTATAATAAAACAGAAAAACTGGATAAAAACGGATAAGCACTGCAGGTATAATAGTCTGGTCGAAGGGTAAAGTAGTAATGATGAAAAATGAGGGAAATCGAAAAATGTGTGACGTAATTTAAATATTTGAAAATGATAGAAAAAGAAATAAAAATGGTGTAAAGAGGTTTGCACCGTTACAACTCGATACCTCCACGCGCGTCTGGACAGACGGACGCACGGATGGACAGATGGACCTATAAGGGTTCAGTTTTTTCTTTTTGATGTATGGAACTCCAAAAATAGTGCTGCTACAGCAATACACACTATAATAATAATAATATAGCCTTTTATTTCGCTCTTTACAATAAATTACATACATATTATTCTTACATAAATTTATAACTTTAAATTGCATTTATTTATTTATTTAATATCTATTTATAGATCATTATTTATAATTCATTATTTCTTAGTTCTCCGCTTAATGTTCTAATCTAATTAAATTCAGAAATGAATTTCATGCAAATTTGCCTTTGGGAACTCCGGAGTTAATTTTTTTTTAATACTTCGAGCACCCTTATTGGGCATAGGCCTCCTGCAACTGTGTCCATACATCTCTTTCTTGCGCTATGCTTATCCACTCTGGACCTTCAATCGACTTTATGTCATCTTCCCAACGCATGTATGGACATCCACGTTTTCTGTGGCCCCCTTCAGGGCCTTTCCACTTTGTCACATTCAATGTCCATCTGTCATCTTTCAGCCTGGCTAGATGTCCCGCCCATTTCCATTTCATTGTCTTAATAAATTTTGCCGCGTCTATGACTTGCGTTTGTCAGATGTGCTATATAATTCCATAGTTCTATATGTAATTTCATTAGTCGTGAGCATTTTTTATGTAGCCTACGAGTATGTCCCTCTGCGGTTCACAAACCTTTCTCAGAGGAGTATGGGTTTAATTACCACACATGTCCCTCTCCGATTGGCAATTTCAAGCTCTGAACACCTGTATAGGCACATCTATTTTGTTTTCCACACATTTTTTTTCACCGTATCATGAGGAACAAAGAAAGAATAAACTTTTATTGTCATGCAAGCTTTACAATTATTTATATTTACCTATAGTTTATGTAGACAGAACTTGACTCTATAATAAATTTAAACAAATGTGGTTTTCACAAAGTTCTGTCAGTAGAATGTGTGACAATGGGACATACATTCAGCATAAAGCTGTTGAATAATACTATTATTCAAATAAAATGCATGCCGATTTCACAAAATGATTTATTATCTGTTGAATTGGCCAGTATCAATAAAATTTATCTGAATATTGAAGATTTTATTAGTTCTGAATGGTTTAGTAGTTTACTAAACCATTCAATTACAGAGATAATGATAAATGTATCTTTACATTTGTTAAGCCCTAATCTGATAAGATTAAAGATTTGAATATTTATTGTCAAGCCTTGTGATGTTCAATCGTTGTACTCTGTTGAACACAAAAAATTATTGCATTGATACATATAGCTATTAGTTGTATGACACTTGTATGTCCCCACTGCTGGGGCATGGGTCTCTTCCTGCATAGCAGGAAGGTTAGGCCATACTTCACCCACCCGGGGGCCAAGTCCAGGTTGGTGGAGCATTATAAGACAGTGGCGGGCCTTACGGTCAGAAGTTATCAAGCTGCCCATAAGGCCTCTGACATGGCTTGATGACTGCCATAATATGACAACCGGCACCAACGGCTTAACGTGCCTTGCGAAGCGCGGAAGCGCTCGGAAAAATGCCATTAACGGTAGTCACGGGATGGTCACCCACCCATCCAGCACTGGACCGCACCTGTTGTTGCTAAACTCAAGTGATTGATTCCAATCACTCGGTTCGACTAGGCCACGAGCGCTTCCTTCTTTGAATATTAAAAATTAACTCTTCTCTATTTCCTTCAGCAACATTGCCCTATAGGGTTGTTTGTATCATTACGCATATTGAGATTAAATTATGTACAACTAGCTCTGTGTATGTATGTATGTATGTATGTATGTATGTATGTATGTATGTATGTATGTATGTATGTATGTATGTATGTATGTATGTATGTATGTATGTATGTATGTATGTATGTATGTATGTATGTATGTATGTATGTATGTATGTATGTATGTATGTATGTATGTATGTATGTATGTATGTATGTATGTATGTATGTATGTATGTATGTATGTATGTATGTATGTATGTATGTATGTATGTATGTATGTACAATAGTGTCCAATAAATAAAATTTTAATCTGCCTCCTTGGTCGGTGTAAACGTGGAGGACTATCAAAACAGGTGGTGGGTCCTGCTGGTGTCTGCTGAATTTATTTATTGTACTTTACTGAATTAAAATTTTAAAATTGTACAAAAGGCCTTAAAGTAGTCTGAGTTTATACCTACCCATATTTCTGATGTTTTTGCCTAGTTACCTATAGTACTAGACATGTTAATTTGGAACCAGGATAAGTAAGTAGTGTTGTACTGAATTTTTATTTATTTTATCTTACATTACACACAAGTTTAGCGAGGATATGCTTACCAAGCTTTCGTTCAGCATCAATCATATTTACATAGTCCATAATCGGCCTCTTGTGATGCATCTTTCTACCCATGTAGTAGGATAAATATCTGCAATGACAACATAACATTTAGTTACCTATGTATGGTCACTCTCAGCACACCAAGCTGGAAAGTATGGGAAGAACCTGTTAACATTTTAAAGAATGGCAGTTTTGCCAGTCGATTCTATTGTTGTTCCTGTTAGTCTAGACATTACATTGCTATAGTACTAAAAAGGTCAGCAGAATCAAGATCTCACTTGCAGTTCTTTTCCATACTGTTTGTATGAGTATATGAAAAGCAGGGAAAACCAGGAAATTAAAGACTGACCTGCCACTTGTGCCTTGAGCTTGTATTTGATGATACAAGCTCAAGGCACAAGTGGCAGGTCACTGAACCAGTGAACTAAGCAGCTATAAGTCACTTAATCATCATTTGTGCAAATACTTTTTTGTTAAACTTTTTATTCATTCAGTTAATTGTAATTTATTCAGAATCCTCCAACTATAAAAATAACCATGTATGAAATGCATATTTGACCTTTGAATAACCTATGTAAATACCTATTGAACAAGTTATTATAGAGTTTTACTAAATCCCCATACAATTATTTATCCGAAAATCATGGATTGTAGGTACTGTTCAGTTAAATAACTTTTATGGTGGGTAAAATCTCAGAATCGCGAATAAAAATCCCTTCTCACTGACAAGGAAAACCTTTCCCTATAGATGTATTTTGTAGGGGATTTTTTTATACCCTGTGTAATCAAAATTAATTAATTTCTCACCTTGTTGTAAGTGGCAGAAAATCCAGAATTTGTTTAGGTTTTGGCCTAATAATTTGTTTACTGTCAATAGGATAGATATGATTTAATTTTAATTTCAGGCCATATATCGGCGGCTCATTTAATTCCTGATCACCCATTGCTTACAGCGCCAAGGATGAACTCTTCAAGCGTCAGCTCAGCTCATATCCACCCAAAAGCACGATCCAAAATATTGAATGAAGGCGATAACCAACCACAATACCAAATTTTTGATAAGATTAGTCAATACTGAACTGACTGACGAATATTTTCCACCCGTTTTAGAATCTGTATGGTATGGATACTTTTTTTGGATAGTAAGACAGTCAGTAGTAAATGGTAAAGTCACATCGTTACAGTTACCTACACGGTACACCAAACACCACACAAACACCAAGTAAACTGAAATTAGGAAAATTTCAGATTTTTATGAAACAAGAACAAGAAACAGTAATTGCCAGTTACAAGACGAAAGAAAATCCCTAATTCCCCAACGTAAAGCGGCAGGGCCGCTAGAAAATTTATATTACCGTTTTGAGGATTACCTACCACCAGTATGAGTATGACTATAAATGAGTATGACCCCCTGACATCAAAAAAAAGTAATACTAATGTACTCGTCGAATTGAGAATCTCCTCCTTTTTGTAATCGGTTAAAAAGAACAAACAGCTTGCAAAAAATAAGTACCTAAATATCCTAGATGAAAAAGTGAGATTTTGTCCAACCAGGGGTTTTTACACTGCCTCCTTCTGTCACTGTCCTAAGCAAAAAATACTTACAGTCCCTAAAGTTGAAAATTTGTACTAAACCCATTTTTAGATGAGTTTAGAATCCTGATTACGTGTTTAAATACCTATGCAGATAGTATATTTTTTAAACAGCCTTATAACACTCGTCTAACATAGTGTTTTAGGGAGTGGAGTGAGTACTCCACTCCCTAAAACACTATAGACGAGTGACATGAACACCAATTACAATGTTTTTAACTTGAACGTGCTTCCATTCATTCGTGACCGAAAGTTCATCAATTGGAAAGCGCCTCATGAGATTAATATTTGTATAAATATGATTCCGCTAAAATACTCCCCAAATACAGTTTTATATAATAGCTTATAGACATAGTTCTGGTTAAGACCATATTTCCTTCCTTAATTCATGAGTATGAAAACATTGTAATTGGTGTTCATGTTACTCAAAAACATGGCAGGTTTTTAAATATATATATATATATATATATATATATATATATATATATATATATATATATATATATATCGCTAAATCTGTACCCAGATGAGACATATGAGACTCTAAGGTCTTCTTGTCTTCTTTAGAGTATTTAAAAGATTCGATAAATGTCGATTAAAATAGTGTGCGGTGGAGATTTCACAGGGAAAAGACGTGTCTAACCACAGATTAAATAAACTATATCTGAGAAGTGCTTCAGAGCAATCTGGATATATTTAATCCGTTTATAATAGCTGAGAATAGTATTTTTCTGATTTCTGATTACATTTCATGTTGCTCTAGTAAAATAAACTTTTAAAATGCATTCAAATGCAATTTGAATTCGAAGACAATTTTGTCATTGGCCAATACAACATAATAATGCACTAGTTCTTAGGCCTTAACTCCCGAAATCATGGTATATAGAATAATATAGCAATACTACTCGGGTAAGTTCACAGATTGTAAATTAGGTACTATCGAATCGACAGTGTACTTTTTTTTACACAGACAATCTTTACCCATTATGAATCCGCGAATCCGCTTTTTGACTCTCTTGTCAAGTAGGTACGTCTTATATGGTAAATATCTCTTCCATTATGTAGATCAAACAATATTTTTGTATATTTTTTGAGGACCTAAAACTCAGAACATTAACATAACTAAAAGCATAGAAGGACCTTAGAATAAGGACCACAGAGTATATAAACACTGTGCGTTCACATTAACTTGACGCGTTTGAGAATTGGTAGCACTGATATGTTTAGTGTTACCATGTTAAATAAGAAATCATTCCCATTACTTGGGGAAAATAAAAGGATAGAGGGCTTGTTTTACCATCTTCCGATTAGTGTCCAAAAGCTTATTCACACGTTATGTACTTGACATGAAGTAAAAGGGGGGCAAAACTTATGGTTTCGTCTATACAATATGTCGGACATTGAAAGAAGTAGAACCTTTAATTAGGCTTTAATAAGCTAAAAGAATTAGACATTGGAAAATATAGACAAGCTTTGTTTACGCAGTGACAGTAGTGACACCTGACACATTTCTTCATATTACGACATTCACCCCCTCTATGTTTAAGAGGTGTCATAATCACGAAGGTACGCCGGCTGTAGTCTGATCCTGTTCGAGCGACTAGGGGCCGGCACCGGTGGCGCTGGTTCGTTCGATCCAGTGGCGGCCGACGGTGTTGGTTCGTTTGGTTCAGCGGCGTCTTCGGTTGCGTCTTCGTAAAGGCTGTCACTGTCGCTCTCCGATACGGGTAGTGGCGCTAAATGCCTGTTTGACACATTGGACTCTCGTCCTTCAGGGGTTCGCACTGTCGAATAGTGCGGATTTGACTCGAGAAGTTCAACCTGTTCTACTAGTGGGTCGTACTTTGAGTTTCTCACGTTTTTTTTTTAACAGGATAGGTCCAGGCTCTAGCAACCAGGACGGGAGAGATTCGCCGTTTAGTGTACGTCGAGGGTGATGGAACATCCGTTCGTGGGGCGTTTCGTTTGTTGCCGTGCACAGTAGAGATCTGATTGCGTGTAAGGATTCTGGCAAGACGCTTTCCCAATTTTCTATGGGGCTTTGTTTCGACAGCAAACATAACTGTATGGTTCGCCATAACGTGCCGTTTAGTCTTTCGACTTGGCCATTTCCTTTAGGATTGTAAGGCGTAGTTCTGCTACACGCAACTCCTTGTGATGTAAGGTATGATTTTATTTCATCCGAGATGAATGCTCCTCCTCTATCGGAATGAACGTAGCTCGGTGTGCCAAATACATGGAACAAGTCTCTTAGACATTTTATGACTGTACCGGAGGACACGTCTTTACAAGCATAAGCGAATGGGAACCTCGAATATTCGTCTATTATAGTCAATATGTATCTATTTGCTCCCGATGATGGTAACGGTCCTTTGAAGTCCATGCTCAGCCTCTCGAATGGGGCGGTCGCTTTTATAAGTCTTCCATGTGATTTATAGAAACGAGGTTTTACTTCAGCGCAGATCGCACAGTTTTCTGTCATAGTCTTAATGTCAGAAATTGAGTAAGGCAGATTCTTTGATCTCACCCAATGAGTCATTCTTACAACTCCAGGGTGACAAAGTAGTTTGTGAAGGTTGTACAATTTATCAGTATTTACGTTCGCACAAACTCTTGAAAGTGCATCTGCTACTATGTTCTCTTTCCCTGGCCGGTATACAATGTCGTACTTATAGCATGAGAGTTCAAGGCGCCAGCGTTCAATTTTTTCATTTTTGATTTTGTTGCTATGTTTCTGATCAAACATAAACGAAACCGATCGTTGGTCCGTTATCAGGAGGAAGTGTCTGCCCATAAGATAGTGCCGCCATTTTTTTAGAGCTTCGACAACAGCACACGCTTCTTTTTCGATTGAACTTTGCCGCTTTTCGGAGTTTGTCAGGGTTCTTGAGAAAAATGCCACTGGTCTATTCTTTTGTGTTAGCGTTGCAGCAAGGGAATGATCAGAATCATCTGTCTCTACCGTAAACATTTCGTGGTCGTCGATAGCAGTCAACACAGAGTCAGCTATATCTAGTTTCAGTCGGTTGAAGCTTAAGATCGCTTCTTCTGTAAGCGGGAATGTAGTGATGACCAGCGGGTGGATTTTCTCAGAGAAGTTTTGAATCCATTTTGAGTAGTGTGCAAACATACCGAGTGTTCTTCTAAGTTCCTTTTGATCCGATGGCGGTGGCAGATTTACCAAGGGTTCCGATCTGTTCTTGTCTGGTTTGATTTCATTGTTTTGGATTGTATATCCTAGTATATTGATAGAATCGACACAGAACAAGCTTTTCTCTTTGTTGATAGTCAGTTGGTATTTTTCGACAGCTTTCATGAATTTGTCTAGATTAACGTCATGATCTACATTGTCTTTGCCGCAAATTGTAATATCGTCGAGGTAGGCGTACACTCCTGTTAGTTTCTCCGTGTCTATTACGTATTGTAGCGCTCTTTGGAATGCAGCTACGCCATTTGTCACGCCAAAAGGGATTCTTGTAAACTGGTAAAGCTTCCTGCAAGCTTCGAATGTTGTGTATATTTTTTCCTTTTCTAGAATTTTTATTTGATGATAAGCGCTTTTCAGGTCGATTTGACTGAAGAAGTTGTTCTTAGCAACTTTTGCCACGATAGTCTCTATTTTCTGTAGGGGATAGGCATCTAGTAACGTATATTTATTTATAGTTAATGAATAATCTATTACCATTCTCCTACGGTGAATGCCGTCTCCTCCTGTTACTAGCACTTGCGCTCTCCACGGTGATATGCTCGGTTCTATCACTCCGTCTTCCAGGAGTTTAGTGACTTCAGCTTTGATGAACTCTTCATCATCTCTTTTGTAATTTCTTGATTTGATGGCAATAGGTCTTATGTCTGGAGACATATTTGTGAAGATAGACACGGCGGGTACAGTAGCGGCCATAACGCTACAAACTTTAAGAGCTTCTTTAGGGCCTCCAAACTCCAGCATCAATGACTCGTGATCCTTTAAAAGGTCATGCCCTATGATTACGTCAGCGCAAAGATTGTTTACGATCAGGAGAGGCAATTGTTTGTAAACATGCGACTGAATCTTGAGAGTGGCATAGCACATACCTTTGACAATAGATGTGTGGTCGTGGGATGCGAGAGTTATAGATTGGTTGCAAGGCTTTCTTTTGAGCTTCAGAGTACTTGCCAGATTGCTGTCGATAAAACTCAATGTACTCCCCGTATCTATGAGTGCTTCTGCTCTATACTCGTTTATCGTAATTGGAGTTGTTACTTTTGAAAGTGCGCCCGGCGTTGCTGCGGTTATCGCCATCAGGTTTTCTGAACTGTTATGTGTAACGTCTAGCATGAAGTTTATGTTACCGTCGCTCCTACAAACTTTAGCGAAGTGGCCTTTCTTTCCGCATTTCCGACAAGTGGCTTTGAAGGCTGGACATTTAAATCGGGGGTGCAGAGTAGGGCTTCCGCAAAAAAAGCACGATTTCTTGTGAGAGGCTTGATGCAGGGCTACGGCGATGCCCTCTGAACTAGTTGAAGGTCTTGCTTGAGTTTCATTGTTTTGACTGATATTAGCCGAATAATTGCTCATGTGAGGTTCAGTGTAAGACTTTGTATTCCTCTCAGCCATTTCTAGGGAGCACGCTTGATTATGTGCGTCGTCAAGCGTTAAGGTGAGGTTCTCTAATAACCTTTGTCTGATAGCGTTCGATGATAGTCCTCGAATGAACGCGTCTCGTATGTACTCACTTTTATGTTCCTCGGCTGTGCACGCTTTGAAGTTACAGTTTTGCGATAGATTTTTCAGTTCACGCAGGTATTCATCAACCGATTCACCTTCGTGCTGCCTTCTTGTGGCTAGTATGTGTCTCGCATGTACTTCGTTTTTAGTTTTCACATACGATTTTTCTAACTGGACAATGGCACTTTTGAAGTCCTGGCATTCCGATATCAATGAGAAAACTGTAGGCGATAGGTGATTTGCGAGTTACATGAGTTTGGTTACCTCGTTAGTGGAATTTGGAAATTCGGCAGATATGAAGTTATTAAAGGTGTAGTACCAGTGTTTCCATTTTAACTCAGAGCCGACGCTGCTGGAGTCAGTCTCAAATCGGTCTGGTCTTAAAAACCGTGATATGTTCTGGACTGGTGGAACTTCCGAATCTCCTTTATTAGCCATGGTTGCTTCAGAACTTTTAGCTTATTAAATTGTCGGACATTGAAAGAAGTAGAACCTTTAATTAGGCTTTAATAAGCAAAAAGAATTAGACATTGGAAAATATAGACAAGCTTTGTTTACGCAGTGACAGTAGTGACACCTGACACATTTCTTCATATTACGACACAATATATGTTATGAGTATGTACATTAAATAATGAGGGAAACTATCAAGGGGAAGAAAAAAACGAAAGAATTGGATTAGTATTTACTGTCAATTTGTTCGCTTGTTAACCGCAAATGGTTTTTAAACGTGGCTACATCTTCCGTTTTCACTTCTCGAATAAAATTATTCAAAGCACCTAGTTGGTCACGCCTTAAAATCCATTTACGCGTCCAAATTTTACTTCTTTTTTTATCCTGCAGCTGTTGCAGGTCGACGATAAGACGACAAAGCACATTCAAAAATGAATAAAAATCCATATCCACTAAAATGTGTGTAAACTACTAAATGTGTGTAAAATGTGTGTGGCTTACACTTTTAGTTGACTAAGAAGATGCGCTCGGTCCGAGTCTACCAAGACCGTGAAAACGTGGCTTTAGTAATTTCATGGAACTGGGCACCCTAAAAACGTACCTGTCATGGCGGGAACTCGAGCCCGAACTTGCTCCAAAGGAACAATTAAGCTTTTTTTCAGCCTTTTCCCTCTCACAAAATGCATAAACCTGAAGGATCCTTTGTCTTTTTGCACTTTTGACCACTTTGGGCGTCTTTAGAACTCACACAAACGAATAATCCTATAATTAGTAACCGATCGTACCGAAAGCAAGATGGCGACTGAGCAATCAGTGCCAGGGACAGGGATGTTAGATGCCAACTTTTTAATTATGGCACCAGACGCTCAAAATTATGGTATTTTTGAAAAAAATAAGGTACGGGTAGGAAAACTCTTACGGATTTAATAAACTAGGTAGGTACCATTAATTAAAGTATTAAAATTTCTTCGACTTTCATAAATTCTTTAAACAAACACTACTCGCTTTTTTCTTTTTATTCTGTGCTAATCGCTACTTCTTTAGTCTGTAAAATATAGCTTGAGCTCCACGACAGCTGTCACACTGACAGGGCTAGGAATGGGACAATGAGGACATCAAATGTCACTTATAGCGTATGTGATAACATGTGTGGAACTTTCGAGAACTTGGAAACATGAAATCAAACACGAGAAATATTATTTTACAAAGTTTTATTCAAGTAGAGGTGTATTATAATATCCCTAAATCAGTTTCTGATTACAATTTTCCTTTTAACGCTCTTTTTATATGAAAACCCAATATTTCTTAGAATTTTAGCCAATGATGGTAATTTGCCTCTTTAAGTGACGCTCCCATTTTTCTTAATGCTGGTAATTGTCCTCTTGAGTAATATGTGGTTGTAGATTGCGGCGGCGTCAAAACTATCAACCTCTGTGACGGAAGAAGTTTTTATTCTCTTTCTCTCCGTACTTTTCTTTGCTAATACGGACCACCGTAGATCGTCCAATACCAAGAGCATCCGCAACTCTGTCATACACTCGCTCTAATGGCAGAAGCGGACCACGGTTTTGGTTTTCGCGCCTGAAATATTCGCGCAAACGAATTACAAACTCACGGCATTCACTGTTCAAACTGTTTTCTTTGATATTTTTGGCATCATGCAAACTAAATGGAACAACTTTAACTCAACTAATCAACTTCACCATAGCAACTACATCTTTAAAGCATGAAATACTTTAATAGAAATTAATTTGAAAAATTCATCGAATACCAACAAACATTTCGTAGTCAGGGTAAACAAGAACGTCACTCAATAAAAAACAAAACTTGTCCATAGAGCACGCGGCTGAACAGAACCCAGAAGCATGGAGGTTCGGAGCAAACACCAGTATTTTGTTAGATAGGTATTAATTAAAACAATATTCATTATTTTAATTCTAATGAAATTTGATAATCGTTTTCAAACAAATAAAGTTCAATTCCAATAGTAAACCTGCAGTTTGGATCATCCATCACCAAATCATCGAAAGTTTGAAACTTGCATACTACAATGGTTAGACATCACTAACTGTGCAGTAAGTACGGAGTTTTCGCAGTACAAATATTCTATGAAATAATTCAAAACTTCATGGACTCAATTTCGATGACAGCTGTCGCGGAGCTCAAGCTATATTTTACAGACTATAAGTTCAACTTTTTGAAGATTCACCTGTTGTAAAGTTCACTTACAATCCACAGACTACAAAAACTATCACAGATATGAACGTTCTTATCAACTTACTGAACGAAATGAATGAATGATTTTTTAGTGTTGCTAGATATCGGTATATAAAAAAACTCTTCAACAGCAAAAGCGAAAGATGAAAATATGTGATACAAAAGTGCTTGTGATCAAAAAAATGGCAAAATTATGGTACTTTCGCGTACCATAATGGATGTATCATGGTACATGGTACGAACGACTGAATTATGGTACATGTACCATAATTATGACACGTATAACATCCCTGGCCAGGGATGTTAGATGCCAACTCTTGAATTATGGCACCAGACGCTCAAAATTATGGTATTTTTGAAAATAATAAGGTACGGGTGGGAAAACTGTAGTGTCGGGAAGGTAGATAATGACAACAACCGTATCGTATGGATGCTAGTTTATTACTGCCCACAACAGTGCGCTTGCGAGCGCGGTATAACACATACACATCACTCCTCCTTCACTAGTTTTGAAGTTCTGGCAACAACAGAAATACAAACAATTTGAAACATATGCATTAAGTGCGATAAACATAAAAACTAAATAGGTTAGGTACGTGCTAGCCGAACGAAACTATCTTATATTTTCCTATACTAATCTCCTGCTTCTACTCCTTATAACTAACTTTCTTAGTAAGTCTACATGTTCGCATTGGTCTAGACATTGGGCGCTTTATTGATAAGCCATTATTCTCTGGGCGCCCCACATCGGCAGTCGGCTCGGCCTGCGCCTCTGCCCATTCATCCTCCTCTCCTTCATCTACTTGCAGCCCAGCAGTTAGATAGGGTTCCGTATCCGAATTCAAGGGCGGGGATTCGAACCCAACATGCGAAGAACTAGCACGCAAAGTGTCCGTAGACTGCATTGCCGGCTCCGGCAGCGACGAAGAACAGGTCTCATTTATGTCATCGTTGTCTCCAATTACACATAAGCCTGTATTCTGCCTCAGTTGGTCAATATGACGTTTACAAATTATATTATAGTCAGTCACCAATACATTATACATTCGGGCACCAATTTTATTTATAATTTTTCCTAGTACCCACACCCCCTTTCTTGCTACGTACCATCTCAACCACACTACGTCACCTACTTCTAGATGCCTTGAACCAGCTTCATTCTCTTGTTGGGATTTGTATTCTTTGTCCGGCATTATAAGGTCTAATCTGGAACGTAACTCCCGGCCGACCATTAACTTAGCTGGTGATAAACCAGTTGCACAATGTTTTGCGTTTCTGTAATCGAATAGAAATCCCAACAAAGCCTCGTTTACATCTGATTGCGAGGAAACTTCAGTTAAAATACATTTAAGCATTTTCTTACAGGTTTTAACTGAATTTTCCGCCTGCCCGTTGCTGGCCGGATGGTAGATTGGGGTGGTGACATACCGAATACCATTAACTACACAAAAGTTATTAAATTCATGTGATTTAATTTTCGCATCGTTATCTGAAACAATAACTTTCGGTATGCAATATCTGGAAAACAATTCTTTTAATTTTCCTATCAGTGCGCCAGTTGAAGTGCCTCCGTTCATAAATAGACACTCTAGCCATTTGCTAAATGCATCAATTACAACTAAGTAGGTCCTCTGCCCTATGGATAGATAGTCGATATGAATACGCTTCCATGGACCGGTTTCGGCTGGCCATGGCGCCGGGGCGGCTCGCGGAGGAGCGCTACGAACACTAGCGCATTGAACACATGAACCCACCCATGTCTCAATATCTTTATCAATTGCGGGCCACCAGAATCTACTCCTAGCCGAACTTTTCGTCTTGACCACGCCAAAATGACCCGAATGCAACTCCTTTAGCATACGCTCACGATACTCGCCCGGTATGACAATCCTGTGACCGCGAAAAATACATCCGCTATCTACCTCTAAATCTGCCTTGCAATAAAAGAAAGGCAAAACATTCTTACATTTAATTTTGCGAGGCCAACCGTTATTCATATAGCTAATCACTGTTTGCAATATTTTATCTGCTTTCGTAGCCCGTCTTGTGTCGTCATAGTTAACGGGCGTGATGTTCCTATCCAGGAAATTTAAAAATGATCTGTCGACTGCCTTCATTTCGACCCTAGCAGAGTCTGACTCGGACAGTGGCGCGCGCGAAAAATAATCGGCCACTATGTTTTTATCCGCACTTATGTATTGTACTTTATAGTTGTATGCAGATAATAATATTGCGTATCGTTGCAGCCTTGATGCAATCATCACTGATTACCAAAAATTGACAACAATGGCTGGTGGTCAGTTTTAAGTACAAAAGGTACTTGACGGCCGTATAAAAACTGATGAAAGTGTTTAACGCCAAATACAATGGCCGTGGCCTCTTTCTGTATCTGACTGTAGTTTTTTTCACTACAAGCCAGAGATCTAGATGCGAAAGCCAGTGGGCGCTCCCTACCCTCACTATCTAGCTGGGCTAATACTGCTCCCAACCCCTGTGGGCTTGCATCGACTGTCAATACCAATTGCGAATTTGGGTCAAAATGGGCCAGCATCCGACCGGAAGCCAATTCTTCCTTCACAGTCACATACGCGCGTTCCTGCCAATCGCCCCACTCCCACTTAGCGTCCGCGCGGAGCAATTCATGCAACGGGCCTAATTTCGTCGACGCCCCGGGTATAAAATTACGATAATAATTAACAACCCCAAGAAATCTTTTTAACTCTAATACGTTCTTTGGCCTAGGAGCTTTTACTATAGCTTCTACTTTATTTTTGCACGCACAAAGCCCATCTTTGCTTATTACATAGCCTAAATATGTAACACTCTCTTGAAAGAAAACACATTTTTCTCGCTGCAACCTAAGCCCCGCGTTCCTCATTCTACTTAGTACTTCTCGCAGTCTAGCTAAATGTATCTCTACGGAGGGCCCGGTGACGCACACGTCGTCTAACCAACAGCTGACACCTTCGATGCCTGCCAGGAGCGTTTCCATCGATCTTTGGAAAATCGCAGGTGCGTTTGCTAAACCGTAAACCAATCGAGTGTATTTGAATAACCCCTTCGAGGTATTAATTGTAGTTAGCTCTTGTGAAGATTCAGATAATACCCACTGATTATACGCATTACTAAGGTCGATTTTCGTGTAACTCTCACCACCGCCGAGCTTAGCAAATACCTCCTCAATGCGAGGCATGGGATATTTGTCAATAAATAAATCTTTATTTAGCGTAACCGAATAATCACCCGCTATCTTGACCTTTCCGTTCTCTTTCAAAACAGGTACAATAGGTGTCGCATACTTTGAAAATTTAACGGGAACTAGTATGCCTACCTCCACGAGCCTATTTAATTCATCTTCTACTGCCTGTTTTAAAGCGAACGGAACTGTGCGCGGCTTAAAAAATTTTGGTACTACCCCTTCCTTAAGTCGTAAATCTATTGAAAATTTGTTGAACTTGCCTAGTTCACCATTAAATAATTCTGAAAACTCCCTTAGTAACTGAGGCACTTCACTCGAGCGCTTCTCGGAATCAATGTTATTATTTGACGATGTAAAAAACAACCCAAATTTCGTCATAAAATCCCTTCCCAGTAAAGGCGGACCGCCATTGAATACTACATATATTTTTAAATCGTGTGATTTATTTTGGTAGGTAACTTTTGTTACAAAATATCCCAAAGGAGAGATTTTATGACCGTTGTATAGGCACATCGTCATATCACATTGACTTAGATTTAAATCTGAAAAGTGTTTTTTATACAGGGTGTCAGAAATAACTGAACTGCCAGATCCCGAGTCTAGCTCCATTTCGAGTTCCATGGATTTTATATCAACTTTCACGAGTATAGGAGAGTAGTTTACATACCTCACGTTATAGATTTGACATTCCTGGCAATTTTCACAATCGTTACCATCGGTAACCTCTGGGTCGGTACCCAAATTATGTAAACGGGAGTTCACTGACATTTCAGCATTGTTGCACACTTTCTTCAGGTGCCCCTTTACTCCGCACATCTGGCAACGGTAGTTCCTAAATCTACACTTGTTTGCGTCATGGCCTTTTAATCCGCACACTGAACATCGCCGTGGTACCTCGCAGTCCGAAGAACGGCCCGCAGTGCCGGCGCCCGGTCGCGCCGCGCTCACTCGGTACACAGACTCCTCCTTGACGTGGGCAGTCGACGCGGCAAAAGTTCCAGCTCGAGCTTGTCTCGCGCTCGCCGCCTGCTGCGCCACCTCCAGAGCCTTCGCGAACGTCAACTTGCCTGCGTCCACTTCGAACAGGCGGTCGCGCTCGGGGCCCGCCGTTAGGCCCAGCACGAACCTGTCCCTGAGCATGTCATCCAGCGCTGATGTAAACTCGCAGTTGACCGCAAGACCTCTCACGCGCACACCCCATTCCTGGACACTCTCACCGGCAGCCCTTCTCGCCTCGTAGAATTTTTCACGTTCAGCCAGCAAACAACGCTTCGGAGTAAAATGCTTGTCAAGCTCCAAAACTAGCTCCTCGAACTTCACATCTTCCAATATTCTTGGATGTAACAAGTTCCTCGACAAACGGTAGGTATCATCCGCTAAGTAAGTTAGAAGCAGACCGCTGGTATTCTCACTTTTTATTCCGTTCAATTTAATAAATTGGTTCAACCGACTCTTGAAGATTGGCCATTCTTGCACGCTGTGATCAAATACGTTGAGATTTCCGATGTAACTCGACATTTTTCTTAACGTTTATCACGGGTAGACTCGTCGCTAGTGTAGTGTCGGGAAGGTAGATAATGACAACAACCGTATCGTATGGATGCTAGTTTATTACTGCCCACAACAGTGCGCTTGCGAGCGCGGTATAACACATACACATCAAAAACTCTTACGGATTTAATAAATTAGGTAGGTACTATTAATTAAAGTATTAAAATTTCTTCGAATTTTCATAAATTATTCAAACGAACACTCTCTCTAGTCGCTTTTTTCTTTTTAATCTGTGTTTAGCACACTTCTGACTGAGTTCAACTTTTGAAAAAAAATTACCGATAAAGCTACTCAGTTCAAAGTACTGAACGTAATGAATGAATGATGTTTTACTGTTGCTAGATATCAGTATATAAAAAAAACTCGTCAACAGCAAAAGCGAAAAATGAAAATATATGATGCAAAAGTGCTTGCGATGAAAAAAATGGCAAAATTATGGTACTTTTGCGTACCATAATGGATGTATCATGGTACATACCACTGAATTACGGTACATGTACCATAATTATGGCACGTATAACATCCCTGATCAGTGCTACCAATTGTCTCACGCGTCAAGTTAATGTGAACGCACCGTAGATAGAGTAGGAACGGTAGTTATAGTAGAACTCCCTCTACGGTAGGAACGCACAATAAACCTTACAATAAGGACCACAGAGTATATAAACACTAATAAGGACTAAAGCCAAGGAGAGTATCCTTGGACTAAAGCATAGAAGGAGCCGTAAAATAAAAAGTAATTATTGAATAGCTTTCCTTGTTACTCTTACGATGATTCTTTGTGCCAGAAAGGGACAACTCGTACACTCGAAATTTTACAATCGTACTAGGTTGCAATAGAAAGTCATAGTTATATAGGGTGTCATAGACGAAAGTAGAAATTCATAAGGATGGGACATTCAACACGAAAACGTCGATATTATTTATTCCTTAACTAAACATTCTGTAAATATAGCAGTCCATATTAATATTATATGGTATAAGCTGGCGCCGCAAACGTTGGTGTGCCATATCTATTAACCCTACGATAAATTCTCAGCTCTCCGAATTATTGTTCTCACTTACCTAGGTTGCAAATACACAAACTCATCAAAATCGGTGAACCCATTAAGGAAGAGTTAGATAACATGCACAGTGAGATTGTTATATATTTGATTTACCAAGGTTGTAACTTGTAATTGCTAAATCTGGTATTTAATGTAAGTTTTTATGTATGTACAACATGACATTGAGCCCAGGTTAGCTGAAAAAAACTACAGAAAACTATCTATTTGTACAAGTTCAATTTGCATCCAATAAAGAAATTTTCCTCGATCTAACCATACCGAGATAGCGAGCTTTGTGCATTCAAAATTTTAGAGCAGCTCATAGAAAAAGAAGTATAGCAATAACTTGTCACGTTGTTTTTTCTCCAATGCCTTGAACGGCTCAGGTTTCGATTTACTCTGGTAGCATCATAGAATTTTGTAGGCTGACATCTCTTCTTTAGATCTGTTTTGATGAGAGGCCGCCTGAGATTGGTTGTTGCATTGTTTGGGTTGCCATAGGAAATCTAGTTACCCCATTTCAGGGAAAAATAGTAACTTCAGGTACTGATGAATATCATTTATTTAATTAAAAGATAGAAAAATAATAACATAATAAACAAAGACTAAATACAGCTAGTAAAAAAAAAATACAAGTAAATGTAATTCACACAATATGGAAATTTTGGAATATTGTTTTCGGAGATAATGATTTTCAGATTATGGCCACCCAAGCATAAGATTGTGAGTTGTGACATGAATGGCTGCTTGTATAAATTGGGCTAAATTTGTAGCTTGAAGCATTTGGTGATTGACGGAGGTCTGGTCCTCCATTGTGAGCAGACTTGGCTCAGATGGCGTCGAAGCAGCCCATTTAAATCATATTTGGTAGCAGCAGGGACCCTGTAAGTAAATACTTATATGGAAAGCTGTGTGTGGAATTTTTTACAATTCAGTTTAGGTCATCTCTCATATTCGTGGCTATTTTCAGGAAATATCAGACCCATGCTAATGGGTAAAGGAGGGATTACCAGCGTTGAGACAATCCTTAGTTGCTGAATGTCTTCGGTAAGATTTATCCTGATTTACTAATTGCCTGCCACATGCTTAAGCCATTTGCAATCTTCTAATAGAAACAATTTTCTTCCTTTCAGCTGGATAGGGTTAATTTATTAATTTATTTGTTTGTTAATTTATTTGTTTATTTATTGAATTATAATTTTTTTTATTCAACTTTTGGAGATATCGTTTGGGGCAGTGTTCTCTTTTCGCTGTAGAGAAACAGCTGCTATTTTTGGCTGCCGGATTGACTTCAAACGAAGGGTGCTTCTTGACAAGGTCTGTGAAACAATTTAAATTATAAATTAGGGAATTAGGATTAAATACATAAATATAATTATTGAAATTGATGGCAATCTGATTTTAAGTAGGGACTAACAACTTGAGACCGTGTAACTTGTGAAACAATATAAGAACCATTTTCTGTAGCGACCCCGCTCTGCTCTGAGCTTTTCAAAATTTAATTAGGTTTTTGTCTGGGTTTAGATACTAAGGTTTCACAATTATATTATTGCTAATGTATGTAAATAAACGTTAGGTAATAAAGATTGTGCTTAATACTAACCGTTTTCTTTCATCCCCTTATAGTAAGGCCCTGATAGCTCAAAGCTTCCAGACAATCTTCAGATTTTTGGTGGCTTCGGCCACATTTTCAGTCTCAACATTTCTGTTCTGTCGACTACTGTTTCCTCACTACCGGGCAGGAAGTAGTTATGTCGCAAACTTGTGATAGATTGTTTTTTATTAGACAAAATTTAGAAGACGTTTTTACGGAAATTAATTAAATAATTTATTGCACAGCCAGCGTCACACTTACATTGTTTAAAATTCCTGGTTCTTGAAGAAGGGTAACCTGTGTATCAGGAACCAGAGCAGTGCCTTTAAATTACACAGGGAATTACAAAAAGCAAGAAGAAGATGTAAAATAAAATAATAGGAAAAATTAAAAAACATTTAATGTTTGTCCTTCTAATCCAGCGACAGTCTTGGTTAGTACTACTAGGAAGGGGTATGGAAATATAAACATTATAATTCAGGCTATTTATAAACATACTTATAAATCAGTAGAGAACTTACTCAAATTAATTTGTTTATATGAAATTATTCTTCTTCAGCAGCTCTTTTACAATCACAGCTGTCCAACTGTGGAATGATCTTCCTCTTGCAATAAGACGCTCGCCATCTCTCTCTATTTTTAAAGGAAGCGTCAGAGACTACTACTTGAGTACAAAACTGGTACAATAAATATTACCTCTTTCAAATGTTGCGTATGTGTATTATATTCATCTTCTTCTCCCGGATGATATTATTTGTATATATTATGTATGTTTATTTTATATTTTATTTATGTATTGTCTATGGATGTTTATTAAAATTTGCCTTCTTTTCCTAATTATGTCATTAGTTGCACCAACTACCCGTCTTTCAGTTCTTTTGTGTTTTCCATCAAGGGTTGTCTGGAAGAAATTACTTTTAGTAATAAGACCGCCAATTGTACCTTAATCTGTATCTTCTTATTATCTAAATTGTAATTCCTGGTGTGCAATAAAGTATATTCATTTCATTTCATTTCATTTACTCGTTAAATAACAGTGTTAAAAAATAAAGTGCTAACCTAATCTTGTACATGAAGCCATCTTCTTCAAAATTTCTGCTGCAAACGTACGTGATTTTGTTCAATACCAATTTGACCGTGAAATCATGCCGTCTATCCACATTTGTTGCATTGTACTATCTTTGGGTAACCTGAAATAAATAATTATTAATTAAAAATCTCCATAATCAGTCCAAACGTTAATTTTATTTATGACAGATCGACACCCTTGAAGTTCTATATTAATTTGACAGCAAACCGTAGATATAAAATCCAGTACTGGACACCTTTTTTCACAATAGTGATGCGATTTGTTCGCTACATTATAATTACATTGCTACACGTAAATTGTGCAGTGAAAACTATTCAAGTTCATTTTCTGTAAGATATATGAACATGTCTTATTACAAGTTCTAAATTTTATGAAAGTAGGTGGAATTATTGTAAATAAAAATAATATCAAAACCCCTTTTGGTAGTTTTTTAATGTATCATGCTGAATCTATAAATAATTATATCAATGCGATGAATAGATTCAAACAGGAAAAATATTAATCAATAATCATCAACAATCAAATTGGTAACTTCATAGAACGTTACTGAATCGAGCTTTCAAAAGTTAATTACAGATATAATGGAATAAACACAAGAATTAAAAAAAACTTCTTTACTAAGTATCGATAACTTTTTCACTGAGGGAGTGGATACGCCCATCCCTATCGCCCTAAAATAAACAACAAACTTGTTACTGTGATATCGTAGATAGAGTTTACTCCCTCTACGTGTGATATAATTGATTATTCTCATGATTTATTAATTTGAAACACTATTAAAAAATACGTAAAAAACCAGGCGGTATGGGCTTAAGCTCTTAGCCTTTTCCATAAAGAAAAATAAAAGTTACAAAAAAAAAAATACGTAAAAGATACGTTTTTCAGATTGTTTTGTTTTATTTATTTATAATCAATCATCACCATCAGTGCAGCGAGTCCTTATAGCAGAACTGAATTGACTTGTTTTGGGATGCATGTAAAATTGACTAAATGTGATAGTCAGGATTTGAGTAAGACGTGCTCTAAAAATGAAAAGTAAAACATTGACTGAGTCGTTCCGACAGTGACTTCGTGTGGTGTGGATGGTGATACTGCAGTGCAGATCCGTTTCCCTTGCAAACCTTTGTCAGCAACACAAGGTAGCTAATATGGATATTCCGGTGCAGATCGCCGTTCGCCTGAAGCCCCCGAGCCTTGCGGATTCCACGCAGTGTATTTTCAGCAACCCAGTGACGCAAATTGTGATAACCGAGAGTGGACAAACGTTTCATGTGAATAGAGCTTTACCCGTAGACTGCTCTCAAGCGAACCTCTTTGGTTCGTTTATGATACCGCAGATCAATTGCTTTCTAGATGGCTGCGATACTTCAGTTGTTGTTTTTGGGCAACCTAAGACTGGAAAAACTTATACTTTGTTTGGTCCTGGTAAGTAACTGTGTGATATGATAACATATACTGCTCACTTGGTGTCAAAAATTATTTAGCAGTTTAACATTACAGTTCTTTACAATTGTTATAAAATGATTACCTAATTTAACATCTTAAATTGTCTTACAAAATATTTGTCCAACCAATTAAAAAAATGTTGTTCTTCTGACAGACACTTTTTGTTTTTGCTATATTTACATCACCAGGTTAAGCTTTATTGATTTTATTCATTTTGGTTCAGACATTGCCATAGTTCTTGTTATTTTACAGGATTTGAGTGCATCCACAGTGAAAGTGACCAAGGCGTCATACCCCGATTCATCACAGATATTTTCCACAAACTCCATCAAATGCCCGAGAGAGAGTTTATATTACACATCACATGGATGCAGGTTGTCAACAACAACATATTTGATGTCCTTGGTGCCGGGTTGGTCCGATGCTACAATGTTGAAGAGGCATTCCAGTACCTACAGCTCGGATGGAGGCAAAGATGCCAAGGCAACTACCATACAGTATTCACAGTCAGTATGGAACAAAAATGGGTAGGCACAAATGGAGTGCTCAACCACAGACTATCAACTGCCAGCTTCTGTGACCTGGCTTCCTATCCTGAACCAGGACTTTATGCTTTAGAAAACATCATTAAAGAGTTACTGGCTGGGAATCCACCAAAGCAAATCAATTATGACCAGTGCATCTTGACAGCCATGTTGAAGGATTCATTTGGTGGTAGAGCCTTCACCTGGGTCATTGGCTGTATTGGAACTGAGCCTGAGGACTACCCGGATACTTTAAAAACATTGAACCTTTGTCTTTGTTGCAGAGGCATCAAGAACTTTGTAACTGTCAATACTTTTGCAGACAATAATACACCAGTTTTTGTTGAAAAAGCTTTGTTGCCACCTGACAATAATTTCAATTTACAATTTGCTACCACTCAATGGATAAAGTTAGTCTCCAATGCGGAAGGTCTGTTCAATAAGATACTGCAGTCCAAGTCTCTCACCGAGGCAGATGTTAACAGAATGAGTGAGTGGCTGTTTTTGAAGGCAGAGTGTGATGAGTGCTTGAATTCCGATATGGCTGCAGATAACAAAGATATTGCACAAAAACAGGGATTGCCAAGAATTGCAGAGGACACTGAACCAAGTGAACCAAGTGAATCTGATGTGGAATCTGATACTGAAGATAGTCATTCAGATACTGTCTTTCAAGATAAATTAGATAAATTCATAGATTATTTTAAGGAGAAAAATGATCAATTATTTGCTGAGAGATGTGAAGAATATTTAAATCACAATGATTCAGATGACATCACAATATCAGAGACCAGTGGGTCGCAGTCATTGCCTGTAATGACTTCACAGTCCATATCAGGCCGCAGGAGAACTATTCAGCCAGGAGAAAGCCTTTCTGGTGCAGAGATTGAGCTTCTACGAAAAGTAGCAGCTAAAGCTATCTCACCTGAATCTCAAAAAATCATCATTGATTCTCATAAAAAAGATGTTGACCCAGAGCCCAAGCTGATAGAAAGGGAGTTGCTAAAAATGATTGATTCCCCAAAGTCAACAGAAATATGTAAAAAATACAAGTCTATTAAAGAGAAGTATTCACAAAAGCAAGTTTTAGCAAGGAAATTATCAAAAGAAATTAGTAGTAGTCAAACACAGTTAAAGGAGCTGATAAACTTGTGCATTGCTAAGGAAAGGATAATTGATGATATCAATAAGCCTCTGAGGTACCACTCACAAAACAAAGCACAGAATGAGCGACTGACAACAAAACACCATTATAACAAAGCCAGGGCAGAGTTGGCAACAGCTCAATCTAAACATGATGCTGACAAGACAAACACAAAGCTCCTGCATCACTTGAATCTTTGTAAGGCCACCATTGATCGCTACGAAAATCAACTTAACAACAGTGAAGACTCAAGTCTCCCTGATCAAGATGCTGGGAAAGAAATAATGAAACATGAAAATAGTATAAAAGCTTACAAGAAAAGAATTGACCAGTTAAAAAGACAAATAAAAAAGGACGAAAAGCGAAAAAATACGCTTGATGTAGAGTTAGTTAAGGATAAGATGAAGTTAGATGAGTTATCTGAAACATCTATTGAAGTGAAAGACAAGAAAGTAAACTCTATCAAACATTTTTCAACCAGGATTACTCAGTTAGATACTATTCTCAAAGAAAAGACTGAAGATTTAGAGAACTTGCAGTTGTCTAAAGAAAATGAATTAATGCTAAGAAAGGAGATTAAAAACTTGCGCAAGACAAGAGAGTGCTTGCACGAGCAAAGATGTAGTTTAGGTCATAAGAGAAAAATGTACAAATCTCTCTCGGATTCAGAGGTAAGTTCTGCGGCATAATTGTAATTTCACATACCTCCATTCATACTATTAGAATTATAATATCCATTCCTATTATGTTTCTCTATCTCGATTACAGTCAACTCTGCTCAATTACCAGTGTAATCTGTGCATTGTGGCTCGACCGTCCAAATTGTGATCACTAACATCGAGTTTCTGGGCACACCTCTAATAAAATACTCACTAAAGAGTTAAACATAGGTTTCCTAAAAATAGGCTTAAAACTCTTCTTCTTCTTCAGGCTATATTAGTCCACTGCTGGACATAGCCCTCCCCTAATGAGCGCCATAACACAAGGTTGTGCCATCATTGGGGGTAATGCCCATAAAACTGAAAACTTAAAACTCTTACGGTCTCTTTTATAAAACACAAGTTCTTAAAATATTGATTAAAAAGGTGGGTGGGTGGAGATTTTACAAGGAAAATATGTACATAACCATATTAGACGATGACATCACATCACACTTCACACTAATATTATAGAGGCGAAAGTTTGTGAGTGTGTATGTTTGTTAGTTCTTCACGTCTAAACGGCTGGAGCGATTTTAATAAAAATTCGTATGGAGTTAACTGACACCCTGGATTAACTAACACATAAGCTACGTTTTACTGCGGGAAAATATATAATTCCCTTGGGAAAATCGGTTAACTGCGGGTGACACCGCCGGGCACAGCTAGTATTAAATAGAGTGTGTTAGGGGAATTGGGTTTTTATATTAATAAGGCCGTAGTTCATGATCATAATGTATTCAGGCTCTGATTTTTCTAGAAACCCAGAATTACAGTTTTTCCCTGCCCCTCCAGGAACGCAAACTTCTCGAGTGCGAAGAAGCCATAGAAGCGATAGACACGGCGATTGAGTACAAAAACAACTTGATCTGCGGCCGGTCGCCGTCGGCCTCTCTGTCCGACTCCTACGGCGATAACAAGGACACTCGGTCACGCGGAGAGCAGATGCTGATGGCAAGGCTCGACAAATTGTCACACGACGAGATGAAGACGCTCCTGTATAGGTATTTCCAGAAGGTACGTTCTTAAACGGCATAGATGAGAAACCATCACTGCATCAATTTGTTGAAATATCGCAGAATCAAGAAACCATTTCTACACTTTCGATATTTAAGCCACTAAAGTAAATCTTTAAATTCTGAATTGAGTTTTTTTAGACTTTGTACAATCTTGCAACCAGTTACAAGATTGATTGCAGTTAAAGTTTATTTAGAATAAATATATTGAGAAAGTACAAAATATACTAAGAGACACCATAATAAAGTAAGTAAGTCGAATGCCAACCTGTCTTACTTAGGTAAAAAGGTACTTTCTGGAAAAAAATAATGTTGGGTTATTAAAATGCTCAGTGAAAATTTTATCACACAATCGATACAAAAAGGTAGTTACTCTACCAGATTCAAATTAGTATAAAAACAATCCATAATGTTCCTAGGGAAGAAATGTTCGGTATACGAGATGCATTTCTGCGAAAAAGTCCGATACTAAGGTGGAATTTCGAACTTCAATTATATCTTAAGCTGGAGAATACGTGGGTTCTGGTGGTAGCGGAGTGGTAGAACGCTGACTTCTCAATCGGGAGGTCGTGGGTTAGAATCCAGGCATGTACCAGACTTTCTTTTCTAAGTACATTTGGGAATTGATAGTAGTAATACTACTCGCTAACTTTGTAGAAAATCATCGTGAGAAACCCTAGTGTCTGAAGTGTTAACACACCACAGCACTTGCTAGTACAATGGCCCAACTATAAGGTCAAGTGCGGAAATGCCAGGTTTAACCAAGTGGTTTTTGGAAAGTGCGTTAGTAATGTATTGACCCCCGGTAGATTGCAAATAAAAATTACATTATTTAGGCAACTATATTCTTGCGGCCCTGAGCCTTTGATTAATTGTGGCAATATTGCACGACTCACTAGGATGAACATATTAATCATCCACTCGAGTGATCGTTCATTTTCTCGACATCAGATGATATGGTAAAAATTGGCGTAAATTTTTAAGTCTGTCAAAAAACGTTTGAACGTTTGCCTCTGACTCACAAATAATTATTGCCGTCCTTATTGTGTGAGCGTTTCCTTAATTGACCGTGTACGTTCATTTTGTGTTTAGACTTTTCACTTTTATTTACTGTAAAAATAAAACTTGTGGAACCAATTCAGCATTATCCAATAATGCTGGATTGGTTCAACTTGTTCAAATAATTTTGATAGACATTCAAAATTCATTCGATGTTAAGATGACTGATTAGTGAAAGATACGGAATAAACGACAGAAACGAACGAGAAGTGAACTTACGAGGATTGCCAAGCCCAAAAATAGAAAGCACGGACTCGGATCCATATTTATCCGGACATTTAACGATGAAAGCCTGACTCACTGCCTTTGCCACGATTTCTGATGCCCGCCCGTTCGTCTTTCGACTATAAGTCAGACTTGTATATTAATTGACCTTTGACCTGACACGACGGTAAAAAAGCAAGCCGGACATCTGGCAACCTTACTTGCGACACTTCCTCTCACCGAGCTCGTGGTCGCCAGGTCGTGGACCTGAGAGGGGCGTGCGGGGCCCTAGAGGCGGGTGCAGCGGCTGCAGCGACGGAGGCGGCGGAGTGGAGGGCGCGCGCCGCCGCCGCCTGCCGCCACGCCCAAAGAATCAAGAACGCGGCGCACGCCAGGTATGTGCTATTCTAAGCCCTATAGTCAAATAGCCCTAGGCCCAGCAAAAAAATGCCAGAAATAAAGGTGAGTTTTGAAAATTGTTTTATATGTGATGCAGTGACAAATTTACGATTTTTCATTTTAATTTTACTGTGAGACTTTGCTTCTTGCCAAATCGAGACCAATGTCAACGAGAAATGCTCTGTAGGTTTTTATGATCAATGTGGCCAAAGTGGCTATTCTATGTTTGACTGCGTTGTCTGTAAATTCGTGAGCCTTAGTATTTGCCATTAATTTTAATTACCTATTAATTAACTTGATATCTCTCTCCGTTCCTGTGAAAAAAGCTCTCAATGAAGAGATGCTATAAGATACCCCTTTTACCATATGACGAACGGAACCCTTAATCAAATTGTTAACTGTGGAGTGGACGAGGGGCGTGTCGCGTTCATCTTGTGTCTAAAGGAATGCGATTTTTCCAAATTTTCAGGCAGTACAATCCGGTGCAGAGGCTACTGGAGGCGGGCCACGGCGAGCGCGCTCTCTCGCTCGGCCTCACGACCGACTCGGAGACTTCGGACGACGCGATGCGACTCGTCGACCGCATGCGGCAGCTGGCGCGGTACCCGCCCGTGAGTGTGGATCCTGTATCACAGACTATCCAGACACGCAGACATTTTATTCAAAGAAGTGTCGCCGCCGTCGTGTTTTGTTTGGTGGTAGTTCAGTTCCTTCGGAAATTAAATTGCTTAATCTAAGTAGAATTTACATTTCTTGTTTTGATCTTGGGTGAAATTTCCAGTAACTCTAATTTCAAATGTATTTTGGGCCAGTCCCCATATTGACCCTATTTTATCGAAGCCGGCGCCGGCAGCGGTGGCACGTCCTTGTTTTCATTTTCATAAATGATTAGAGAATATAGCGGAACTAATGGCGCGGAACACGGCTGGATTTTAGACATTTTGCGACAAGTTACTAGTTGCCTGTCAAAGCTAAATCCTGTTTCTTTTACACAGCTCGATAAAAAGCAACCATCTGCTATTCCTAGGAATAATAGATGGTCTTAAATAATCAGTAGACTGATTATTTGCTGAGTCGTTTAGTCATTACGTGCATGCTATCAGTCGCCGCGCGACTAAAAGGGGGGATACGAGTCTGCTTTGGGGCTTACCATTTTAGTCACCTGCAGTCTAGAAGTCATTTCCATTTAGATTGTAGACTTATAATAATCCTTGTAACATCTCTTGCCGGATTTTAGTACAGTATACGTTAGTAATAATATAAGTTATAATTTTTTTATAAGTACCATCACATTAGATTGGTTGTAGTGCTCTGCCGCTAGAGTAAACACATCTTTTGGCAGATGAGAAGTTAGTTACGACAATGAATAATTCTAGTGGTCGCGGGCGTCCAAATGATAGTACAACTCTTATTGATGTAATTCAACCGCCAAATAGCCGCGAACAATGAAAAATAGATCGATAAATTGCACCCTAATCGTACATCCCTGTCTTAGCCTTTAAAATTTCTCTTGCAGGCACCGGTGATACCTAGTCAGAACCTGCGGCAGCTGATGCCGGCAAGCCACGTGCCTCTACCAAAGGTCACAAGGGAAAAGAACAAACTCGTGATAGTCCAACAGAACAAGAAGCACTGATATATTGCGGTGCGTTTATTCTGGTTCTTACTTCTCTGTCTCGTAGCGCTTCCAATGGGCGACTTTTACCTTTGCAAAATCATCTCTTAAAGGGCGTTTACATGGGCAATTTGAAATTACCTGGCAAGTGCTGGTGGAGGTAGTGGATTAATCTGGGGCGATCGGAGGCAATTTCTTTGCTATATTGCTCCATAATATATATACAGTATCGCTCGATGTGAGTTGCCATTGCAGTAAATTGCTTCATGCTGTGTCAAATTTGCAGAAGATCGATCAATTTAATGGCACATTCTAGAGGGCTTATGGGCACCAAAGACGTCGGTAGCGCCACACTAACGGTTTTTGTTTTGAAATGTTTAACAGATCTGAACATTCGTTATTTATTTTTGTTTAATTATAATAATAATATAGGTTATTTAAAATTTATCTGATTCGTTGTTGTGTTCGAAAATCTGTTGAGATGGTCTTATAACCAGTTATCCGAGATTCCGAGCATGTCGACAATCGACTGAATTCATTATTATCTCAAACCATTTTAAACCATCTTAGCCTCCTTCAAATCCTCCTCCATTCAGATTATTTTATGCAGTCAGAATCTGACACTTTCCCGATGTGATCAGTTGTCGTCCTTCTCGGTTTCCCGGTTGGTATCGAAACGGGATTTTCTCAAACATGCTTGGAAATTTGAGCATTATTTCGACAACTTTCTTCGAGATGAATCTGGCCAAAAAACATTGCTCGCGCAGCGACCGGCAAAAGTTAAGAAAATTTATCTGTCGCGTTTTAGCGGCTAAATACTTAATACAATATCTTTCGTGTAATTTGAAAATGAACGATCTTTTACACCGCAACAAGGCAAGGTCGAAGGTGACTTATCAAAGGTTTTATCTAAGTTTCGAAATGTCTTAGAAAGCTTTATATTGAAAAAAAAAAAACAAATTAATATTTAAAGAGAGAAAAATATTGTAGTTCATTGTTCATCCTTGATTTTGAAAAGTAATTTATTTTCAACTAAAAAGTTTTGCCTAGGTACTGCGCTCTTAATTTCCGCGTATGATTTGAAAAAAAAGTACTATTACTATTGATGGAATTGTGTGCTTCGGCTTTGCCCCGGCCCTCATTCACACTTTCGTCCATAAATGCCTTAATGACTGACATTGTACATCACAGAAATACAAAAAATTGTGAATATTATTAATTTATGATTGTAGCCTTATATAACATAACATAATTTTACATTTACATACATTGCTTCTGGCCCCACACTACGATAAACTGTGCCGTGGGAACTAGAAACAGCGACATTACAAACATGTTCCCAGCCGGGGTTCGAACCCGGGACCCCTCTCATGGTAAGCAGATGCACTAACACTGCACCACAGAGGGCGTCGATGCATATTTAATGACCTTTAAAATGAAATATTATTTGTTAATATTGTCAATATTTAAGACATTGCCTTCCAGTGGCAACTCAACTCGATCACGCGGTGCGATCTCGATTTTGAGTTTGGAATGGTAAAATGTCTATTTGTAGTGTGAGCGCCAGGCTTTATAGGAGAGAGGCCTTACATGAAAGCCCAGCTGCAACTGGAAGTCGAGTTCAAGTATAAGATGTAAAATATTAATTTGATCTTAAATTCCTGCAATTCTAGAGAAAAATGGTAAAAAACTATTTAAAAGCTGTTCAGGCATAATGCTACCAGCGTTTATCTATTTACATTTTATTGAAATTCAAATTTCAGGGTTTTACAATTTTTACATTAGTCATTATTTTAGTAACTTAATATTTTCTCTCATAATTGAAAGTATTATAAGCATTCGATCTTTTTTATTCTTTTTAACATATTGGATATCATGTCAAAGACTTAAAATATTAACCTTATTGTGTGTAAATATAGATTTTTCATGTTTTAAAGCTGATTTTATTTACCCACTTTACGATAAGACTAACATATTAACATCACACTATAAAAGCAATAAATTGATTTTCTAGAATAATATGTAGGTACATTATAAATTCAGGCTTTGCTATTTTACAAGTGTGCACAAAAATACCTGTATAATTTTTGAAGTCTCTAAAACAGTGTGTTCATCTGTTTACTTAATATCTACTTAAAATTCCAAGGTATACACAATACACCATCCGATAGTACGGAGTAGTAATGTGTGACATTCAGGATGTTGCCACGTAGTTTCTGTAAAATAAAAGAAAATTGGACATTTAGAATAAAATTAGGAATGGTTTCGATCCACCAGTCAGCGAAGAGTTTAAAGGGATAGAGTACACGATTTAGGCGGACATTGTCCCATTCGCAAAATGTCCCTTCATCATTTCGCAAAAGGTCCCTTTCGCAAAAGGACCCTATAGCAAAATGACCCTTTGGCAAAATGACCCTTTTGCAAAATGTCCCTTTCGCAAAATAACCCTTTCGCAAAAGGTCCCTTTCAGCAAGCCTATTACGCTCACATGTATCGCTCGACAAATGGCAAATAAAGCATTTGGAAGTCCAGTTGGTCGGAGTGGAAAGAGGGTTTATCTTGACATTTGTCCAGTGATAAACTCAAGATCTTCAGCGCCTAATGGAGTCTCTGTTTGATAAGCTGCTTGCTATCCTTGACCAGCCAGGTATTTAAGAATAGGATAGAGAATAAAAACTCATTCTTTGGTACCTACCAATTACCTTACTACCCAAAACTGGTGTAATAAAGGGTGAGTAGTTAGGGACGTTTTGAGGAAGGGACGCTTTGACAATCGGTCGATATGAGAAAGGGACGCTTTGAGAAAGGGACGATATGACACAGGGACGTTTTGAGAAAGGGACAATTTTTGTCGGAGGGACATTTTGCGAACGAGACATTGTCCGCCTAAACCGAGTACACGTCAGTCGATGGAATGACGATCGTACTACGAAACTCGAAGGATTTGTCACAGAATTTTCCGTTCGCTAAACGTCAAGCTTGCTCAAAACATCCTGTTCGTAAAATGACCCGTTCCTAATTTCATACATTCACAAAACGTCCTGCAACTGTAAGTTTTTTTTAATACAGTTGCTAAAAAAGTGGCGTATTGCAGGGACGTATAGCGTTCGGGATGTGGGCTATTATATTACATACTCGTGCTTTTTTTTACCTTTCCCGCACTCGTGCGTTCTCTTTCCCAACTGTCAAAATAATGTCTATAAAAAAAAACGATTTAGGCGGACAATGTCCCGTTCGCAAAATGTCCCTCCGACAAAAATTGTCCCTTTCTCAAAACGTCCCTGTGTCATATCGTCCCTTTCTCAAAGCGTCCCTTTCTCATATAGTCCCTATCTCACATCATCCCTTCCTCAAAGCGTCCCTTTTTCATATCGTACCTTTCTCATATCGTCCCTTTCTCAAAGCGTACCTTCCTCAAAACGTCCCAAACTACTCACCCTTTATTACACAAGTTTTGGGTAGTAAAGTAATTGGTAGGTACCATAGAATGAGTTGTCATTCTCTATCCTATTCTTAAATACCTGACTGGTCAAGGATAGCAAACAGCTTATCAAACAGAGACTTCATCAAGTCCTGAAGATCTTGAGTATATCGCTCGACAAATGTCAAGATAAACCCTCTTTCCACTCCGACCAACTGGACTTCCAAATTTTTTATTTGCCATTTGGCGATCGATAAACGTGACCGTAATAGGCTTGCTGTAAGGGACTTTTTGCGAAAGGGTTATGTTCCGAAAGGGACATTTTGCAAAAGGGTTAGGCTTGCTGTAAGGGACTTTTTGCGAAAGGGTTATGTTCCGAAAGGGACATTTTGCGTTAGGGTCCTTTTGCGAAAGGGTAGTTTTGGATTAGGGTCCTTTTGCCAAAGGGTAATTTTGCGATAGGGTCCTTTTGCGAAAGGGACCTTTTGCGAAATGATGAAGGGACATTTTGCGAATGGGACAATGTCCGCCTAAATCCTTTATTAGTAATACTGGCTGTTTTTGTACCTTTGCCTAGAAAAAAAGTTGATGCGCGCGCATCGCTTATTTGTGGAAAAGTAAAAATAAATCCGCGCGCTTTTTTTTTTTCGAATTATTGTTTTTATTTGAAAATGTCGTCAAGTAGTGATGAAAACAAAGTCAGAGTTTTATTAATTTCCTCGTAAATATGTTATAAAACGTTGTATGACATACGTGCGCTTTGAAAATTACAGCCTATGCTTCCTTATAGCCCTTGGCTCGGGCTAGTAATATCGCCTCGGCTGTAATTTTCAACTTACCGCACTTATATCATAATGTACTATTACGGGTGGCGCCATTTTCCAAATAATTTTTCTTTATTAAATTGCTTATTTTTTTCGCAACTGTATTAAAAATTGTCGTTCAGTACACGTGCGGAACCGTCATTGCAACTTGTTCCGACTGTCAACCCTCGCCTTCGGCTGCGCCTCGGCTCGGGTAGACATTTGTCGGAACTCTTTGCAATGACAGCCTTTCCGCACTTGTAAGGAAATAAATGGATACGTATTATTTTAAAATGGAAGTACTAGCTGACCCCGCAAACAAGTTTTGCCATAATAATTAGCCTAATTCTCAGACCTACCAAATATACAAAGCAAATAAAATCGATGAAGGCGTTACGGAGCAGTTCGATAGCAAACTCTGTGACACGTGATTTTTAAATATCAGATTTAGCGCATATAATATAATATATAAAAATATACAGACGCACGCAGACGGTTTTTATTTAATTTTTTTTGTAATTCGGTAATGTAGCCTCATTCATCACGCGTGCCCATCGTGGATTGTATGTTAAGGGCCTAATCACCACGACAATAAAATTCTGGTTTTATAGGTGCAACGGTACCTTAGAACCTGGTGTTCTTAAGCTGGTTGTAGTCCGACTCTTAATTTTCCTAGTGTAGCACACTGTGACACATGATTTTTAAATATTAGATTTAGCGAATACATGAAATTTTCTTACTGCTACATTGTACTTTTTTAAATACATTCCACTTAATCGGCCGGCGGTGTTTCACTGCGAGTACCGTTTCATGATACTGGCGGCGACGCGCCGAGCCCAGGGACTAAACGCGAATTATACAGACATACTGACGGGCCGGGTTTTGGTTTTTATTTAAAAAAATATATTTCACGAAATATATTTTATGTGTTACGAGTAATATGACTTCAATGACCACGCGTGCTCATTTTGGATTTTTTGTTAGGTGCCTAATCACCATGACTGTGTAATTTGACTTAAATTCTAGATTCAAAACTGCAACGGTACCTTAGATCTAGGTGTTCTTGAGCTGGTGGTCATCTGACTCTTAATTTTCATGTAGCAAGTGGTAATGAAACTTCAACTTTAATTCCGGGTTTCTATGTCCAATTTATATGCGCGAATACTACCATACTTCCAACAAGCAGTGATAGACTCTGAGTGGTGACCTCCCAGAGTGTTACTGACTTTGTAAGGGTGGCACATGAATAAAGATTCTAGGTTTAACTTTACCGTATTCAGGCTATCTATGCGCGTAAGCAACCTCTGGCAACACAGGATCATCAGAGCCGGAGTTATGCTGTCGTCTTTATGAAGCTCTAATAGCCCATAACGCTCTTTCAGTTCTTTGTGCAGCGCCTTTTCTACGTGCTTGTTTCTGCAATTAAAATATATTGTCAGTACATACCTACCTATGTATTAAGCACCGTATGGTGCCCTACTTTACTGTTTTAATAAAAATATATTTCTATTTATAATTCCGTGTTTATTCGATCATAATAATATTTTCACCAGAACATTAATAACTTTTTAATCTGTGATTAATAATAGATTAGACCGAAACTAAATTTTTAAAAACTGACATAAGTAAAAAAGACAATATGTACAAAAAGTCAAAATAAACAATAAAAAAGGTCTGTCGCGAACACTATGATAAAATATACAATGGGTACTTGTATCCATGCGCGATTGGACGCGACACAGAAACAAAATTAAAATTATTAAGATATTTCAGAACATATTTTTTTCGGCCTAAAAACATCTAAGATTTAGTGTTTTCATTGAATTCTAAAAGATTTTTAATAAAGGCGTAGACACAAAAGACATTATTTTACGAGATAACTCAAAAACGCTTCTCTATAAATTATAACAAGTCATGAAAAGTATTAGTCGTAGAAAGAAAAAAAAATCACCTTTATTCATGGTTTAACGTATACAAAATTGTGCAAATTCTTCATTACTTATATAATTTGTAATTTAAAAATAAAAATTGAATTATTAATTAATAATTAATATTAAATTAACTAAAATTAATAGCCGCTGAATCCAGAATAACATTCTAAAAAGTCACTAAACCTTGTTAACTTGTTTAACACAAGCTGCTTCATCTTGTAATTACTATATATACTCGCAGATACATAGCGCAGGAAAATGCAGAGGAAGAAATTTGGGCAGCAAAGTCACTTACATGCTATACTCCGTCAATAGCATAGTAGCTTCATCGAGATTTTTACTGATGAATGGTATCAACTCGTCGGCCAGGCAAGACGACGGCGTGATGAACTGCCCCGTTGGAGACAACATAAGCGGACCAGCTTCCCTGGAACAAAGTGATTATTTTGTATTAGGGTCGATCTTACTACAAATGCCTATTGACTATTATTTATACTTTGCTGACTTAATTCGGATAAAATATAGTGTCTGATTTATTTCACACCTTTGGTCTTCAGAAATCGTGGAATTATTCCACTTTGGCCCTCTAAGCCGTCCTACTGAAGGGGCAAAGTGGAAACCTAAAATCTGATATTGGAATTGCCCCACTGAAATTCGATGCAGTGGGGCAGATTCCAATAGTCTTAATTCTTGGTAGCTTTCGTCCCAGCAGGGTTGACCCTTCAAGAGATTACTTAACAATAAAATAATGTTTTAAGTGATAATTTAGCCCGGTGGGGCGAAAGCTACCGAGACCTAAGACAAGTGGAATATGCCACATGCGGGACGCCACCCTATTCTTAATTTATTTCACTATCTCTCCCGGCGAATTTCGTACCGCCACAGAATCTGTTTATACGCTTATTATTACCATAGCAACCCAATGCCAAGTTTCGTGTAATCCCGTTATTGCGTGATTGAATAACAGACATCCAAACTTTCACATAATATTAGTAATATTGCAAAATTACGTCCGTAATGATTTGTTTGGTCACGAGTCACCTGTCCGGGTATTTTGCCTTATATTATTATGATCATATTTAGGGTTTCGTACCTCAACAGGAAAAAAACCTGAACCCTTATGAGATCGATTTGTTAGCCGTCCTACCGTTCGTCCAGCCGCCCGGTCAGTCTAATGTAATATTTAATATTCAGCTCTTGAATATTAAATATTACATCGTTGGAAGGGTTGGAGCTGTGGTAGTTTAACGGGTAGAACCATGGACTGGCAAGCGAGAGCCCCAGGTTCGATCCCGAGTGCGAGTATGTACCAATGACTTTGTTTAATTTCAAAGTTACGTACATTTGCGAATTTGTAGTCGCAATACCACACGCTAACTGTGAAGGAAAACATCGTGAGGAAACCCGCGGATAGTTGGCTCCGCACGTATTGACTAGTCTTTCCTGTGGGCTAGGCCGACTAAGCTGTCAGGATGGTATAGGTGCTGGGCAAGCCTACACGATAATGAGCTAAAATGAGCGTTTAGTAGCATTAGGATCGCATTTTTTTTCTCTACATTTCTGTCTAACCAGTTTTTTCAATGGAGCCATAGTTCCAAATTTAAAAACTTCAAAAACTAACTAATTACAATGTTTTACAGCCACATTAAAAGGAACAATTAATTAAATGTACTTAATTATTTTATGCCTACCAAAAGTACAGTCTCGTCGTCACCTAAGCCACTTTAGTTAGTTTTGGCATAGACCAAAAATACCTTTTTGGTCTAGCTAAAGGTTTTAGCTAAAACTTATAACATCATATTTAGAAGGGAGAGTTCAAAGAGCTGATATAAATAAATAGAACTAAATCTTCAGGGTCAGAGGTGGCCACAGGATCGATATTGGGGCCGTTCCTCTTCCTCGTATATGTAAATGATTTGCCGTTCATGGTCGAAGTCATTCTTTTGTCTCTTAATTTTAAACATTACTTATGTTTAAAATTAAGAGACAAAAGAATGACTTCGACAATACAAATAATGCTCTCTCTCGGGTGCTAAATTGGTTTACTTCTAATAAATTACTATTAAATTCAAAAAAGATAAAATGTTCACACTTCCAAATGTCAAAACGGTTGATAGCAATGTTATATTGGGGAATGACAAATTAGAACTTGTGAATGAAACTGTATTTTTAGGTATCACAATGGATCAAAGCTTCAATGTGGTCCACATATAGAAAAAAATGCAAATAGGCTTAGTTCAGCAGCATATGCAGTTAAAAGATTTAGGGAACTTACTGACGTCGCAACTGCAAGGTTTGTTTATTTTAATAGTTATGTCCGAGACTGTTATGCATTTCCAGAGACTAGTTGTAAATTCACTAAACGAGTTACTTCTGCTTATAATAGTCAAATCTGGGTAGAAATTAACTAACTTTAGGTAGAAAATCACTAACTCGGGATTAAGATCAAAATATTAAAGGGAAAAACTGTTTATCCATCATAACTTTTAAATTGATGTAAATTAATACCTATAAGTCAAATCAAACAATGCTCTGTTGTAGTAAAAATGCATTAAGACAATAACATTCAAAATATCTCCTGTATAACAGACGCTAGATTTTTTTTTCGTTTTCAAAACTTTGAACGTCGATTTCTCGAAACGGTGTTTTTCGAGTTGGTGAGTTTCCGCCCTACGGGGACGAAATAATCTCATTAAGTAGATGCAAAAAGGTCAATATTATTTAGGAAAGGGATGTCACAGTCTCTTGCAACACAAGCATCACATTTTACTCACGGTTCAACGACAATTTCGTATTTACTAAGCGACTCGGGCACGTGACTGGGGAACTTCTTTCCTTTGCCGGTGAAATCTCCGATGGACGTGATCAGCTGTCGCAGGTGACTGCAATATTGCGTCGCTGACACCTTTGGCATAAACTTCCTGAAATATGTAGCAATTTTAAAAACCTATTTAAAGGCTAAAAATTCCACCCATGCCGGGATTCGAACCCGCGACCTCTGGTTTTTAAAATTGTCCTTAGCACGGGTTAAAAAAGAATTAAATTATTAAAAAAAGTACATTATGTAGCAATGTTAATTCATATTATGTACCTAGATAATGTTAATGTTAAATGCAGACAGTGAGCAATAAGTGAAGAATATTATTTTGGGTCTACTCGTACATAATGGGTTAGTTTTGACTGTAATCAGGCGTTAAACTAACGCCCTTACCGAAAAAAAAATTGTGCATCATTACAATACGACCATTTATTTTTTTAAAGTGTACATTTCAACGGCTTGGGAGGAAGAAAGTTGCATTTTTTATTATGGTTTTCATCCCAAGAAACTTAATCGAAATTTTTACGTTTCTATGAAGCAATTTCTAAATTTCAACGGGGAGTTTATTCAAAATGACGAAATGCCTGGAAAATAATGCTAAAAGCCTGCCTACATTGTGTGTATCGTGTTCAACTTACATTTTGAATTTGGCTTATAAAATCAAATAAAAGTAATAATTGCCAGCAAAATATTGTAGAAATAGTAGATTGCTTAACGAGGGTAAAAAGAATCAATTCCCGAGGTATTTAGACCTCGCTGCGCTCGGGCGGCTATAGTCCGAGTAGGAATTGATTCTTTTACCCGTGTAAAACGCTACTTTTCATTTGAATATGAGGAAAATAAAAACTCATTTTTAATATAAAAACCTATTTAGAGGCTAAAAATTTCACCCATGCCGGGATTCGAACCCGCAACCTCTGGCTATCCGTACCAGCGCTCTACCAATTGAGCCAATGGGTGACTCACGGCATCAGTGAAATTTCGAACCTCTTTACAATATTCTCTGTATTACGTACAGGCAGCGACATCTGACTTAAGCAAATTGCATTACTTAGAGCCCCGACCACCTACTTTGCAGTTAGGTTTAACATCGGAACGATATCACTGTACTCACATGATTACACTATTTTTATTTTTAATGCACTAACCCGTGCTAGGGAACAAATTTAAAAACCTATTTAGAGGCTAAAAATTTCACCCATGCCGGGATTCGAACCCGCAACCTCTGGCTATCCGTACCAGCGCTCTACCAATTGAGCCAATGGGCGACTCAAATTTCACTGATGCCGTGAGTCGCCCATTGGCTCAATTGGTAGAGCGCTGGTACGGATAGCCAGAGGTTGCGGGTTCGAATCCCGGCATGGGTGAAATTTTTAGCCTCTAAATAGGTTTTTAAATTTGTTCCCTAGCACGGGTTAGTGCATTAAAAATAAAAATAGTGTAATCATTTTTAATATCCAAATCTTAGCATACAAGATTATTACCTATTTTTTTTATTTCGGTCACAGATACTATAGGTATAACGGATTAGTAGGTACCCGCAAATTTAAGTCGACTTTTTAAATTTTAAATATGGAACTCACCGCGTAATTGTTGCGGCTTATTCCGCTCAAAGAAGTTTGAGCTAATTTCACACTAGCTGTTTAGAAACTCACATGGCCGCAGCATTTTTTTTTAATTAGTTTTTTTAAAAGCCTATTTATTCTATAGAACTCTTTACAACTGACAGTAGTTCTATTTTTAAAGTTCATTTCGGCCCTTAGGTGGGAAGTAATTTGTATGAGTTTTTCCCTCCCTATGGAGGGAAGCAGCATTTTCCACCCAATAATCAGATCAAAACAACACTACTTTCCGAATATAAGAAATGAAAAAGAAGTTTGTTTGAGTCCAGTATTCTTTACTTTCAGGTCGAGCATCCTTAATTTCCACCCTGTGGCATATTCTTGTTACGCAAAAATCGAGTAGGTAACGATGTTTCACACTTATGTTTCATGCATTCAAAAGTATCAAAATAAGCATAGAATACCTTCTGCGAATGTGTATATTTCTGAGTAGACCGGAAAGAGTTTGTTCGTAATCTGGTATGGCACTCAAGGCAGCATCCTGCTGCTCGACTTTCTTGATCAACTGAAACAAGATTAACATCGTAATGCAATATACCGGGTTATTGCTAAAATACACAACTCCTGAAACACTCATATAAATATTTAAAAACCTATTTAGAGGCTAAAAATTTCACCCATGCCGGGATTCGAACCCGCAACCTCTGGCTATCCGTACCAGCGCTCTACCAATTGAGCCAATGGGCGACTCACGGCATCAGTGAAATTTCGAACCTCTTTACACTATTCTCTGTATTACGTACAGGCAGCGACATCTGACTTAAGCAAATTGCATTACTTACAGCCCCGACTACCTACTTTGCAGTTAGGTTTAACATCGGAACGATATCACTGTACCCACATGATTATACTATTTTAATTTTAATGCACTAACCCGTGCTAAGGAACAAATTTAAAAACCTATTTAGAGGCTAAGAATCCCGGCATGGGTGAAATTTTTAGCCTCTAAATAGGTTTTTAAATTTGTTCCTTAGCACGGGTTAGTGCATTAAAATAAATATAAATATTCATTGACATACTACACAGATCTCGTTAGCCCTATAAGTACAACTAAATGACTTGCGTTATAGGTGCTAACTCAACGATAGACTTAATACAATAAATACATAGATAACATCCAAGACCCGAGACAAGCTAGAAAAGTTCGTTTCCCAGTTTGACCCGGCCGGGGATCGAACCCGAGACCTTCGGTTTTACAGTCAGCGTGCCAAACCGCTGCGCCACAGAGGCCGTCAATTAGTGTGTTTTACAAAAAACGTTGGGGTATTTTTCCTCTAGAACGTAAATGACTAATTCTAATCGAAATAGGTATTTCAGTTGTTGTGTACTTTATAAATAACGCTATCTATGCAAAGAAGGCATGAAAATGTATGCTTACACTGAGCCATTCATTTCGCACGTCAATAATGTTAAGATATACGTCGCCATCGAGGCTCACTCCCGTGAATTGACCGAGGGCAATCGTTCGACCTGAAACAATATGTTAGTTATGAAACACCTGAATCAACATTGCCATAATAACACTTAATTTTCTATTGTTTTTAAACGGATATGTGATTCTGTAGTTACAAAAGCAGAATACAACTTCGTACTTGTACGTAATACAGAGAATATTGTAAAGAGGTTCGAAATTTCACTGATGCCGTGAGTCGCCCATTGGCTCAATTGGTAGAGCGCTGGTACGGATAGCCAGAGGTTGCGGGTTCGAATCCCGGCATGGGTGAAATTTTTAGCCTCTAAATAGGTTTTTAAAGAATACAACTTGTTAAGTTGTTCAAAGAATTATCTCGCACCAACTCTGTTCACTTTTTGATTCTTATGACCAGGGCCTAGATTATGCTAATGCATTGTGATACAATGACAAATGCACGAACATGGCGATTTAATTTCGTTGCTGCTTCAAGTCTACGCGCGCACATACATAGAACCTTCTAGGCGTCAAATCGTCAATGTAAGAAAAACCACCCCACGTGACCCGAGCATGTATCTGTCAGGGTACTATAATGCACTAACAGACTCGAGGTATGGTTAGAGAAATGCTGCACCGACTACCATGATCATTCTAAGTAGGTACTTATCACATTTACAAACCTTCTAGATTAGACATGTGTTGCGAATGTTGTGATGCCAAGGCCACTAAACTCTGTAACGCTCCACGGATATGGCTGATATTCCAACCACTGTCCCATTTCACCTAAAATCATTTCGTGAATAAATATATAAATGTAACATGGTATTTTATGTTATAATGGTGGTGTGTACACAGCTGAAATAAAAAATATTAACCTTAATAATAAGCAGTTCTATTGGACTCTGTTTTATGATCTTGATTACTTGATTAGAATAAAACGAGTTTAAGACTTTTTCAAGTGTGTAACAAAATTCCCCACACAGACATTAGGTACACCTCCATTTTTGGGGTTTTCGTTACATCCTACAAAAATTTAATAAGAGGCATAGTTGTTGATCAGTAGGTGCTACAAATTGATTTTACCAACATGTTTAATACCATAGTTTGCGCAAAGTTCAGCGGAGAGGGCCTCCACTTGTTCCCTAGTTGCACAGGTCGATTCGTATTTCTCCTTCGCTATGGCGCTGTTTTCGTTCACCCAATCCCTGAAATGAGATCAGAGCTAAGTTTTGCGATCGGGACACAGAGTCTTGCGAATATACCTTTTTTGCAAACGGAATTTTTGCGTATGAGACATTTTACAAACTGTATGTATTCGAAGTTTGTATATTTTGTGCAATAAAGCGTCACAAATGTGTTGCGTACGGGAGATTTTCCAAACTAAACGTGAATGTTTTGGAATAATCAGTAATATGGATTATGCACACTAGTTTATTTGTGCAAACTATGAACTATATTTAAAAAGGCACTCTTACACAATATTGTCTATGGCTTTTCGTTCCTTAACTTTTCTTTTGACTTTGCTGACATCTTCAAATTCCGTACTGTACTTTTCATAGGCTCTCTCAAAGTCTTCTTTACTGAAAATAAGAATGTTATATTTAACTAGCCACTGTATTTGCTCAATTTTAAGTTGATGTTTTAGGGATGAATTATCAACAACATTGATGTGTAGTGATCACTTACACAAGTTTTGTTGTAAAGTCATACTCGTGTGTTTCAAGTAACCAAAGTAAATGTTGAAACATTGCACTAGGTAAACAATTGTTTTAATGTGCTAAATATTATTATGATTTTTGCAATGAAAAGGCTTTGCGCACGGGAAACAGTTGAATTCCTGTAATGTTTCTTAGCTGTAGACAATGAGAATTGCTGGAGACAAACCTTACAAATCATTTAACAACATCAATTTTGCAATGTTTCTGGACACTAAGAGGGCTTTTAGTGACCACTTTAAGTACAAAGTGTTAATAGATTTTTATTAAGTGACATGATATAATTATAATAGTAGTAATTCTTTTTCTCATTTTTGATTATTCCTGGGATATCAAAGGCTTAGGAGACATAGGCATTCAAAGTAACACTGTGCTAATATTTTTGATCTTATAGTAGCCCAAAATATATAGGTAATTGATTGCCAAGCAATATTTTATGGACAAAGTTGTGATGTTGTAAAACTTTTATAAATAAAAAAACAAAACTGTAACGATTTCAATTTTGTGTTTTAATTAAAATGTGATTGTTTATTTAATTTATAATATAAGCAGAAAACTGGATAAAAACAGAAAAAGCAGGTAAAGGAATATTTAATGGTCTGGTCTAGTCAAATGCTAAATATGAGGGAAATGTCAAAAATGGGTGATGTAATTTTAAATTTTAAAATGATAGACAGAATTAAAGAAATATAAAAAAATTATGTTGGTTTGCACCGTTACAAAGTGATTTGTTTTGGAGTCTAGTATGAGTAATTTTGGATCAAGCAAAAGTATAATTCATAAGACATTACCTGTAATCAACTTTTGGTTTGGGTGAACTTCTTGGTATTGTGTCAACATATTTTGTAGAGATATCACAGGCACTTAGCACTTTAACTACAGTTTCTCTTACAGTATTACCAGTGAGGTGGATCTTTATGTGTTTGAAATCTCCTGAAACATATCCAGTACATTATGGATCATTAAAACCTACAGGTTTAGAGAAGACTCTACAATCTATTAATAAACCCATATGATCTTCAGTGTCGATAATACGAAAACAGTTTTTATTTTAGTTTCTTCCTTGAATTTGGTTTTTAATAAGGGTGTAAATTCATAAAAATATTAATTTAAAAGTATTAGTTGGAGAGAAAAAATACATTAATTAATCATCTTTTAACTGGCCTCTTCAATGATATTAAAATATATTTTATACATAACATGATTAAGCCCCGAAAATATTCTAACTATATTTTATACATGTTCTGCAAAATGTATTGTTAGGAACAATAGCACAATTATTAAGCATACATTGTGTGAACGTTTTTTATTGTTCTCAATGTAATGCTAAAAATAATATCTTGTGTCACTGACCTTCGTGGAGATCCTTTTGTCTAAGATAGAATGTGAGTGGAGGTACACGCATGTATCTACTGGATTGCTGGGCTTCCAGTAAAGCACTAAGTTGCTGGAGAGAATGTTCATTCACTTGCTAAAAAAATTAAATAGAAAAAACTATTTAAAAGTCTTTCAGTAATAATTTAATATCAGCGGTCTCTAAGATATTAGTAGGACGGAAAGATTTACTGAGGACTCCCACTAGACCTTAGTTTGTGCTGTGATAATCCAGGATATCTATAAACTTAAATTTAGGTATTTTAAATTTAGGTAATTGCCCATGACATTAGTAGTGGAATAAAAATTAATTTAAAGAAAATACTGAAATCCATATCTGTGCTTGGGATGCAAACTATATAAAACAATTTTGACATACTATATAATTATATAATTATATATAGTAAGGATGTGTTCTACATAATATTCACAAAGTTTGGTTTGCATTTTAAATAAGAAACACTACATACTTTCAACTCATTAAAAGTATCCTCCATAGTGGCATTGAGTTAACTTTACATAGAACAAGTAAATGGAAGTTATAAGCGAAAGAGTATCTTAAGCTTGAATTAGACCAAATTTTCATAGTCACCCTTTGTTCAGGAAATTTCCCGAATAGATCTGGATGGACACTGAAGTAAAATGGCCTCAGAGCCGTCGAGATTTCTGCTGAGCTCAGGTATCGGCATAATATTTCACAGACGCATCGTCTGCCGCTGCAAAAATGCATAAAATCAATATAAAAAGGCTCTCCTGTGGTTTATGAAAGAAACATATGAATACAAATTGGTCGTAAATATTTGTTACATCAAATACTGCTAAGATTTTAGCTTGATTGTGTGAAAGAGGAGTTTTAGATAATTGACCTTACCTTAACTTGACTCTGGTGTACATTTCAAAGAAATATTTGTTGATCTAAAGTTATAATTTAATAAATCCTTACGCGGAAAAGTGCGTGCACAGATACAAAAATGAGCACAATATTATTTTTGACAGTTGTTATGTCATTTTGACATTGACAGTTATCACCTGTTTTGTCTCACCGTTGTTTTAACAGTGTCATTGACCCAAAGTAAAAAGAGTCTCTTCGTTGAATAGTGAATGACTAGGTTGTATTTTTAATGTTGCCAGTCTGTAAACCTTTATTTCCCTGGATACAAGAGCTGTTTCTTAAAATTATTACAAAAAACGTAAAATAAAGGATGTCCCGTTTTGTTCACTTTAAGCAGGTTTGGTTCACTTTAAGTACAATATTTGTTATTTTCTAATCTCCAGAGATGTGTGAAGTGGCTTTTTCAAACAATTTAATGCCTACGCATTTACTGCTCTGTCCGCAGTAGAAGATCTGTGACTCAAAGCCATTTGAAGAATGGAAATCAATAATCTGCGCGCTCGTGGCATAGTGAAGCGCTCGTGGCCTAGTGGAACCGAGTGATCAGAATCAATCACTTGAGTTAAGCAACAACAGGTTCGGTCAGGTGCAGGATGGGTGACCGTCTCGTGACTACCGCTAGTGGAATTTTTCCGAGCGCTTCCAAGCTTCGCAAGGCACGCTAAGCCGTTGGTGCCGGCTGGCATGGATTGGCAGTCGTTAAGCCACGTCAGAGGCCTTATAACTTGATAACTTCTGACAGTAAGGCCCGCCACTGACTTACAATCCTCCACCAACCCGGACTTGGCCCCCTGGAGTATGGCCTAACCTTCCTGCAATGCAGGAAGAGACCCGTGCCCTAGCAGTGGAGACATACAAGGGGCGATATCGACGAATCAATAATCAAGATTTTTTTAGGTTACGATCCTAGTAAAAATATACCAAAAACTATTTCTGTGCTGTAAAGACAAATAATACCTACCCTACACATTCAGAAACATTTGAAACAAACATAAAAAGCTATGTTTTGTCATTATTATATGCTTTCAGGTCTGAAATGGAATTCAGAGAGTACAAATGTAGAAATAATATGATTTTCAATGTTTCTGAGTAACTTTTTTCACAGCATTTTAGACTACGAAATTATTTAATCAGTAAATAGGCATTTTCTAAAAAGTACGCAATCATTTCTGAAATGTTTAAAAAATATTTTGGGGGTTATCTTCCACGACAGTCTCTTTTTCTTCTGCGATATTATAAATCTTTGCTTTTTCAGTTTTGGTTTAAACTATGGATTTCCCTGTTTAAGTGAAAAGCATCACCTATTATTACGTTTTTTAAATTGATTTTAAAACTTAAAAAAAAAACATTGACGAGTCAAGTCTCAGTGGCGCCATCTGTAAATAGTTTCGTGTTTCCCGCTCCGTTAGTAACTCTTTATTACTATTACCACAGATAACATAATACTTTAGTCTGTAAAATATAGCTTGAGCTCCGCGACAGCTGTCATTGAAATTGAGTCCATGAAGTTTTGAATTTTTTCATAGAATATTTGTACTGCGAAAACTCCGTACTTACTGCACAGTTAGTGATGTCTATCCATTATAGTAACCGTAAGTTACAAACTTTCGATAATTTGGTGATGGATGATCTAAACTGCAGGTTTACCATTGGAATTGAACTTTATTAGTTTGAAATCCATTATCAAATTTCATTAGAATTAAAATAATGAATATTGTTTTAATTAATACCTATCTAACAAAATAGTGGTGTTATTGTGGGGCAATAACCTACAGCGTGTGTGCACGTCTCTCCAACTTTGCTCCGAACCTTTATGCTTCTGGGTTCAGGGGCATTATTACGTAAGCATCCACTGAGTTGCGTGACGTTGATTTTAACTTTTTTTAAGCTACTCCGGCTGTCAGATGCATAAATTGTTTGACAGTTAGGAGTCGTCTAAATGCTTCACTCGATAGAGTGGAGTGCTACGTAATAGGAGGGCTGGTCAGCCGGCTCGCTCTGGCGCTGGCCAGCTCTATGGACAAGTTTTGATGTTTATTGAGTGACGTTCTTGTTTACCCTGACGACGAAATGTTTGTTGGTATTCAATGAATTTTCTATTAAAGTATTTCAAACTTTAAAGACTGCAGTTGATATCATGAAGTTGGTTAGTTGAGTAAAAGTTGTTCCGTTTAGTCTCCGTCATGATGCCAAAAATATCAAAAAAACTGTTTTGAACAGTGAATGCCGTGAGCTTGTAATTCGTTTGCGCGAATATTTCACGCGCGAAAACCAAAAGCGTGGTCCGCTTCTGCCATTAGAGCGAGTGTGTGACAGAGTTGCAGATGCTATTGGTATTGGACGATCTACGGTGGTCCGTATTAGAAAAGAAAAGTACGGAGAGTCATCAACCGAGACGCCTGAAGATGAAGTGATTAAAAAACTTTTATCGCCAAATAAAGAGAATAAAAACTTCTTCCGTCACAGAGGTTGATAGTTTTGACCCCGCCGCAATCCACAGCGACATATACGCATATTACTCAAGAGGACAATTACCCACATTAAGAAAATTGGGAGCGTCACTTAAAGAGGCAAATTTGTTTATGCAAATTTGTAGCTTACTATCATTGGCTAAAATTCTAAGAAAAATTGGGGTTTCATATAAAAAAGCGTTAAAAGGAAAATTGTAATCAGAAACTGATTTAGGGATATTACGATACACCTCTACTTGAATAAAACTTTGTAAAATAATATTTCTCGTGTTTGATTTCATGTTTCCAACTTCTCGAAATTCTTCTTTCCATACATGTTATCAGTGTTATCACACACGCTTTAAGTGACATTTGATGTCGACATTGTCCCATTCCTAGCCATGTCAGTGTGACAGCTGTCGTGGAGCTCAAGCTATATTTTACAGACTATAGTAGGTACTATTACAATATTATTTCTAACCACGGATGTCAATTGTCAAATGACATCCGTGTTTCTAACTAGCTGACCCAGCAAACTTCGACCGCCTAACAGTCGATTCATAATTTTTTTTTAAAAAAAGAATTGGCGAAATTGGATCTCTCAAGATTAACGCTTACCAACACGTTCAGCGATTCATTTTTAGGCATATTATAGATATTACGTACCTACCTACTTGTTATTTGTTAATCTGTTGGTTATCGACTTTGTAATGTACTTACATCGAATTGTCATAGTAAACCGTCAGCTGTAGTTCTATGAAACAGGCCAAAAGTAATTTTGAAGTATACTCCGTTGCCAGCACTGACATCCAAAGAGTCCAAATAAGAAGTGGGAACAGGCAGTACGTACGAACATACACGGCAGTAGGTACATACTAGTAACAAGAAAATAATAAAATTATTATGTTATACTTATTTCTGTAAACTACAATTGTAACTACAGTTCAATTCGAGGTACATTTCGTAGCAGAGTCATAGTCATAGTAAACCATGCATTGTTTTTTTTATTTTATTTGTTTATTGTTCTGAGGATTTTTCAACAGACGCCCACTTTACAAAACATAAAAAAGCAGTGCATAATAATCAAGCCACAGTGTGAATCCAATTACTGAAAAACACAACATTCACGACACGTGTCGTCTTATACTTACATAAGATAAGATAAGACAAGACAAGACGAGACGAGACGAGACGAGACGAGACGAGACGAGACGCGACGAGACGAGACGAGACGAGACGAGACGAGACGAGACGAGACGAGACGAGACGAGACGAGACGAGACGAGACGAGACGAGACGAGACGAGACGAGACGAGACGAGACGAGACGAGACGAGACGAGATGAGATGAGAATATTCTTTATTGTACACCAGAGCACATATTAAAAAACATGTAAAGATACAAAGTACAATTCGCGGCCTTATTGCTAAAAGCAATTTCTTCTAGACAACCCTACGACGGAAAGTTGCTGAAGGAAATAAGACTACAAGTTGGCATATTTAATACCGACTAGCTGTGCCCCATGGTGTTGCCCGCGGTTTATTAGGGAAAATAAATTGCGTATTACCTAACAGTAAAAGTACTTTCCCGCAGTAAAACGTAGCCTATGTGTTAATCCAGGGTGCCAGCTAATTCCATATCAAATTTAATTAAAATCCCTCGAGCCGTTTAGACGTGAAGAAGTTACAAACATACACACTCGCAAACTTTCGCCTTTATATTATTAGTGTGATGTGAAGTGTGGTGTGATGTGATTAGGAACCAACTATTAAAATAGGGGCCCGTTTCATTGTACTTCCGTGAAACTGACCCTTGGACCCTGGCGTTAAATTACAGTGCACGTCCGCGGCCTCTGACGGAAGAACGTGTTAAAAGTGTTGTGAACTGAGACTGCAGTTTAGAACACTTCTAATATGCTTCTAACTGCAGGCGACACTCGACTGCAGTGTAAGAGGGCTGGACCTGGACCTAAGTTAAGTAGTGCTATCGAGGGTAATAGATACCTTCTAGTCGAACGAGTGATTAGAATCAATCACTTGAGTTAAGCAAAAACGGGCACGGTCAGGTGGGTGGCCGTCCTGTGACTACCGCTAGTGGATTTGTTTCCGAGCGCTTCTGTGATTCTAAAGGCACGTTAAACCGTTCGTGCCGGCTGTCATGTAATGGCAGTTGTTAAGCCATGTCGGAGGCCTTACCTCCCTATTATGCGCATGTCCTGTTAAGACGTGATCCTGGCAGAAGTAGTCGACATCGGCTAGTTGCCATGTTACAAAAAAAATATTGAACTTCTGACAGTAAGGCCCGACACTGTCTTACAATCCTCCACCAACCCGGAGTTGGGCTCCATGGTGAAGAATGGCCTAAACTTCCCGCGATGCAAAAAGAGACCCGTGCCCCACCCAACAGTGGGGACATACAAGGGTTGATATCGATATGAGAATTTATGTCTACGCCACCATAGAGGTTTTCATACGTAGATATACCTCTGAGCCAAATTCGATAACGAATGACGATAAACAAACCGTTGCTAGGCAACGACTTGTTTACACCTAAAAGGCAGATGTTAACCCTTTTCTAGAAATCGTTTTCATACAAATAATAATCGTTCCTCCTACTAATGTAAAATGCTTATTTATGTTTATGATTTTATAGTGTAAGGCTTAACCGATTTGAATATGACATATGACAACACTGAAATATGAAACACAGATTTAACAAACATCTACGCGAGCCATGCCGCATGATTTTCCTAATAGAATTAAGCGCGTTTAAACAAAAAACATACAAACTCTTTAACTTTTTAGTATTAATAAGTACCTATGGATGCTACTATGAAAATGAGTAGATTGGGACCTACTGCAAATATTGCAATAAAAGAAAGTTCTTTGTACTTATATATTTTTATTCATATGTTCACACTAATCATCACTGTCAGCCTAGCGCAAGTAGGAACTTTGAATTATTTGTTCGCATTTAGCCCCGTTTTAATGGCGGACTTATATTTGTCTCACTCTTTACTACTTACTCTTTCTTTGTTGTCAATGGCAAACTGAAAACATAACAAATATGGCGGAACGCGGCACATATTAGAACGTTTTCTAGTTAAAATTTTTGTGTTTTAAGTTTGTTCAATATCTAGCTGTGTGTATCTTGTTGTACAGTGTTTAGTGATTTTCTTTTAATAATGGCATTGATCGGATGTTGTCGAACTTGTGCCATTTGTAAAATAAGATGCAGCCGGTCAAAGGGTACCAAAAGAAAGTTTATGGGTAAATTTCCTAGGGATGAAGACCGGTAAGTATTTCTGGCTACAGTTTTTGTCATCTTGCACAAGAGCAAGATCATGAATTATGTTAAATAACGTAATTAATATACTATGAGAAAAATACTAAGATGTTTCAATGTTATAGTGATGTGCCATACACATATTCAATATCGATAAAAAAATATCTGATAAGTACCTTGGTCAGAATTACTACTCAGTGTACGACGGGTGAATTGCTGTAAGCCATAACAATGTTTCAACGATGCACTATTAGTGGCTGCATTGAATGTTGTTTTTTTTTTAGATGCAAACAATGGGTGAAAATTGTGGAAGATCTTATATCGTATATCCCCATCGAAAAACTCCACCAACATAAATATGTTTGTAGAGATCATTTCCGGCCGAAAGATTTTTACAACGATTTTAAAAGGAAGCCGATTAAAGAAATGGTGAGTTGTGTTATAAACTTATAATGTAACACTTACTACATTTCATGAATAATTATGTAATAAAACACAAAATACGCCTTGCTTTACGTCGAACATTTGAATGTATTTTGCTCCGTCATTTAGAACGCAATATTATTATTACGTCTTAATACATAAATGACATACTTTGATAAACATTTTTTTACAGGGCTGTATCTTCTCTACTTATAAATGCGCCTCCTCTTCCTGATTACTTACTAGCTGAGTTTCCTTACCACGTAGCCACGTCGCATCACTTGAAACTGGTAAATGATTGGAATTACTTTTTTTTTTTTTTTACTTATTTTTAACTTAAAATATTTTTTTTATAAAAATGTATTTGATAGTTACATAGTCAATTATGCAGTTATGTGGTAAACAGGAACAAACTATTTTTTTTCGGACTATTCTTGCAATTGTTTATTTTCAGATTCAGCTATACTAAAACCTATTAGTTGTCGAGCTTCACAAAACAACTCTGGTACGTAGACTTTTCATGTATCGCTGAAGTTTTTTGTAACTAGAGTTTGTTTACTTTGATAAATTACAAAGTTTTATCATTTTCAGCACCTTGTACAGCAGCCAAAATATCAGCTGTTGCTATTGGTCCAGTAGGGTTTGACCACAATTATTGTGGCCTGGAATCTCAGCCTATTTATCAGAACTATCCCGGTAAGTAGCATAGTTTACCAACAAATTAATAATCAATAACGACTCAACTTTTTTTGACGATTTCAGCACCTGAATCCAAACCACCGATTGATGAAGTTCGCTCAGATTGGACACCTCTAAGGAAAAACCAAATAGCTGCTGAAATAAATTCAATAGACCTTGACCACAATTATTGTGATTTGATAATAAATAATAAAATACTAATTTCATTTGTCGTTTTGTTGAATACATTGATTTTTATTAATTTTATTAGGCTAACTGCGGAGCCCCTGGATGAAAATTTATCGATATCGATAAATGTAGTACCAATGTAGGTGGACGTCCCTAATGCACAGACAAGTTGTTATGTTGGTAGCACTTTTGACATTGCATTTTTGCTCTATTGGTTGGTATTGCTAACGGGGCTAAACTCATTACAAAAGCATATAGGGAGGTCCCGTCTCTTAAAACGTAGTGTTTATGTGCTCTGTGATCACTGTCACTGGTCAAAGAGGAGGACGAATTTGTGTCTTCGGAGACTTGAATTATAAACTCATCAATGACATTATCCATTACACCATCAAATTCGGTGTTTTCTTCTCTTCTATAGTTACGTGTTCAACACAACGTTGCCATGCTGCTGGAGTAATTTTACTTATTGCCTCATCTAACAGGACCTTTATTTAGTTCAGCCATTTAAAAAGTTTTATTTTTGGCAGCAACATGGCCTTTTACTTGCCCCCATATGATTTCTATCGGATTTAAGTCACAATGATATGGGGGCAATCTATATTTTTGTATTGTGCCATTTTGTCACACATAATGATATATACACGTATTGACAAACGACTAAACTTCACTTGTTGTCATAATTTAAAGGCAAACGGCATCTGGTGTACCGCCCTATTAAAAGAATGTTTTGGATGAATATTTTCCCAACTTTAGTATTTCATAACTGGCTCTTTTATCAGTTTTTCAAATATTTTTTTAAAGTAGGGGGAAGAAAATAAGAAAATTATTAAATAAATCGCAATTTACAAACAGAAACGGAACGCCATCAATTGTTTTAAATCTTTCAAGCCAAAAAAAGAGCAACTGTCATGTCAAAATGAAAATCAGTTGGGTAGGTATTTCACAGATTAAAATTAAACTATTTTTATTTTTAATGCACTAACCCGTGCTAAGGACAAATTTAAAAAACCTATTGAGAGGCTAAAAATTTCACCCATGCCGTGATTTTTAGCCTCTAAATAGGTTTTTTAGATTAAAATTAATTTCACAATTGCAAAAACGTAAAACTACTAGCTGTTTTATGTCGTGTACCGTGTGTTCTTTGAACAATTGGCTTATTTATTACTACATATTTACCCAACGACGTTGAGTTGAGTTTCAAATAAAGCAGGCGCGTTCATATATAGAAGAACGTTTCAAATGTAGGTATTTATCTCTAACGGTCAAGCAAACGAGGTCGTAACATAACCTCTAAACTTCTTAAAAAAACGAACTTTACTCATAACTCCCAACTTTATAAAAAAAAGAAAATTAATGCTACAAATTCTTATACAACGATCTATTAAATGTAAATATTTCATGTTTCAACACGACATTTTGTAGGTGTACTAGACTTCCACTGAAGCCTGCCATTCACCTTTCTCAAAATGTTTGTCACACCTGAATTTCATGTTTCTTTTTCTGTAGGGCTGTCGCGTAAAATTAATGTCGAATTTTTTATAGTTTTTTGAAATAACAAGGTAATATGCATGTTATTTGAGTGATTCTAGTTAAATATGCTGCAATAGGAATTGTTAATAAATAGTTAGCAAGTAAAACTAAAAGGCTATAATCATGTAAACGATAGAAGATTTGTAAAATGTGAGTTGTGATAACCCTAAATTGGTTTGTTTACCTCTATTCTTTATCGAGTTTAGCAGAACTTGTACATGACAACATGTACATTAGGTATTAGTTATTCTCATGTTATTTTTCAGTCGACACATTAATCTTTTTGCGTCTTATCGCTAGTTGTAGGTATACTATGCAAGATATTTAAGTCTCTAACTTGGATATTTAAGTTTTTCAAGTACTTACTCTCAAAATGTATGGTGTGCAATAAAGAGTATTAATCTAATCTAATTAACCTTTCCAGACGTGCAGTTAAAATGTAAAGCTTGAGAGTCCACACCAGACCGACCTACCCATTTCGCATCAGTGCATAGCGTATGTAGGATCAGTGTACAGTCTATTTATTGTTAGGTAGGTACTTGTCCAATTTAGTAAACAAGATTCTAACCTTAAAATTGAGATTAGATGTCTAAACTAGACATTTTCTCGCAAATTCATGAACTATCATGAACTATGTTTATAAAATTGGCAGTGTGTTATCTAAAAGAGTGTTCCAAGTTACTTCATTTATGGAAATATGGCAGTTTTAGACTAAAAAGTCACAGTTCAAGGGTAGAATCTTGTTTACTAAATTGGACAAGTAAGAATAAATAGACTGTAGTTCTATCCTTAACTCATTCACCCATCCTAAATGTAATATCCATTTTAAACACAAAAGTTTCAAACAGCAGTCGATAAACGGAGTCAGTGGGTAACCTAAATCGCGTAAGTATTTGTAATTTTGGTTCATAAACACAGCAAAGAACTTTCCAGCATTAGTCTCGCCGCTGATAGAATACATTATCTGTGTTCAAAGCTAATTGCACGTGTGCCCGGGCTAGTAAGCATGTGTTCGATATGCTACCTACCTAAAGCCTGGGACACACAAAACATGAATGTGGGTAGCGCAGCTCAGCTAGTTTCCAACGTCGTCGTAGGTAAACTGTAACTATTTTGAAACATTCATCGGTAACGCTGCATTTTCAATATATAGATTAGATAAAACATTAACTGTTTTCAAAATTATTAATATTACATATAGTGAGAATAAAATTGTCTCAATGAAAAAAATAGGTAGGTGTGCGATAACGGCTTATCTGCAGACCAGGTTTATAAAAAAAAAAAACATAAACACACGTAAACACGTGCGAAGCAAGGTAATCTCGGCCACCATCATCGTCCGTTCTTCTTGTTTTATGTAGGTACCTATGTAAAAAAACTACCCCCTATAAAAAAAGCACCTAATGACTCTCTTTTTTTTTTTTAGTTCGTCCCGCAAGGAACCGGCTAAGGTCTTAGACCATGCTGCCACGTCTTTGGTTTTTGTTATAATGACTCTCTTTTCAAGTAAGTCTTAAACGGTAAATAACTTTTTCATTAGACCAAAAAATATTTTAGTATATTTTTGAGGACCTAAAAGCAACATAAAAAAATAATTTAAAACTTTATTTTCCTACAGCCAAAAACGAAGTCATCCATTTTTGTCTATGGGTTGAAGTCCAAAAAATTGCAAACAAAGTTTGACATTAAATTTTCTGTAAGTGATCTCTGAGCATAGTGAAATAACAACAACGCAACCATGACTTCATCGAATTTACATTCAAAATATACCAATTATCATTATTGCATTGTTCAAGAATGAAAAAACACGTCCAATAAAGGGGTTCCCTATTTCACACCGAAAATTCTTTGTTCGAAATACGGTTCACCTACGAATGATACGTAGAACGATTGATTGTTCGACACCTTATTCATTCGAATGTTTATACACCGACTGCTTGTTGGTTCGATGCTCGTTACATCGAAAACTTTACTGCGATGCTTTTTAATGCGACAGTTAATTATATCGAATGTTTATGCACCGACTGCTGTTAGTTCGGTCCCTTGTTAAATCATTAGTATCGATTCATTATTATAAAAGTACATAGAAGTTTTTAATGTCATGCATACAGTCTATTTATTCTTACTTGTCCAATTTAGTAAACAAGATTTTACCCGTAAACTGTAACTTTTTAGTTCAAAACTGCCATATTTCCATAATTGAAGTAACTTGGAACACTCGTTTAGATAACACGCTGCCAATTTTATAAACATAGTTCATGATAGTTCATGAATTTGCGAGAAAATGTCTATTTTAGGCATCCAATCTCAATTTTAAGGTTAGAATCTTGTTTACTAAATTGGACAAGTAAGAATAAATAGACTATAGGTAATCTCTTGTCATTTTTCATTGGCATAATCGAGGGTAGTTCACATTTCATTACCAATCTGATTTCGTGAAGTGTTTATTCATTCGGACTGCAGATTAAGTTAAAATTACATGTATTTTTTGCCGGTAATAATGTCGATATCGACCAATTTACGAGTATTAAAGTCAAAGAGAGGGAATATTATTATCATAAACGGATATGAGTTTCGCATTAATAATAACAACTCTTAAATTTATAACATTATAATATTCTGTTCCTGCAAGTAAAACTCTCGGCAAAACGTTTTTTGAAGCAGCGAAGCACTGAAGAAATAAGCATCGATAATATAATGCACCGGTGTAACATTTTTCAAAGTAACGAGGCATCGGCAAAACCTCAGATCATAGAAAGAAGGAGATATGCCCTAGCCGCGAAATAAGTCCGGTACCGCTCTCGCCACTTTTGAATATGTGTGCGTTTTCATTACATGCACAATATTGTAAATATAAGGTTCACGCACACGTCTGTCCAGTCATTTACTAGCGTTCTAATCCTTTAATTGGTTCGCACACTATGAAAAACAATTGTACGAATACACTCGTACACGTAAACAACAGCGTCGGTGAACTCCTTAGGGATGGAACACTTGTATCAAATAATACATCTATCGATAAAATTATCCGATGAGAGGTTATTCATTTATTAACAGTATAGGTACTTCGTGTTGGGATGATACAAAAAACAGAGCATGTTAAATTTACAAAAACAATTTTATTAAAACAAATAATCCTATTTTAATTTACTGTCCTGTGAAATGTAAATATTTATTAAATACGTGTCTTTTTGACAGTATTTGTGGCTTCAGTATATGATAAAGACGCAAACTTGGCTTTCTACTGATATAGAATTTGATTATTTTGATAATGATGATGACCCCTGTACTGTATACTAATACGATATGTTAAATTTGTTGGACAGAACACCACTTGGTAGTGACTCTGTCCGGAAAGCTAGGTCTTCTGGGTTTAAATCCTGGAAATGGAAAGAAATAATATTTGTGTGAAGAGCATGTCCACGGTCAGGGACGTATTTGTACCTGGATCTTGGATATTTCTTTGTATTTTATTTAGTATATGAATCCCAATGTAAAGTGAAATGCACTTACATTACCATTTACAAATTGGCTTTAAATATTGGTAACTCTGTTAGGACTCTGTAAATTAACAGCAGTTTTTGTTGGGTGAAAGAATGAAGTGCTGACTTTTTAAGAATACAATAGCAATTACTTTCGCATTCTCTGAAAATAATTCACCCAGCTATATAAAAAATAGAATAAACACATGTATAAACTCGAAAAACAACAATTTTTCTGAAGAAATTGCCACTTGTCCGAGTAACAGTGATATATTGGAAATCAGTAGCCACGCTTGGATTATAAGGATTAAGTAAAGAATATGTTTATGGCTGTGATTGAAATGTATCATGGGCCTGTAAATAAAGTAACTTCCTAATTAAAAATACAGTAAATAGGAAGAACTTTTGTAAGCTTATCAAAAAAAAATTTCAATGAAACTTTCGAAACATATATAGATTAAAAAATAAAATCAGCATCCGACTGAAATCCTACAGAGAATAATTTCATTATCGTCATCATTCAGCCACAAGATATCCACTGCTGGACATAGGCCTCCTCCATGGATTTCCAAAAAGACCAGTTGAAAGCGGCTTACATCCAGCGTCTTCCTTCGACTAGGCTGAGATCTTCTCTCCATCTTGTCGTCCAACGCTGCACTTGCCGATATGACATATAAGCAAGTACCGACATACCATATAAGACTATGATTTAGACCACAACCACATCACCTGATTTGTTTCTTTAGAAACACTTGGAGAGTTATGCGTCGTCCATATGAAATGAAGATTAGAATAAAGTGATAATTGAATATTCTAAACCATGTAAAATTTTATCGTGATTTTAAATATACTGGTAGCTTAACACTTTCGGGCGAGCGCCGTCGATTGACGGTTATTTTTTTCCTTCGGAGAGTCGCACAACGTCTAAGCACGGTGGACTTTGAAGAGTGAGAGCGTCACAACGTTGAACGCCGACGAAATCACCATATATTTTATATGTAGGTCAAATATTGTGCTTCACTTTGGTAAGACACCAGATTCGTAGTGCGTCTCTGAGAGATTATATTATTTAGTAAACAATACACTCACACATACAAAGGCATCAAGTACTCACACACGCACAACGTCATACAACGATTATTTTGTTCCACTTCCCAATACTTTAGTAATCCAGTGCCAACCTACGGAGCGCACGCTCGTTCGTGCGGCCGCGCCGGTCATATACATTTTTATTAGGACTGATATATCATCAAACGTAAGTACTTTTGTTCTACAATTTATTTGTTATTTTTATTCTATACTCTTATTCAGTAGAACAAAGCTAAAATTATACTGTTTTTTTTCATAGATGGACAATTACAGAAAATCCTAGTAAGCGAGAAGTATGCGGAAGGTTGTACTGAGAAGCCTTCACTTTGTCCCCTATGCTTTGAAGGCTGGCACAATGCCATGCCAATGGTGTGAGATATTTTTTTTGCTAAAATGGCTCGAGTATAAAAATGATTCAAAAGATTATTTACTCTTAGTACACCTTATTTTTGTTTATTTGTGTTATGACGAGATAGTTTATTATGTTTCAATTTCAATTACCATAAGTAAGTTGAACGTTTTTATTAATGTCTAAGATTACCTAAGATAAGACTACCTAAGACTGATTTATGAAAATGCTAGTACCTACTGAATTTATATGTAACCTACTATTGACTGATTTTTGGGTCATTATTTCATTACATGTCATTAAAAAAATATATGATATTTTTGTTACAAATTACATAAGAGTCAGAAAAAGTGAGATTACTTTAAGATTACTGAATCACTTTGTTAATTCGTCGAGACTTTGATACCTTTTATATTCTTCTTATTCATTATGCTTAGTAATAATTATTATGACATCCTAAATGAAGTCATTGCAAATGGCTGGATGCGTTTAATACTGTGGTTGTTTTTTGTGCTATGCACACAATAAATACGAATATTTTGATTATTTGTCGTGTTTTACTTTAAAACCGTCTATTGACGATGTGCACACCTCAAAAGGTCTGCAACCTATGCAATACCGAACAACGTCAATACACGTTGAACGTCATTTGCCATTCTGCGCTATCACATAGATCACAAGCCCATGTAAGTGAGCACAACGTCGTAACACGTCATGATTTTTTGTATGGAAAAAACATGTGCGTCAACACATGGGTACGTCATATGACGTTGTTCGCACGAACGTGTTAACCTTTATGGAACTCGTTATTACTGGTATTTTCAAAGTAGGAACTGCCCACGGAAATATTTTTTCCCCCACTTTAGCATCTGGAAACACTTCTCTGTAAAATAGATGGAGCAAATGGTTATTTATTTGAGAGGAAATCAGTTATACCCTCTGTATTTTGATCCATTTTTCTTTCGTATTTTTCTTTATCTTTATTAGATTTTTTTTGAAATACATGATCAAAGCTAGGCCTGATTTAATAAGTCAAAATCCTTCTACTAAAATAAAAGCTTCCTTAGCAACGCAAGCTGAAGTCTACGCAGATGGAGTCGCGGGCAATAGTTGACGATAAGACTAGATACCTAGTCTTACAATAATTGGTTCTAGTAATTTTGGAAGTCTGGACGAACGATTATAAATGCCTCAATAATATCGATACTTAATCAGTCTGAAAAGAAAGGAACTACCCCATCACTATGTCTCCAGCTGACCTACTGGTGAATTTGACATTTCGCGGCAAATACATGCGGCCGTACCTTGAAACATCGCATTGAACAATGATCAGTTTTGCGTGACGGTTCACTGCGGGCTGGCTTTTCCTAGTTAGCAAACCTCCACGAAAATCCTATATAAAAACAGCAGTGGAGTAACTACAATGTAATAAATACGTCCCATTTATGTTCTTAGTAATGTGATGCACGTTGCACATAAAATTATTATAATTATGATTTTTCGTAGTTTATAAGACGAATATAGTGAGTAAAATAGGTTTACCGGTGAAAAGACACTCCCCAGTCTTTGAATAGCATGTATCACAGCGATTTCTGCAGGTAATCACTGCGCAATTAGGCATTTTTCTCAGATGTTACTACGACGGCTGGCGCGAAGCGATTGACGGCCATATTTTAAAGTTTCGCAGAGGTTAGCCGAAATGGGCTAACGTTGGGCGACAGTGCCACGCCCACAAGGCACTTCTCCTTATTTTTGTGTTCTGAGGGCAAAACCAAGGGGTAGCAGTAACATAGCAGAAACCTTCGACAGTAATGCTGTCCTGCTTTCGCTAGCCAACCTTCCGTAAGAAAAAAAGAGATGGCACTACGTTTATCAATGCACCGATTTCAAGGTGCGTACAGGCCCTACTGTCAAACGCTACTGACTAGGAATGGGCCTAACTCTCCATCGATATCGATAGAAACGTTAAAAAATTAAAACACTGAATTATATCATGTAATAATTAAAATAAATCGTAGTGTATATAAGTTTTAAATCATGTTTTATCAAAATAAGTAACAATAATTTAAAAACACTTTTTATACAAAATAGTTTTTTTACAATTAGGAATATTCGTCAACGTCAACATAATACTTCGTCTCGGATTTCATGCTGAACGCCTATGCTTCAGAAAAAAATCCGTGACCACGTATTAAATTGACGTTACGTTTCTTCCTCACATTTAGTAAAAATACAGATCAGATAATTATGTTAATTGAAAAAGTTATCAAAACATAATGCTCTTATCTTGCAATCAAATTTGAAAAGGAAAATACTATTGCTAATATTGATTAGGTAAATCCATCTTCGACCGCAATTTGTCGCTAAAAGTTGCCAGCAAAACGTAATTAATTATCACAATATTATTGATGTGTTTGATGAATTCTGATATTTAAATACGTTTCGTTGACAGATTTTAGACAATAGATAGGGGTGGTCATTAACGAAGGAATTTTCGAACGGATGACCATAAGGATCATCAACTGCGTCAGTCTGCAGTAAATTTGATCAAGAAAGAAGAATATGACCGTGGTATTGGCAGATAACATACATTTTTGCTCACTTCCCATGTTCAGGGGCATTATTACGTAAGTATCAACTGAGTTGAGTGACCTTGATTTTTATTTTTTTTTAGCTACTCCGGCTGTCAAATTCATAAATTTTTTGACACTTAGAGGAGTCGTCTTAATGCTTCACTCGATAGAGTGGAGTGCTACGTAATAGGAAGGCTGTACGGACCTGAAAACAAAAAGAAACTTTTAATAAATGCGTACCTACAAAAGAGAGCATAATGCTCTAATGAGCGAAAGAGAGAGAATAATATAAAATATTCCACTTTTTAACACTTTCGTATTAGATCTCTTTATAAAAGCTACAAAGCTACGATTGGTTACGAGCTACATCTATTATTGACTGATCCTGATAAGTAATTACATAATTTGAAGTAAGGTACAATTTGTTTTTGCAGTAAGGTCACCACATAATTTATTAATTGTGAAACTAACAGCTTTGACGTTCATTCATTTAAAATTTTTTTTTTACCTTTCAACCTTTTTTTTTTATCCATCTGTCTCTAATTTACACTGTTGGAGAGATGGATTTTAATGGGAAAGTCTATGGTAGTTTGTATTGTCGTTGGGTGAGATTTAAATTCAAGACAAACATAAAAGCTGCTGCTGATGGGGTTTGGAAAACAAATTGTTTACACGTAGAAGTCATAATATAAGCAACATCGTGATGTGGGAATTTTGGGCCTGTTTTTTGATATTATTAATTCTCAATCAATCAATTCTTATTTTATGGCTACCCTAGGATTCTGCCAATGTCAGTTTTGGAGATGGCATCTTTCTTTAAAAGAACTTTATCAATTCTCACATCAAACTGTTTGCTTCTTACGATTTAGAAATACTGCAATAGAGATAAACTGTAGAATGAATTAAATGAATAAAGATACCACTCGGACGCAGTGCTGCCTAGGACACTGTTTGGATGTAGTGGACTTTACTAAAGAAGATTTGTAAAAAACAAATTTTTTAAACTTTCGTAGTTATTCTCGTTATGCTCGAATACAAAATTAACTCCTGCGAGCATCCTATTTTGTAAAAACATGTGATAAGAGTATATGAAAAGGTAGCGATAAATATTCTGTAACAAATGTTTAACTTTCTTACCATTACTTCAATTTTTATTGGTATAAGGTGGGCACCACATCTTCCTTCAGGCGTGTTCGAAATAAGTTTCTTCGTCCAAATCACTCGGGTCTAAAGTGCGCAGTTTACAGTCGTTTTTGTCCTGCTTCTTATTTCTTTTTTGCGTGCCATTGCGTCCATATATCAATTTAGGAAAACTTGAACAAGAATAAACAATGGATTATGTACTAAGAATGCAACAAGTGTCGACTATACTACTACTGAGGCGGATTTTCATCGACCATGCTTTTGCCATCACTAGTACAACCTACAAATGGATTGGTTTCTTTTCCTAATTTTAGGGCGTAGAAGGGTTCTAGAAGCAACAAGCACGGTAATTTCGGTTAATGAGTCGTTAAGAAGTTTATTTTCAAAGTGATATTTCATCCCTAGGTCCGCGAAAAAACATAGGCTTTAGGTACTCACCTTTGGAAGTTCATATTATAATCTGCGTTTTCTTTGTTTCTTATGTGACCTGCAGCCACCACGCACTTTTCACCTCATTGTGCATTTATTGTACAATATCCCAGGGTAAGTTGTTTGCACCAAAATATATTAATTCTTTAAAATTTTCTAAAATAATCCGACGACGTCTTCACAGATTTTACACTTGCAATAACCCGACTAAATTTGAAAACATTCAGAGTGCTGCCACTATTGTAAGTTACAATACCATGTTAATTTGGACTCTTACTCAGGGCATTAGGGTATCGTTTTGACAATTAGGCCTGTACGCTGTCACGTGACCATCATTTCTTCTATTCGTTTAATTGTTCTGTGGGCAAAACGTTTTCGAAGTAACAAGGCACCGAACAATGAAAGTATCGGATTAAAAAAGCGTCGAACAATCAACCCTTCGCAGTATCATTCGTAAGAATCTTAGGTGAACCGTATTTCGAACAAAAAATTTTCGGTATGAAATAGGGAACCCCCAATAAAGACCCCCGGAAAGTTGTGGATTCGTGTACCCAGTGAAATTAACATTCGAAAAACTTGACTCAAACTTGCCAAAAGAGACCCCGACTCTTTATGAATTGAAACTCGGGTGTATTTATGTGAAGATCACTTTGATGTAAGTCCTTTAATAATCAATGTCCACTGGCTCTGGCTGAAAGATATTTGTTTACATACTTTAGATGGTTTCAAGATGGCCGATAGCGTTTTCGACGTTACGAATTAAACGAGGAAAAAATTTTTTTACTTTGCAAATTTTTGCAGCCATCTTGCATACTTACTTAGCAAAATCAATATATTTCGGTTTGTTACGTTAAATACTGAAATATTCATTTATCGCGTCAAATTTGATACGTTTCAAATAGCGGATTCTACTCATAAAATTTATAGGATTCATTCCACTAACTTTTTTTTGTGTTTTGCGGGAAAAAAGGAAAAACGGAACACTTTAGGGTCACCTCGTTGTCCGTCCGTCTGTCTGTCATGCAAGACCCTTTAAGTGGCAAATGCGAGTTGAAATTAAAATCGTATACTCTACTCTAGAGTCTCTTAAAGTTGTGAGAAGATCAAACTTCTAAGTTAACGCAAAAAAGTTACTTCTCTTTATGCCGCCAAAAAACGTGTTTTTTGGCACTCAAGTGAATTAAAATAAATACCTATAAATTCCTGTTCTATCCCGTTGACAGTTAGAAATATGAATTTGGTAAGTAATATCCTCTTATCTGCAAATACATCTTACGGAAAAAATCGATAAATTTATAATTGAGTCAAAAAAAGTTGCATTTAAAAAAATGCGAATAGGTATATAACATGAGCATGTGAGCTCATCTCGTGCTTGGCAGCTTTTGATATTATTAATTTGTTACGTGCTGCGTTGTAGATGCTGTCAAATTACTATTTTAGTAAGTCTTGGCTAAGGAATATTTGGTTTAGTTGTGGCATGTTTTGGTCTCTTCCTATCTATGCGCGTGCCGTATAAGGACGTGACTTGGCAAAATAAATTGTCGACTTCGGCTGGCGACCACTACACCAAAAAATTTCGAAATTCGATATCAACCCTTGTATGTCCCCACTGCTGGGATACGGGTCTCTTCCTGCATCGCAGAAAGGTTAGGCCGTACTCCACCACGAGGGCCAAGTCAGGGTTGGTGGAGAAGTGTAAGACAATGGGAGGCCTTACTGTCAGCAGTTATCAAGCCACCCATAAGGCCTCTGACATGGCCTGACGACTGCCATTACATGACAGCCGACACCAACGGCTTAACTTGCCTTTTTTCCGAGCGCTTCACGCTCGGAAAAAATGCCACTAGCGCGCCACGACCGCGCCTGTTGTTGCTTGACTCAAGTGACTGATTCCAATCACTCCGTTCGACTAGGCCACGAGCGCTTCAAAAAATTTATTAAAGCAGATGTAGGTTTGTCGTCGTCGTGGCAAGTGACGAACTCTGCCCTCTGCGTATTCCTTCGGTATACGGGCGTGTGTTTTTACAGGATGTTACAAACTGCCGATACATATAAATCTACAACCGGAGGGTTTCTACTAGTCCATACTGATATAATATACATCACACGGGGGACACTCAGAAAGTTTTTAGAAACTAAAAAAATACTTCTATAAAAAAAAAGATTTTTATTAAATCTTTTCAAAGAACTCTCCACCAGCCTCTATACAAAGTTTCATGCATCTGAACCAATTTTCAAAACATTTTTTCCAGTCCTCCGCAGACACCTCTTCCACGGCCAAACTCAATTCTCAAACGCTGCTAGCGCGTCTTCCGGCGACGAAAACTATCCCTTTGAGCCGATTTTTGATTTTAGGGAATAAAAAGAAGTCACACGGAGCCAAATCAGGACTGTAAGGAGGGTGTCCCAAGACTCTGACCGGTGTGGAGTCCAGGAAGTCCCTCGTTTCGATCTCAGAGTGCGCGAGCGCGTTGTCGTGGTGAAGAAGGACCCCGCGGAGCCCGAACACCGGGTCGCTTGTTGCTCAATTCAGAAAAAACTTCTGACAGGCATTTTGTGCTATACCATCGGCGTTGATGATGCTTTGGTCTCGAAGTGGAAGTGACATTAGGTACCCCGTCAAAGTGAAGAAACTAGCGATCAAAATTTTTCCTGCGCCCCTCGATCGCTTCACTTTCGTAGGCGTTGGTTCATTTTGAAACAGCCAAACTCGACAGTTTGGCTGTTTCAAAATGAACCAACGCCTACGAAAGTGAAGCGATCGAGGAACGCAGAAAAGGTTTTGATGACGGTTTGTTTCTCGATCATATTGATAAATCCAGGATTCGTCACCTGGGGCATTTCACGTGAAGCGGACAGCGAAAAAATGTCAGATCTTAGATCTTGTTCATATTTGGATTAAGGTTACTACTATAAGACTTGAATGGACGTACATCACTATTTTTTTTTATGAAGCTTCATTTGTTTTTTATTAGCCTTTAAAGAATTGGGGAAATTCGAGCAACTTTACTTTTCATAAACTCGACAGTTTGGCTGTTTCAAAATGAACCAACGCCTACGAAAGTGAAGCGATCGAGGAACGCAGAAAAAATTTTGATGACGGTTTGTTTCTCGATCATAATGATAAATCCAGGATTCGTCACCTGGGGCATTTCACGTGAAGCGGACAGCAAAAAAAATGTCAGATCTTAGATCTTGTTCATATATGGATTAAGGTTACTACTATAAGACTTGAATGGACGTACATAATTATTTTTTTTATGAAGCTTCATTTGTTTTTTATTAGCCTTTAAAGAATTGGGGAAATTCAAGCAACGGATTTTTCGATAGCTTTTTTCGCTTATATTAAATTTTATGAAAAGTAAAGTAAGTATTGGACGTTTGAGAATAAATATAGGTAAGTATTTCTTACCATTTACTACAAATTTGAATTATCTTTTTTTTACATTTTACTGAAAGTAAACATTTCAAGTCGGATTTTACTTAACTTCGGCATTTTTAATATTTTTTATTTTTTTTACATAATGTAGCTAGTAGTCCATAAATAACGTGTGTAAAGTTTTAGAATGAGATCTGCATTAGTTTTTTATATAGGCGCTCTTTAGTGCAAGGGCACCGCACTGATGCCGGTTAGTCGCCCATTAGCTCAATTGGAAGAGCGCTGGCACGGATAGCCAGAGGTCGCGGGTTCGAATCCCGGCATGGGTGGAATTTTTAGCCCCTAAATAGGTTTTTAAAATTGTCCTTAGCACGGGTTAGTGCATTAAAAATAAAAATAGTATAATCATGTGGGTACAGTAATATCATTCCGATGTAAAAACCTAACTGCAAAGTAGGTAGGTTGTCGGGGCTGTAAGTGATGCAATTTACTTAAGCTAGATGTCGCTGCCTGTACGTAACACAGAGAATAGTGTAAAGAGGTTCGAAATTTCACTGATGCCGGTGAGTCGCCCATTAGCTCAATGGTAAGAGCGCTGGCACGGATAGCCAGAGGTTGCGGGTTCGAATCCGGGCATGGGTGGAATTTTTAGCCTCTAAATAGGTTTTTAAAGTAGTATTTATACTTTTAAATAATCGACGTTTTCAAAACAATTACAAGTGGCCAGTGTCTTATATATAAAAACTTTTTTTCGAAGAACTTTCTGAGTGGCCTGGTACTTCGAAATAGCGAAAAAAATATTAGTTGTTCCACACTAAAGTTTCCACTTCCGACCTACGAAGTTACGACTACACAATACGATACGCTTTGTGGCCGCCGGCATTACAATATAAGTGTATGTAACAGCTGATTATTACATTGCGATTTGCCATACTTAGTAAAAGTTAGAATAGATAACTTCCACACAACACGATCACATGTTCCCAAACAATCCTAGTTTGGAGGCAGTGCTATGCTATAATAGAGTCGTGCTAAAGTAACCCAACCAGCCCTCCTATTGCGTAGCACTCCACTCTATTGAGTGAAGCATTTAGACGACTCCTAAGTGTGAAAAAATGTATGCATTTGACAGCCGGAGCAGCTTAAAAAAAAGTAAAAATCAACGTCACTCAACTCAGTGGGTACTTACGTAATAATGCCCCAGGACATCATAAACTTTCTAACATACCCAGACTGAGACTATCTGTACAAATGTATGGCGGCCCCTGTGATCGAACCCACGACCTCCGGCATGATAATCAGACGTGATACCGCTAGACTAAAAAAGGCAATTGTTCGTATCGATGACTTGAACGCCAATTTTCGTATACACGTATATATTGGAAATTTTCTACAACCTGTTTCGTTGCTTCCGTGTATTAATTTCAGTGATTATATATTAAACGGGTCTAATCGCGATTATTTATTAGGTAAAACGTAATTACCTTATTTCCCGACGTTATAACTATGTATGCGTATCGCGATTCCTCAAGAAATACTAGTTTCAGTGAGATCTATGTTTAATTCATCCTGACATTTTTCAAGAAAATGTAGGTGTGAACGTACTTGGTGTGTCTTTATCCTAACTAGGTAGCTAAGCGCGTGGCTTCGCGGCTTTCTTTGTAAGTTCATAAAAATAGAAGTTCTTCAAACAAAGAGCGTGATTAACGAGTAAACAGTTTTCAACACTGAATCCCGAATATTCTACAGGTCACGCTGTTGCGAATGCGGTCTTATTGCATAAACTGGAGGGTTTACTTTTGAGTAGGTACTAATGTTCGTAGAAGCAGGTGGCCAGGTATGGGTTATGTTTGGCTCCACTTCTCAAGGCCCCCGTCCCGTCTTTACTCCGGAATCGTTTACAAACAAACCCGCGTGCTGATTCGTTTGGTAAAATTAGATAATTTTCCATGAAAAGTAAATAACTAACAATGTTATGTTCCAATGGTGAAGTATATTTATTGTTTATTAGAATTATCGCTATGTTTTCATGTTGGCCGGTGTTTGGTCAGGTTTTCCACTGTATTTACATAAGGCGGGCGGAATTATTGCTTTTGGTTTTCGACTTTTGAAGAGCGGGAAACAGAATGTTTGTTGATGTAGGTTTTCTAACAACTTAGTCTCACTTCCCACTTCCCTATTGTATGTTTGACTCCTATTGTTGTAGGTATGTGTACTTTGTTGTTTAGAATTTTCATTCAATGGCTACTGTTTAAATAGAGAGCAGAGAGCGTACGGTGTCCATGTGGCCAAACTGCGTTCAATTGGGTGAGTTTTTTCAGTAACATAACAAAATAAATATGATAAGATAAGAATATTCTTGCACACCAGAGTGTGAAATAAATGTAAGGCCTGACAGTAAGGCCCGCCACTGTCTTACAATCCTCCACCAACCGGCTCTGGGCCACTCTGGTGGAGTATGGTATAACCTTCGTGCGATGCAGGAAGAGACCCGTGCCCCAGCCGTGGGGACATATAAGGGTTGATATCGAATAAAATAATAAAAAAACAAAATATTAATATTTGGGTTAGGTAATTAAATTATTAACCCAAATATTAATATTTTGTTCTCTTCGAATATACAAGGGTTGATAACGAACGAAAATCATAGGATCATATAAAAAATATATCTAACACACACACTCACATACACACACACACAATATAATATATTGTCTTCTTACTTTGGTGCTATAAATTTCGGCTCATGAACCACGGAGAAGGTTATTTTCAGCGACAGCCGACAGCAGATTCGCAAATAAGTAAATAAACTTATCAAAATTCAAATAAAGCCTTGAGTATAATAGTTATGTTATGAAGCTATAATAAATTTTTGAAAAGTTCCAATTATAAGATTGTAAATACGGATTGCAATAAAAAAATAATATAACTAACATTAGTAAGCCATTTTATGTCCTTCGACAACTTTAGGTACCTATATCTAGAGCTGTCGTCGAGTCCTTAGGTTTCTTAGAGACAATGGTAGAAACAGATTTACCTACTATTTACACTAGGAAGTTTGCGATTGATACATTTACCTTTACTTACATAGTTTAAACGATTCTGAGAATTGTGTGAGCCTCCTCCACGCTAAGGTGAGGACAACGGGGGTCCTTCCCCGCTGTTTTAAAATATTACTTATTGATAAAATTCTCAAACACTAGGGACCTTTTTCCCACATTCCCCAATTTTCGGGAATGAGTTATTTATTTTCGAGAGATAAGGACGTGTAATTTTGTTAATACCGTTGAACAGATACAATCTTGTTTGACTAGGTACCTACCTGGTATTAACAACTTAAAAATCTCTGTTTTATTAGAAGCAGTTAATATTAAACTGGTAATTTACATAATAGATTGAATTACTAGTAAAACATTGGGTTGTTCCGTCATATTTAGGTATGCAATAAGTAGATATTCATTGGGTTTTATTTTTATTTACGAGATAGGTACAGTCGACAGCACATAAACCTACGCGGTTACGTTACGCACGACACATTGTAAAAAAATGTTAAAATTGATGGGCTAGCGACTGTACCAGACTACTATTCGTACCAGACTACATCGAATTGTCGTACTGACGTACATAATCATTGTATATGATTATGTTTATACATCATCAATTCATCATCATCAGCCCACTTTTACATACTGGTGAGTTTCACGCCGTCGTCTCGCCAATAGCCGGGTCCCCACCGGGCGCACACGCTCGCGCGGCAGTCTCAACCTGCGACTCGCAAGCTTGGCCTCGCGAGGCGGCCTCGGTAGTTTGCCTGTACACCGAGGCGAACCTCGCGAGCTAGGCCGAGCCATCATTATTCCTCGAGCATCCAAAATGGACAGTTGTGTAATTTATGCTGCGACTTTCATAGTAGCTTATTATTTAAGAAAAAGGAAACAATCACATTAAAAAAAATACCAAGAATCTTGTGGATTAAAAACTTTATGAGCGTCGCAATCAATATGGAAATAGAATACTAAAGGGTTTGACATTATGATAAAACCGTACGTAACTTTACACGAATCAGATGAATTAATAGCTCTTGAGTATCCGAGTTGATAAAACTTTTCATAACAAACACCAAGAAGCCTGTAAAATAGCATCGCGAGCCGTAACGACCATACACATCGAACGCATGTGCGCACAGCGCACACTGAGGCATCTTTGAGCGCGTCCCGCTTACCTGTCGGTAACAATCGGCTCTACCCCGAGGCATGCTCGGCCGAGGCAACATGCGCTCGAACGAGCCGGAGGCACGTCCACACAGACCGATCATTTGACTCGCGCGCGAGGCAGCAGCGCGAGCGCGTGCGCCCGGTGGGGACCCGGCTATTCGCATCCACGGGCTCCTTGCCGACCTGACCACATTGTCCGACCATCGGGCTATTAGTCTAACGACTGACTGCCGCCGCCCGACTCTCGGCTGCCACTCCGTTACTGCCGTGGTCCACCTCCCGTCTTCCCGTCTCGCCAAGGTGTGACAAAACCCATACAATTCCAAAAATGGGAGGTTGCACTCGTTTTTTCTACTTTATTTTTAATTTTATTGTATTTATTTAGGTTTACATAATACGCGAGTAAATGATTTCGATTGTGTCCCACTGCTGGACAAAGGCCTCCCCTTTTGCCTTCCACTCCTCCCTGTTCATGGCCACCTCCTTCCTGCGAGCCCGGCAGAAACGTCGTCCCGCCATCTCTGCTTGGGTCGTCCAAGTTTGCGATATCCGTCGCGCGGATAATTTATTCCTTTTATAAACATACATAATTTTATAATTGTCTTATTTACATTGTTACGCACCACCTCGTAATATACACCGTGGGCACTGACTGAAAGCCTCCGCTGAGTGCTCACACCCCCAACCCAACGCTGTGTTAGATGCCATTTGTGGCAACATTGACACACCACAGGATGTACGCTTTGACTTTGCCCTGTCCTGTCTTGTACTTATGTGATTATTTTTGTTTTCTTATGTAGAGTGATATTTTCTTTCTTGTGATGTGTTAATTTGTTCCAATAAATGTCTTTCTTTCTTCTTCTTTCTTAATTCTTAATACCAACAACTTTTAATATGGGGAAAACTTTGCAATTACGAAACATTTCAGCTATTTCATACATTTTAAGTAGCAAGTAGTAACTTTAGCGTGGAACAGCAAGGCCAAGATTCATAAAGCTACAGTGGTAGATTATTGTTGTGACGATTCGAGGTAGATACATTGAATTTAAAGTAGATATATTGCAGAGCATAGTCTAATTGTTCATCTCTGGGTTAATCGTCTTTGAAATGCACATCGATCCACAGTAAACAATAATTTGTTCTGTGAAACAGACCCAAGGTCCCCGTTTCATAAAACTCCAATTATTGACAATTCTGTTTAACATGCAATGTACACTGCGTAGCTGAGTCTACCTTCTTCTTAACCTGTGGGTAAGTCGAATTTGGAATGTACATCGAATCGTCATTGTCATTCATGAACATATGTATATGAAATAGGTCCCTGATGTGTTTAATTAACTTCGGATTCCATAAAGTAAATTCATAAGTAAAATTTATATTATAAACATTACATAGTTACTGTCGAGGAGTAGGTAGGTATATTGATATTAACCCAAAAATATTCTAGGAGTTTCTAGAAAACAGGTCTACGTCTAATTCCATGACCAGCAGTCTGACCGTAGGCGGTGAAACATTCCACACGTTTGATAATATTATATTTGCAACGCTTTCTCTAACTTTTTTAAGTCTACGTTCCTAGACCGTGTTCCACGAGACAATTTAAGGCTACGTCTTTATACGAGCAATATCCTGATATTATATAATTCCTGATCCTGAGTTTCTGATATCTCCAGCATCTACTTGAGCGTTGTCTCTCTACGTCTACTCCTGCTAAAACTAGACCCCTGCTAATCTTCTAGGCCAGATTAATTGCCAGCGAGATTTCTAATAGGGTGCGCTGATAGTCGAACCTATTCGCCCACTATTCAGAACGTCTTTAAATTCTTACACCGTTCCAAATATTTGGATAAAATTAATGTGTAATCTCTAAGGTCTTCGAAAGAGTATAATACGCTCGCAGGTTTACGCAGTCACCTAGTAACTCACAGCATGGATTCTCACCGGGAAGATCTGCAGTTGCTAACCTCTTAATGTTTTTAACCTCAGCAATGGACAGGGGCCACCAAGTTTATGTAGTCTACACTGACTATAGTAAGGCGTTCGACGGGATTTCCCACAAACAGCTATTATATAAACTGGAATACATTGGTATCAGGGGCGATTTGCTGCGTTGGTTTTCCTCGTATATCGAGGATCGTACCCAGTCTGTCGCGCAGAAGAACTATATCTATTCTCTAGCTGGGTTAGTGTACCTAGCAGAGTCTGGAGCACTTCTTAGGCCTCTTTCTTGGTTCACTGTATTTCACAATTGTAATAAATCAAGTTCACCTGATACTCAGTTCGTCCCGTTGCTTTGTTTTGCAGACGATATGAAGATTTTTTTATTTACATCATCTGTGGACGATGCCAAATAGCTGTAGCAGGATCTCGAAAGCCTTGGTTCATACTGTCCTCTTTACTACAGAGAGGTCTTAACGATAGCTTTGGGGTTGTGTCCTAGGAAGTGCTCACTAAGGATGTTCACCTAAAACTAAAAAAGTTGCCTTCAACTACCAGCTGCGTTGATTTATTCTATAAAAAGATAACACCGTTCGTGACGTAAGTGTTGATGACTCTATGTGATCTCGTGTTCATGACTTCATGACTCGACGTCTCTGTTTGACAATCATGCTAACAATACTAATCGTTTATTTAATATATTTTTATATATTACGGTATCTATCATCTCTAGATCTCTATATTATTATTTAAAGACTTAATCCATAAAACTTCAAGCTGACCCTGCAAACGTTGTTGAGCCCTAATAATTAGCCTGCGAACCATTCTCAGACCTACCAAATATATACAAACAAATATCTGTTAATCGGTTTTGGAAGAGTTCGATAACAGTTCGACACTATACTTCTCCGCAAAATGAATAGTTCAAGATGACGATCGTCAATCACACTAATTTGACGAACGTAATTCATTTCTGGTCATTCTTTTTCGAAGTTTATCGAAATTTTTCCATTCCTGATTGTCTGGTATGTAAAACTGATAATTTCTCGATATTTTTTTCTCGCCTCGAATAAGGCCAATTTTCCTCGAATATCGAGGTAGCCAGTAAGTCTCACGGTCCTATGCAAAACAACCGAGAAAACAGCGCCCATTGTGCGTATTGCGCTGAAAATGGTACCGATAAAGTTTACGTGATCACCGCCAAGTTCGTTAATGGGTGGGTAATCGAAACTCAGCGGAGCCATTGTTCCCGCTTTAATGGACCACCGGGCGGCTGACGCTCGACGCTCCCACAAAACGCACCGCACGAGAAAAACGACCGGCTCATTTCGAGAATTCCTAATCTAACGTATTTCGCCATTGTGAGTGAGACAGGCTAGGAATTCGTCAAAGTATTTTATCTCCGACGTTCACAGTTCGCCCGAGTGTTAAATTATTGCCGGACAGGACAGCAATGGGCGGCACGGCTGAAAGTGAGACCTGGCGACGCGTCTGGCTTCAGCGCGATTCGCCGATAACGAGGCTTTATTGTGCAGTACCGGTAACGTTTTCTTTAAGATTACGCCACATACCTTAGATAATATTCCTGGACCACCTCTTCGACGCATTATAAGTGTCGTGGCCCAGCGGAGAACCACTACAGAGTTCGGACCTTCAAAGAAAAAAGTCTAAACGCAGTAATTAGTTGAATGGTCGGAAGATAATTAAGAAACCGTTAGCCGATGACTGTGAGATGTAAAGCTTGTAAAACTACGTTCACAAAATGATTAAGAATTACCATTACGATGACCGGCACAGTCAATAGGCCTTGTTTCAATTTCAGTTTCACTGGCGTTCTCACGGATTTTTTAGTTTAGTTACTATTTATGCGGAGTTGTGAAACTTTGCGTGCCTTTATCGATAACGAAGACGCGTTCGTTTTTTAGCCGTGGCTGGGCGCGGTGGAGGAATGCGTATAGTTAAGGCATGATTGCGCTCGCGGCGGAGCCCCGGGCTGCCAGGTGGGCCACGAGGGCGCAGTCACCGCGTCTCGAGCGGCCGGCGCGCGGCGGCCGGTCTCTTCATCTTTATGATAATTATTTCGTGTTTGTTTTCGACGAAACAATCGGCCGATCGGGCGGTCGCAGCCGCCGCTTCTCGGAACGAACCTTCATTGTGGTGAATTAAAGCCGCCGGGACCCCTGCGACGGCGCGAGAGATAATTCGACAGGATGCCGCTTATTATTAATTGCACTATGACTTGTTGAAATTGAGCTTAGGAGTTTAGTAAGTCATTCATTGTGGTGGGGCCGCTTCCTTCGACCCTCCGTGGGAACCGCCCAGAACTGCTTAAGCATCAGCGTTAATGGCTGGCTTTAGAAAAACCCAATGGGACGGAATTTGATTCCTTTCAGTCTTTTAATTGCACGAGATGACGGAAATGTCAACGGAAATAATGTATAGGACAATAAATTGTAAGACGATCCTTCGGAGAGGTTTTCATCCAAATGTGAGCTTTAAAGAGGGTTTTCTTATACAGCGACCGACTTGAGACTGCAGACGAGAGAATCAATTAAGCCAGTAAGAGGTAAAGCGATAAAATTCCAATTAAATAGTCTGTGAGGCACTCGAATGTGGGCACTCTGCCGCACTAGGGCCGTCGTTTCGTTAACTAGACTTTAACAAGCCGGTTAATGGTGGGATCCGCCAGACACTGGTGACCAATAAAAAGAGCATCGTAAATAAGCCGAACGTTCGTAATAAAAAAGGGAAACCTCATAATGTTTACAATCTTGTGGCTTTATTCACTTTGTGTTCCAATTTCATGCTAAATCGAGCGCATAAAATCTGCCTTTTATCCGTCGGCCGTCAAACCGTTTGGGTGCTCGGGCCCAAATAAAAATCCAACGTCAACTCCTTATGTCTCGTTAAAAAGATAATTCATTCTCTCGAATGAATTATGTGATCAATTAATTTATCGCTACTGGGCCTGTAACCATGCGTGACGCGACTCTGTTTGGAGAATCACAGCGGAAGCACTCGCCCCAGTGGAAATATCCACAGCAATAACTGACCCTACAGAACGATTATTTACCTATCTAGTTACAACCTATCCTAACTACCTACGAGATCAGAGCGTATCTCTAGATACGCTCTGATCTGATATCTGATAGAGGTCTAATCAGTGACAGTAAAATTTTATTAACCTGAAGATCCGTAGGTCTTTAATTTGCGTCGCAATGGGTCTTTATTTGTACTATGACGTAGGCTCGCTTTGAGAGACTAGTATTTTGCAGCGAGCAGCGCATACGCACAATACGATGGAATACTAACACCCCATTTAGCAGCAAGCGATGCTTGAATATTTCACAAACATCACATACTGGGAAACTCCATTGGATCGCGAAAATGTTCCACTAGGACTGCTACTGCAAAGCTCGAAACAGACGCTTGCGAAAATATCATAATACTAACAGGTACAGGTTTTTGCATAGTATTTTTACTCTACTCAATTTTCCTTGTATGGCGACTACCCTTAAGTTTTGGTTAGTATCACATAAATTAGCATTTTGTGAAAACACATCTTTTAAACCTTTTATTGCCCTAAAATCTTAAACATACAGACGACAGCTACGGCGTAAACTTTTTTTAATAACATCTCGGTAACACCCTTGAATAACTACTAAACCCTAAAAAGTTAATTACCCATATTGGTTCATTTCTTTTGACGTCAATACTAACTACACAAAGCCATATAATAACGTCTATTAATTACACACTGAATTATCAATATCATTCTAGCGGGGGCACCGCGTCAAGTCTACCACATAATAGGCACTTACACTCCGTCTATTTCCTCTTCCTGATCAGCTGAAGAATAAGTTCCACTATATTAAATTCATTCAGATCGTCTATAATATGAGACTGTTCAAGGTCATTTTAGTATCACTATGATCGCTACTAAATGTATGTTTTTTTTATAGTATTTGCAAAAAACCTTTACATTATTGGTTTTACAAATTTCGCCAAACTGCTGTGCAGTTTGTTGGTTGCGCTCTTATAACTTAAGGTAACCCTTTAATTATTTTACAGCTACATATTCTTAATAATGTTGCTACTTATTTATTTACTTGTACACAAAAATAAGTTACTATGCCTATCTTAAATTAACATAACATTGTCCGAATCATGTGAATTCAATTTTTTAAGAAGGGAGCTTGATCAAGCGCTTCTAGCGTCCCCCACCAGATCCCGAAGGCGGTGCATTGCTGAACAGACGGGTTATTAATTTTATGGTGTCGATGGCCGCGCATGCGCCCTGCGCGCCGGTCACTGCGCCGTCCATGACGCTCCGCGATCAATCATGTCACACGCAGGTTTCATCGTCTGCGGGAAAAGCGAAGAAAATTGGGTACGACGTAGATAGACAAGAAGGTAATCCTTGTTGGTGTCTGTCTCAGCAAACAGCAGTAAACAATGGTTTTTGGTACGCCTGTAGACTACAGGTGTACCAAAAACCACTACAGGCTGTAGTAGTCAACTTCAAACTAGCTGGTCTAGATTTTGACAAGTTATGTTCTTCGGTGAAATATTGCTTATAGATAATGGGATCTTTTATCAGGCTTTGTTAATCAATCATGAAAATACGCTATTTAAGTGAACGACAACGCATAATTTAACATTGTAGGTACCTATGTTGATTTATTGTAGGTACTAACGCACTACAAGAACAGCGTTTTTGCGCTGCTAACGTACCTAAGTATTTACTTATCAGCTTAGAATATGTCGCCGATAACGTTGCATTTCCACATAAAACACGAGATCCAATTTTGTCGGTTTGTTTCTCCTTTGTTTGTCCTAAGTATATAAAGGCTCTTTAGGCCTTTTAATTAACAAAGAAGGCGCTTGCTTTGCAAAACAGAAAACACATTCGTAAATATTCATATCTGCTTAGAATAACTCGCAAGTAAAAATCCATGTCCAAGTAAAACACGGGATCCCATTTGGTCGGTTAATTGGTTGAGTTATTGATCAGTACTCATCATAGCAGAGCATATCCACGCTCTTCGACATTTATATCGACGTTTATAAGTTCCCTCAAGGCGTTTGAATGCACAAAGAAACGATCTTTTGCTTTGCGGAGAAGAAGATATAACCAGGAAGATCTTTTCAAGTTTACCAAAGAAAAACCGAGTATTCGCTCGCTCAGTCTGAACGTTACTTAGTATTACAATGTAAACAGCATACATCGGTTCTCGGCTACAGGTGCCGCGAGGAACCTGAATTCAAGCTCTCCTCACGACTCAACTCGCTTACGACACATACTACGACTTTCATTCACGTTGCTGGCGATACAGCAATTGATTGCACGCGTGTAGTAATAATCCAGCAATGAATTTGGTTTTAGTCGATAACGGCACCGTTTTCTTCGTAGTTTTGTGTTCGTGGCCCGAGGTGGTTTGATGGTCTACCGGCCGAGACAATCAGGCGACATGGATGGCGTCGTCGTAGGATGGTAATGTGGGTTATAATATAACAATAACTTAGACATGTGCGCCATAATGTTGTAGGTTATCGTTTATTAAGCGCATTGTTCTTTGTTGTTTCAAAAAATAGTGCTCAAACATCACATCGAATAGAAGTTGCTAAGCTCTTTCGATTTATGTGCTAGCTTTAACTTTGCAGAAATAAATACATCAGTGGAGCAGATGTCGTTTCTCTAAGACAAGTAGAAGAACAGTTTAGGCTGACATTCAGAGACGAAAACTTCTGTGGCGTATCTAACTGTAGCACATCAGCCTACCATGTAAGAGGTCCCGAGTTCGAATCCCGGCTGGAGACAAAAAAAAACCCAGGTCTTGGATGTTTACATGTTTGTGATGTCGTTGTTTCTAGTTCCCACGACACAGGCTATCCTAGTGTGGGGCCTGAAGCAATGTATGTGCCAGTATGTAAATGTTATGTTAAACTCAACAGCTGCAATTGGAGCTACTTTGTTACAAAAATGTAAAGGTTAATCTGTCCTCTGTACCTACTACTCAAAGCACATAGTATCGCTGCATCTTAGGTATTTTTTTTTATTCTTACTACCCGATTGTTGAGGCACGCACACAGAGCTATCACACACATCCATCAAACCCGTGTAGGTACCCACCAGGGCCACCACCCGCGGCTGTGAGCTGCCTTTGTAAAATAAAAATCATAATAATGTTTTAACGTTTCGATTCGACACGCGGACAAAAAAGAAAACAAAGACAATAATCATTTAGTGAAGGCACGAATTCCAACAGAACACACAGCGTTGATAGGCAGCGTGGTGGGGCTGCTCTACCTAATGACCACGCATTCGATACCGAAATTACCAAAGCATTTTTTTTTATTTTATTTTATTTATTTCCACACAGCTTACTATTTTTACAGGGTATAGCCCTAATGCAATAGTGAAGACACACAAAACAAGAACAATATAACCTTAACATATAACTTTTACATACAGGCACACACATTGCTTCGGGCCCCACGCTAGGATACCCCGTGTCGCGGAAACCAGAAACAAACAACGACATCACAAATATATAAACATCCAAGACCTCCCGGGACCTCGTGCATGGTAGGTAGATGCGCTACCACTGCGCCACACAGGTCGCTCAAATAGAAGAAGAATAAGATAATAGTTAAACACATATACAATACACACTACTTATAATTATAACCCAAAATAAAAAGAGTGGTCTTTGTGAACTCATTCAGGGAACAACAGAAGATATCTATTGTCTCACTGACAGAATTGAGTGTGCGTAGGGCTCGCGTGAGGGGCGCATTTTGCAGAAGGCGAGTGCGCGCGCGGCACGGCCACCAGCGGCACGCGCCGCCGCCGCCGCCACACGCAGCGCTCCGGCGCGCGCAGCCCCAGCGTCTGCAGGACACCCGGGTTGCAAAGCTTACCCCGTAGGACCTTCATTAAATACGTTGCTAAGGACCACTCGCGTCTAATAATGCAATAATGCAACTTGCTTAAGGCGCTTCATGGTGCCAACTAGCGCCACCAACGGAAAAAATCATAACTTGTCGTTTTATTCGTTTTATAATACGCTTTTATCTAAAAATTAACATGAGAAATCTTAAATACTATGGCAACTGTTTTTAAAATCTACCTACAGTGTAGAAGCTAGAATCAACAACCAATGACTTCAATCAATTTCTGCTAAAACGGTCATTTTTAGCGGTTTAATAAATGTTTTTTAAAAAGTAAAACAGGTTACACTTCAATCCAGTCACGCCTGATGGTAAGCGAATACAGGATCTACGATGTTACGAGCTAAACTTTTAAATCTTTTAAATGCCGCTTGACTCTACTTTTAGAGACAAATGCCTTTGTCTCTAAAAGTAGAGATATTCAAAAGGCAAATATTTCATCTCGACCGATTTATTAAGAAGTCTTAATAAATCGGTCGAGATGAAATATTTTTACTCAACACGAGGAACCCCGGCCGGTGTTTACACGCTCTCGGAGGCTCGTTCGCATACTTACGGTGGTCACAGAATAATATTTAACAGAATAGTAATAGCTGAAAGTATAAGGGAAGGGAGGGTGGAATATTTCGTGTTGTATATAATATGTATTTAATAATATTATTATTTACAAAGAGAATAATATTCATATTATAGAATGTTTTCAAGTTTATATGTTTGTAACAGTCCGTAATAATAGGGCGGTGCCACCGGTGCCCAGGCACAGAGCGTAGACTCTGGAGGGCGCAAGCACAAAAGACAAAAAAAGAACTCTTTTATGTTCTGTGGGCGCAAGAATGGCCAGACCAGGGACCCAATTCTCACTTCATTAGCAAATAATTCGTATACGACTTAACGACTCTAAGGAGTATGGCTTGATTTCTACATAAATAGTCGAACGACAGCCAATTGTGATTATGATTATGACACCTCAAAGCGAGCGAAATTTATTAGCAACATTGCGCATATGACTTTGTGAGAATACCTGAAAGTGATGTACCTGAATACCTGAAGTGAAAGTGAATATTTTGCGTCTACGCTTTCAATTCGCAGGAGCGAGAATAGACTCCCTGACAGGCCTATTATTTTTGCGGTTTGTTCCTTATAAGTTCCCGCTGCGCTCCTAGTTCTCGATTCCAACACATACGTACCTACATGCCACTATCATCAAGAACGTTATTTTATTAGTTAAATTTTTTTGGCAGCACACGAGCGTATTTGTGTTTATAATTGGCCCACCGACACTTAGTTCCTGATGCTATATTTTATCACTCTGAATGAAATAAAGTAGGCTTATACATAGCATTGCTCTGCGGTATGTACGTATAATATTTAAAAAAAACAAGGAAGCAGTTATAGAATCTTGCACAGGGCGCAGTTATAGAAGCTCGCATAGGGCGCAGAAATGGCTTTTTACGGCACCTTGTAAGTTTATTCGGGATAGTCTGCTAATACTAATTTGATGTGAAAATTTCTTTCGCCAGTATTTTGTATGTACCTTCAGGATGGACAGGATGCGCTATCGTTATCAACCCTTGTATGTCCCCACTGCTGGGGCACGAGTCTCTTTCTGCCTCGCAGGAAGATTAGGCCATACTCCACCACGGGGGCCAAGTCCAGGTTGGTGGAGGATTGTAAGACAGTGGCGGGCCTTACTGCCAGAAGTTATCAAGCCGCCCATAAGGCCTCTGACATGGCTTAACGACTGCCATTATATGACAGCCGGCACCAACAGCTTAACGTGCCTTGCGAAGCACGGAAGCGCTCGGAAAAATGCCACTAGCGGTAGTCACGGGACGCTCACCCATCCCGTACCTGACCGCGCCTGTTGTTGCTTAACCAAGTGACTGATTCCAATCACTCGGTTCGCCTAGGCCACGAGGATGCGCTATAGGTTTATTGAATTACTAAGTTAACGAAGTCACGGGCACTGCTAGTAATAAATACGTATATCGATTGAATGATTTTGCACCTACCTGCCTAAATTACATGAAACCGGTGGGTAACTATGCAACAAGTCATCATTATCATCATCAGCAACGCATTATGTCCACACCGGGGGACACGGGTCTCTTCACTGAGGAAGGTACAGGCCACACTCCACCACGGGGGCCAAGTTCGGATTGATGGAGGCTTGCAAGATTAGTGGCTGGTCGTACTGTCGGAAGTTTTTAATCCGACCTAAGACCTCTGACTTGGCTTAGCGACTGCTATTTATCGACGGTAGATGGCACCAACTACTAATTAATGTTTATTAAGCGAAGGTGCTTTGTCAGGATCGTGGCAAGTTGTAAATCTCGGTCTCTCTCTACCCTTCCGGAATAGAGACGTGAGTTTATGGTGTGTGTATGTAATTACATACGTCTAGAAGTTATTTGCAGGAATCCGCATTTCAGAGGTAGATTTTAAAGAAATTGTGCATTTTCGATTGTATACATACTCTACATCCTGAATTAAATATGTATTCTTGAATTACATTTCGGCACGAACTTCAGTCACTTGTAATGTATTTGCTCTTGTATCTAGGTAGATAGATAGATAGAGAACACTTTATTGCACAACCAGAAAAAATATTACAACCATGATTCTTAAATCTAAGTAATGTTATACAATTGGCGGTCTTATCGCTAAGAGCGATCTCTTCCAGACAACCTTTGGATGGAGTGGATTGCATGAATCTAATAGGTTTGATCCGCTGCCAGACTCTATGACTACCTATGATAGTGAAGTTTAACTTGCTTATCTATACATACAGATACTAGCTACATATAGGTACCGATGCCAAGCAAATCCAATGTGAGTGCAGAACGCAATACCGAGATATTAAGTAAGTATTTTATGTCTCAATCCATCTGTTTGTTTTGCTGTATGCCAAGAAAGTAAATCCGTTGGACCGTTATTGATTAACGAACATCCAAATATTGAAACATCTTTATCATATTTATAATATTAGTAAGATTTGTTTTTTTTTTTGTAACGTGGGGGAATGCATTTACGCACTTCACCGCTCTGCTGTCGGGGGACAACAGAACGGCTTCGTGTGGGACTCCCAGCCCGAGGGCTACCCCTCGGGTAGCCCTCGGGCTGTGGACTACCCACAAAACCCCCGCGATGTTCCTCTTCTCCTCTACCGGGTCGCGGGGTAGGCCAGAGGCTAAATCACCGCGACCCTGCACGAGGTCGCCCATCCACTGGAGAGGCTCGACTGGTGGGGAGCCCGGTGGGCTCCCAAGCGGTGCCCCCCGCCCCATCGCCCATACGACGGGGCAAGGGAACGCCGCGTCTCCTCGGGGGGGGGGGGGGGGGAATATTGGCCGTACGCGCGTATCTAGCGCAAGACCGAACAAAATCCTGTACTTTAATTATAGTAAAAAACAATAGTAGGTAAATCTTATAGGTTTACGAAAACACCTAAATGTATTAAATTGAAATCTAGATTCAAATTAGGGATTCAATCTACGGATGGATTAACAGATGCCTATAGTCCAGGACCCCACTCGTATTTCATACAATATATGCTATTACAATATATGGTTTACTGTACCAATTCGACGTACATCTAGTACATCTAAAGTCGTCATTGTAAAGTCGATTAAGCCGCAGATTAGCACGTATGAAGACTAGGATAATATGAAATCTCGAATTGTCATGACTATTAAATGTAATTTTATGAAACGGGGCCCTGGTGATTTAGGACCAGTCAGTTTTATTTCTTCAACGGTCTATAGATATTTATCAGAGTACGAAGAAGACTGCGGTCGAGTTGATCTTCTGTTGTCCACTTACTCGGTAGGCTTTTATTTGACGAGCGCGGCTCTCACACGTCCGTGCCTCGTGTTTATCTCAACATGATTTCCCTTTACACTCAACAATACGAAGGCTGTGGATTGGAGTGCGCATGGGCCGGGAATGGGCTGCTTAAGTGATTTTTATATCGGTAATGTTGTCACGAGCGAGTAGCTTACGCTGGCGCATTATAGTGTATATATTATTTGTCATTATCATTACAGTTAGACGGCACCACCTCAATCCTGAGCTTGAAAACAACTATAGTTTTTTAATGTTGTTTTCAGGATGGAGCTTCATTTAGTTCTACCCCCGGTTTCTCGAACACTGATAATTTTCTAAACATCTATCTTTAGCGATAAGACCGCCAATTGTATACGGCAACATTTATATAGGTATGTAAGCCTTTTATGTAGGTATTTTGATTTCTGATGTGTACAATAAAGAGTTCTAATCTAATCTATAGTTAAAACAACTGGCACTTGGCCAGAGTGGAAGAGTGGATACAAAAAAACTAATATCTGTTAATAATTGATTAACATATTGTTAGTATGCGAGATATCTTTTTAACTATGTTAACTAGACACCAACCCTGGTGTCTAGTTAAACATTTTTGAATTGTACATGCTTAATTACATACAAATGTTGTAACACAAATTAAAAAGTAATATACCTATATAATGGCAATTGACGGCCGTGTCTCTTACAGCGATCTCTCCTAGACAGAGCAGAACCCTTCGTACGCGAGTCCTACTCGCACTTAACTGGTTATTTTTTATATTTCCGGGCGTGTCTCGTGACAAAAGTTCTTATTGATGACTAGAAAAACCCCTCTCAAGTTTTACTATAGGCTTTCAGAACACTTTTTGTAGAGGTAACCACCCCTTACTCTAACGGGTTATACGCGGCAATATAATATAGCCTTATACGTACCTGTAGGGCACAGGCCTTAGGTATCTCAGAGAAGGAGTAGTATGGGCTTAATCACCACGCGTGCCCACCGTTGATTGGCAATTTCAAGCGCTGGGGTGTGTGAACACTCCGGTTTTGCCACGATGTTGGCTAGTAGTATTGCTACTATAGCTTCGAAAGTGTAAGTAACATTGAAAACCAAGTACCTACATGCCGAGATTCGAACCCACGGCCTTCCGAATGAGAAGACCGCTCGAGAAGAGAACTACCGCTCTACTCGGCAATTTGATTAATACTTTTTTAATACAGTTGCTCAAAAAATGGCGTATTACAGGGACGTATAGCGTGCGGGAAGTGGGCTATTACACACTCGTGCTTTTTTTACCTTTCCCGCACTCGTGCGTTTTCTTTCCCAACTGTCAAAATAATGTCTATTAAAAAGAAAAACCAACCATGAAGTTTTCATGAGCTACTAATTTCTTTCAATATCAGATTGAATGAGTTAAGTTAGGTTTCATTTCATCTCATTAAATTTAATTTTCATTTCACATCTATAAAAAAAATCTACTGAAGACTTGGCTGTATGGGCATAGTTCCCTTTGCCTACTAGAGTGGGTGAAGAAAAAAAATCTCTGCTTATATTTTTTTACGGTTGGCGCCATTTTACAAATAATTTTCCTTTTTTAAATTGCTTATTTTTTTGCAACTGTATTAAAAATAGTCGTTCACAGTGTTGCCAATTTGGCATATTTTATGCTAAATTTGGCATATTATCTTCAAGTTTAGATTTATTTGGGTTTTAGCATATAGCATAATTTCTTAGCATTTTTTATCCTACGCGTGACCGATAACATGTTTCCGAGCGTAACTCTACGGCCCATCACTAATATTTTCATTCGGCGACACTTTTAGGGCGAATATTGTTCTAAGTGGGATTCCTTAGTGCCGCGTCATAGACAATCAAAGCAGTTTATTTTGTTTTTATTGTCTATGTTAGGTATGAAAAGTACGTTGTGGACTCATTCGTTTTGTCGTAGGAAGTGCCAGACAGCGTTCTGCGCTGTATTGGTAGCAAAGAAACTTACGACAGATCTCAGCCTTCAACATCAGCTGCAAATGTTGATGTTACTGATGATGACGAGGATATTGATATTTTGTTTGACTGAGATCCTATTATTCCGCATAAGATTAGGTAAGAATTAGATTATGAAACATTTAAATGAATAAACATTTTAATTAATACGTTGGCATTTTAATTTAGCATATTTAATAGAAAGTTGCCATATTTTCGACATCGATCTAGCATATTTTGTAGATACTGAGTTGGCAACACTGGTCGTTCAGTACACGTGCGGAACCGTCATTGCAACTAATGTTCCGACTGTCAACCCTCGCCTTTGGCTAATAGTTCTTGCTTGTAATATACTATTACAAGCAAGAACTATTGTGCGTTCACGTTAACTTGACGCGTGAGTAGGGTTACCAGGCCTAAAAATGCAAAATCCTGTCTGAAATGTCAAAAATCCTGATTTTGAAAAAAAAGTCCGGTCACGCACCTGTATTAAATAAAAACCATAGTATTTGAGTAAGTTTTAATCTACTGCATGCAAAAAGTTGTTTTTTCCAGCTATTTCGCAATAAAATTGTTCACACGTCACGTGTTTATAGTTATATTGCGTAAGCAATATGGCTCTCACTGACTCCACTCACTGAAAGTCTGTTTCTCTCTTTGGTCCACTGAGAAGTCATGAGAGAAAAAACTCTCTCCATATTTGCGCTCTCTCCACATTTGCGTTGTGTGGCAAAATACTAAAGAAATATTGACAAATCTTCAGAAATTCTGAAACTCTGGAGCTGTCGTTAATTGTATTAAAAAAGATACACCAATAAAAGATATAAAAAATCACTGTTTGTGTTCAGAAAATTCTTAAGCAGGCAGAACTCTTCAAAAGAGCGTCTGTGATTTTTTTAAATTGCAGATCCTTCTTTAAACACATCCTTGCTTGCTTGAGCGGGCTGGAGGACATGCAAGTATGACAAAAATCCGGTCTGACGTAAAATCCGGGCGGAGTCCGGTCTAACACGTAAAAATCCGGTCTAGACCGGCTTTATCCGGTCAGATGGTAACCCTACGCGTGAGAGAATTGGTAACACTGAGATGTTTACTTTTACCATGTTAAATAAGAAATCATTCCCATTACTTGGGGAAAATAAAAGGATTGAGGGTTTGTTTAACCATCTTCCGATTAGGTCCAAAAGCTAATTCACATGTTATGTCCTTGTTACTAATTCTCTCACGCGTCAAGTTAATGTGAACGCACTGTAGGAAAATACGAAAAAAAATTCAGGTGGTCAATTAATAAAAAAAATCTACATATTTTTTTTTACTGAAATCAAACTATATGATGTTTCTTTTGGGATCTTGAAAATTACCTAAACCTAGTGAAAGTGGTTCAGATTAAAATGTCTGATGGGTTTGGGATTTTGCTACACCCTGTATATTGTGTGACATGAACTCTAATACTGCATCCAGAAATTAAAGTCTTATTATGTAAACAAACCACTTACTGGAAGAAAAATACGCAATCCCTGTGTAATCACACACAGTAAATTATTGTAGCATCTGGGTAATCACATGAAATACCATTATTTTTGTAACAATACGTCCATTTCATCGTAGAACTAAGATTTTTTTGCAGAAAACAGAATTCGTTATAACCTCAAACTTACAGCTAACATTTACCACTACTCTGTCTTGTCTTTGGTGGTTAGGGCTGGACGTTCATCAATATCGATGAAAAATGGGGGTCAAGGATGAGTCTTAAACTCTTAATATTACTGGTCGAGGTACTGTGATTAACAACTATTAAGGCGAGTCCGGTGCGTCAACCTTTTAACAAACATTGTTAATAAATCGTCTGCTGTGTTTGCGGTTGGATATTGTTTATCTATGGTAACTTTTGCTTTAAATCTCATTCAAAATACTTTTATTGTTTCTTTGTAATCAGATTGCAAATACTTTTTTAAAGAAGTAGGTTCAAGATAGTATGGAGCCCCAGCTAAGGCAATGTGCACCTAATACAGATACAGTCTTATTAATAAAACACGATTCCCTAAGACGGCCTTCAAACGCGCTATAACTTGGTCCTTCAAAGGTTAAAACAGCGTTAAAATGTACTTTAACATCACTTTAAGGAAACGAGTTTTTATTAATAAGACCGTATTACCGTCTTAATAATAAAAACACGTCGTCGAAGCCCACTTTAAGATGACAGCTCTGTATGGAACTGTCACTTGATAGCAGGCGTGTAGTGGGTTTTAACTAAAACTGCGTTTAATTAATAAGACCGATAGACTTTTAATATTGCTTAACAACTTTTTTGGCAACAATTTCCTTATATACATTAATTGCAACACTAACGAAACGGCGGTGTATGAAAAGGCAGCACAGCTGTCATAACACAATAAAAATGGTCAAAACACAGTAACCTCAAATACCGAAGAGTGCATTCGGAAAACGGATTTGAAACGCGCTTGACACATAAAAAAATATTATAGTGTTTCTTATTTCTTTCTTTCATTAGCCATTTCTTTCTTTATTCGGAATAATTTACTTTTGTAATATCGTCAACTTCCACAATCATTCAACACATCATCATAATCATATAATTTAAAACATTAACATACAAAAATCACGAAATTGCCATGTCAAGTTATTTCTATAATCTCATTCGGTAAAATAAATGCTGTTTGTAATAAACACATTTTAATGATTTATTTAGTTTAATTTCTTCTTACATCCATATTGTTTTCAAGTATAGGTAGTACCTATTACCTAATCTTCGGAAGTACAATATTCTATTGCCTCGAATAGCGCCAGCAGAAATGCACCATAGTTTTATCGACATCGACATTTTATCAACATACATCACAACACTATAGTAGTCTATGGTTACCCATTCCGCCATTATTGTTTACTAAATAAGAATTTAATTTCTGAATGGAGTGTACATATATAATAATACCTAAAACGTAGTAGGTTTATCGAGGATTTCTACAGGGTGACTGAATTCGCTAAAAAAGCTGTGATCTGAGCCCACAAAAATTTGGTTAACTCAATTTACGCATATCAGCCGCCATGGTACTTATTATCATTTTGAATTTGGTTTCGCAGTTTCGAACAAAAGAACGCAAATCATGAATGTTGTATTGAGGAACATTTTCTGGATGATTATTCTTTAAAAACCTTACCAACATATAATATGGTTACGCACAAAATATGTGACATATATATGTCGATAATATCGACATTGAGACCTATTGATTTTTATAATAATGAGCCTCTCTTAGCACAAATTCACAAAGCACTTCTTACGTGACGCATAGAGGCATGCACATATAAGATCTGTCAAATTTTGCTAAGCACTGATTAATTTTGACAGTCGTATTCCGATTCTTCTGTGGCCACGCCTGTAAGCGCCATCTATGATTCGCTTTGTGAATTTCTGCCGAAAACGCCTCAATAGATAGATAGAACCTATAATTAAACTATACTGTGATATTGAACACCATTTGTAGGCAATTTAGCCGTGTTCAAAATGAAGAAAATGTTATTAACACTTCGTTCGGTCAGAGGCAATTTAAACAAAGCCATGCCTTTGACTGGGCCCTTTTAGCAGAACCATAAAAATCGTCCTAAACTCCAGTTTCTTTCAATAAATTAATAACTCATCGACAGCGCAAGAGTCCTCATCAATTACTGGACAAAAGCCGAACGACAGCCGCACGCCCAGGTTCACCGTGATGGACGTAAACGAGGGTTAAACTAAAGGACCAGAATAGAATCTTTCTTTAGCTGTAAATTTTGTAGAATTTTATGAACCTTGTCGATTTTCTTAGTACCTACTAAGAATAGTAGGTACTAAGAAAATCGACAAAGTGCATAAAATTCTTCAAGAGATTTTTCGTAGTTTCCTGTTAACTAACGTTAAAAACCTTACTCCATGGACTCGGCCCTTCCCAGGTATACAAAATAGAGCTGTTATAAATTTTACAAGAGCGGTCAAGTGGCCACACAGCCTCTGAGCTCGACCGCATTATGCAGTTTTTTTTTCACCGTGAAAATTTTTTGCTCGATGGCATTCGCTTTGTGCCGGTACTTCCGTCGAGTTTATTTTTTTATGGTGGCGCTAAGTAGGGACTAAGGCTGGTAATATACGAGCCAAAATACTTATTTAGGGGCGGTCTACACTTAGATGACGTGTCGATGACGTGTCGATTTTTCATGCCCCTTTTATGGAAATATCTATGAGACAATATTCGCAAGAAGTTTTTTGGCTTCATAACCTACAAAACTTGTCTTGGGGTCCATCATTGGTGTATGTTAGAAAAAATATCAGCAATTTCTAAAATATTGAGATCCTCACAATGATACTAAGAATAAACAAAGATTGTCATTTTTTAGAGGTTACAACGTTCACGATTTAGTCTTGCAAAAGTTCATAAAGTTCAAATACATTATTTTTGGGTTACTGTATACTGTCCTGCAATAAGATTCCGCAAGATTTAAGATGCGGAATGCGGAATGCAGAAAACAATGCGGTTAAAAAAATGGCTTAAGCATAGGTACTCTGTGCAAAAAAGGATTAAGGATTATTTGGAAGAGAAGGATGTTTGGTATTTAAATAATACTCATGGAGACTATTGTGTCTAGTGTTAATTTAAGTTCAAAATTCTGTTAATTACGTTTAGACCTGTTTTGAAAAGTTTAAATGAGGGGTCTCTTTATTAGTTTCTTCCTAATATAATCTAATAAATTGTGAAACTAATATCTGTGTCGTTCATTATGTAAACATTTTGTTCTTATAGTGAATAATATTTTTGGGTTTATTTGCATCGCGCCACCATATTATCCCTAAAGAAACGGTACAACAGTCAAGCAACAATAAGATCGAGAAAGTGACAATGGCGTGTGCGTCATCGCTCAAGAATGCCAATTCGTTATTATTTTCATGCTTAGAGCGACGCATTACTGGTGAAATTATACGTGTAAGTAATTTGGGTTTTTGTTATACAAGTAGTTATGGTCCATATTGTTTGTTTATTGCCCGTGGTTTCATTTCGATTATCTTGTATGTTAGTAAAGTAAGTAAAAAATATTTTATTGTCACCAACAATACACTGGTTGAAAGAATAAGGTTAACATACACATTTTTTACAAACTAATGTCAGCCAGGTAAACAATAAATCCCACTCAGTTTCAATATCCATTGAATGCCATCTCGCAATACTGAGGTGTTTCTGTAAGAAAGTGACTTCTAAAATTGGGCTTAGGGGCGCTAACTAGCGCCACCAATGGAATGACAATAATAAATGCAAGGCAATAAATGTACAATAATTAACAAAACAATGACGTCATCAAATCGTCAGTTGACACGCAACGCCAAAGCCTTAAAATCTTTTAAGAGGAAAAAAAAACTCGAGTACCGTAAACCGCATACTTGACAAAGTGCGTGTTTGTATTATCTGAGGCCTTTGTGCCTTGAGCTTTTGTGTACCTGTTAACTTTCCCTTAGAGGCGCTTCGAGTGTTTTTTTATGGTGTCACGTTTTTTTTCCAAAAGTGTAACATTTTGCCGAAGACGGTGTTTGTATTCACCTATATTCACCTTGTTAGATTATCTCCATTGTGCTCTCAAAAGGGCCTATAGGGGCCGAAATAGTTCGGCTTCTGTTCTCATAGGACTTTTGGAGAAATTATCTCATTTCTTTTAGTGAATTCCTTTGAACGTTATCGCGTTAAAGTAGCGGATACTAACAGGTGGTATGAATCATTGGATATTGAACTGGTGGGTACTAGTTCAATTTTGAACAGGTAGTAACTTTAAAAAGCCATTATTTGTAGCCTATATACGTCCCACTGCAGACCTTCACTTAGAAAGACAGACTATGGACTTAATTACCACGCGTGCCGGCCGCGGATTGGAAATTTCGGATTGGATTGGGGTATTTGAACACATCAGACATTCAGGTTTTCTCGCCGTCGTCGTCAGGCTATAGCAGTCCACTGCTGGACATAGCCCTCCCCTAAAGAGCGCCACGTTGTGCTATCATAGGGGGTAATGCCCATAATCCCCACGCTCTATGCTTGTCTGAAAATAAATTTAAAACTTTCATTAAAATTCGCTATGCAAAAAGGCATATTATAGAATAGACGACTATATAAACGATCCTAATCCGTGGTAGTAAACCAACTCCACCGCGATTTTATTGTTAAGTATAACTAAGTATAACATATTTTATAATACAAGTGTGTACAGACGACGTGATTGCATATTAATAACTATATGATACCTTATATAACTGACAAAAACTTAACTGCAAGTTTGCTAAAGGTCATTCGAATGGTAGCGTGGTGATCGGGTCATCTATCTCCCTCCAAAATGGTTGAGACTGATGATGGCTGAGCACTGCGTTATGCTCGTGAACGAGTGCTGTTCGTGTGTCTGGCCGCAGCACTTATGTTTTCCCCTATTATTGTGAGACATCTGACTAATGCTTTGGTATTTAGGGTTGTTAATGGCAATCATGAAATCTTATTAGGTTTACATATGGCAACTGGTGTATTTGGTTTTAAGATGATTTGAGAAAAGATGGTCAGAGTGGAGTTTTTTTTTCCGCTGCCTTTTTCTCCACTACAATTACGGCCCGAAGGCGGCGGCTTACACTTTACATTGTACATTGACATTCAGCAAACAGAATGTAAATTCTTTACGTTGAAATAAAATTATTTGAATTTGAATTTGAATTTGCTGGGCATGCGGGTTGGGGATCGCAGTTCGGTGGAATTGTACTGCAGGGGGCGCTGCTGCCCACCCCCCGGTTTGTGTCCCTTAGTCGCCTTTTACGACACCCGCGGGAAGAATTGGGTTTCCTCACCATGTAAATATAGAAAAAATAAATTTCGTTTATAGGCTACATAAAAAACAAAAGAATAGGTGTGACATGATGTGCTTTTCAACTTTAGAACACTCCTAAATCACTCTCGCTTTATTTTATTCGAATGTCGTTACAAAACTGTAGATCTCTCCTCCTTAATAATCCTTAATTAATCAGTAAATACAAACCATTAGTGTAATACGAACCATCTTAGTGTAATCCTTATAAAAAATGTACATCCCATCTTCAGAATGTGCCGTTGTTATAATAAACTACTACTGACCCAATCTCCCAACAGTTGCAGGTAGAATTCTCTTTCAGATATAAGCTAAAGACGAGCTTGTGTATGTTCTTTCTTATGTCAGTACTTTTTTAAAAACCTATTTAGAGGCTCAAAATTACACCCATATCGGGACTCGAACCCGCGACCTCTGGCTAACAGTGCCAGCGCTCTCCCAACTGAGCTAATGGGCGACTACCGGAATCAGTGAAATTTTGAACCTTTTTACAATACTCACTGTATCACGTACAATGTCATAAAAAAATGTCGTAATAAAATCTCATCAACTAACCTATCTGCAAAATATCTTAGCTTTGTCATGTTTGAACCAAAGCAGATAGCTTTATTGGATGTTTCAGGAAGGTCCTATGAATATTAGGCGATTACTCTACTCATCCATACAAATATTTTTTATTATGAACGCAACGTCGAAATATCGAAAAAAAGTTATATGTTCCATAGTTAAATAATTAGTACCAAGACCTTTAAAATATATATTATAAAATGTGTGTTTCAGGAAAGTCCGACGAATTTTAGGGGGTTCATCTCATCCATACAAAAAAAACTCAAACATAAATAATTTTGATATTTGCTCAAATATAAGATAGCGCGAGACAGCTAATATTATTTTCGGTCTTTCAGATTTGCGATCATGATAAATTTCTTATATTAATAAGAATTATTCCGAATAATATATTAGGTACCGATAATATACTAATGTAGGTACCTATACCTATCATCTAGTACCTCACCCGCCGTGTCGTCCAGCACCTACCAATAGCTTATTGATTTACTCATAAACTATTAATTAATAAGTTACTAGATTTCTTAACTTACTTTTGGAAATTTTCTGTCGTCATAGTTTGGACTGCAGTCCGAACAAAGTCACCCAAGGTGAAAAGAATATTTATTTGTGTAATTGACGGTATTCAATTTAAAACTTCATTAAATAAACAAACGAGAATGAACTTATAAGCGAAGTTATTCTGATACCAATAGAGTTGAAAAAGCGCACATAATTTTATAAAAAGTAATAAAATTTTTGGTAAAACTACGCGCCCTTTTCGTACGCGTTGATGTCTTTTCTATGAAACCTTGACACTATGTTCCCCAATTCGATTAAAGGCAATTTTACTTTTTTCGGGGACGAAAATCTCATATTCACACCAGTGATGTTAGGCTGTTAGACCGTACTATGTTTATGTTAACAAAATGGTATAATGGTAAAATATTTTCTTTTTTTACTGCCTTCATCTTCCTTTAATCATAGGCGGCTTGCCAATCAGAGGCTGTTTGGCAAATCTTTTGACAACGATTCGCTGTCGCTAAGAATAATCATAAGCCAAAATAACTAAAATTAAAATATAAGTTGGAACCACATTGTTTCAAGAGCACCAAGGTTTGAACTATAGGATAACAATTAAGCGTTAATAAATCCGAGCCTGCGTCTTCCAATTACTTCCCCGCGGAGGCTCGTTAGCCGAAATATCGGTACAGGTCTTTTGCTGTGAAGTGAACTTTATGATCCGTGTCGTGCTAGAAACGCGTTTTGTGGATGTAAAAAAACCATTGATAAAGTTCATTTTTTTATGTATTAGCTGACCCAGCGAACTTCGTACCGCCTAACAGTCGATTATTTTTTCTTTTTTTTCTCTCCGTAAGAATCATACTGGTACTTTAAGGAATATTCTAAAAAAAGAATTAGAGAAATCGGTTCAGCTGCTCCCGAGATTGCGCTTACCAACACATTCAGTGATTATTTTTTTATTATAGAAGATATTCATACGATCATGACGATCACGTTAAATTCCTACGAATATTATCAATATGAAAGTTTATGAAGATTGTTTCGATGTTTGTTACTCAACCGCGCAATAACGCCTGAACGACAGTTTGAACTTGGCATACAGATAAATACACATCTAATTTGAGATATATTCATAGATACTAGACATCTCGGTTATCTGTTACCGTAATCTATTTTTTTAGTCCCTTATGTTTCTAAATCAAGATTAGAATGTCGATGTGCTTAATAATGTAATTTATTTATATACTAACTGTCCCGGTGAACTTTGTACCACCACAGGATCCGCTTATACGATTCTTGTTACGCTTTCAACGAAATAAATATCTTAGAGTTTGGTTTACAAAAAGGTCACGGTATATAATTAATGTGTAAGGTTTTCTTTTTCCTTTTTTTGCACGCCTGCCAAATTTTCGCTATAGCTCCTACGGTTGACTGGTAGAAAATGCTTATGGCATTAAATTCGCCGCATTGTACGATTGTATGGTGCAATAAAGTATTAATAAATAACAATAAAAGGTTATCCCACGGGAACGTGTTAACGAACTATCAAGTATCATTAGTCTCAATTCAGATCTTCGTATATCTGAAAATTTTAAGTAACAAGCATCCAAACATATTCATAATTTTTCTTGTTTATATTATTAGTAGGATTACCTATATTATCTTAATTAGGCAGGTATCCCACTAAGCGGATGTTGTGTTACAGTCGATTTTTGTAACATTACACAGATAGTAGCCTAAATAGTTAGACGATGGGCTCAAAGCTCACTTCTAAGCAAAGGACGTGTAATTTCTTAATCCACGCGAGGGCGTGTGGGAGGTCCGGCCGCGGCCCTCCGATTGAAGTGGCCGCCGCCCTGGACCCCGGGAGGCTTTTATGACCTCTAGTTTATCATTGGCCTGCCCGCCTAACAGAGGGGCCTTAACTTGATAGCTTCATAGTTAGTGCTCGTGACTGCTCATGTTATTTTCTTTCCGAGAAACTTCTTTACCAGATGACATGTAAATGTTTTTTTTTAGTTTTTAGACCATTTTTGTTGTTATGACCAAAAGCCGATCGCCAATAGGTTTAAACATTATGTCAATGTCTTTAGAATAAGAATATGAGGTCTTAATAAGTAATTAATATGAGATTAAACCAGTACTTTCGACAAAACCGCATCTTCACTTGAAGGAATAGACGTAACTCGATCTGACATACCTATGTCTGATAATTGAATGGAACTACATAATTACAAATGACATAATATTTAAAAAAAAAAACGCTGTTGTCGCCAAAAACTAAAAAAATTACATAAGGAATTACATAAGAGAATATGAGGTCTTAATAAGTAATTAATATGAGATTAAACCAGTACTTTCGACAAAACCACATCTTCACTTGAAGGAATAGACGTAACTCGATCTGACATACCTATGTCTGATAATTGAATGGAAGTACCTAATTACAAATGACATAATATTTAAAAAAAAAAACGCTGTTGTCGCCAAAAAACTAAAAAAATTACATAAGGAATTACATAAGAGACGCAAAAAATAACAATAAGTACACTACAAGTGGAGGCCTTATTACTAAAAGTCATTTCTTCGAGGCAACCATTATAATAAGTAAGTGCCTTAGTTTTTCCTCATCAAAGGTACTTTAATTATTTATCGATACTGAAGAAATGAACAGAAACTTCTAATTCCGAGTAGAGAAGAAACTTGACAAGCTCTTACATGTTTATTTATTTATTACCTATGTTTATTTTTTTGATTGCGTAAGAATTTTTTAAACGCGAAATTAAGTTAAAATTGAAGATTGCCGTCCGGACTTTAACATATCCACGCATAGGCTCTATTCAGTCTATTCTGGTGAAGTTGCAACTAAAATGTAAAGGTCAACTGTCGACAGCAGTAACAGGGTAGATCTATCGTTTTGGGTATGAAAACAAGTTCCGAAAATCGTGACCAAATATTTGCTCGTCTGACCCATTCCTAATAAGTCGCCAAGTGCAAGTTAACTTGTGCGCAGGGGTTTTCGTAGAGCTTTTGCTTAGTACTCTTAGTTTGATTAAATGTAAAAAAAATGTAAAGATTTGAAAAACCTTTGTAAAAATTTACAAACATTTTTTAAGTTGAGAAAATAAAACAACTATTTATAATCTACATCTAAAAGTTTAGTTGTCTCCAAACGAATTGGCTTTGATTTCAACGAATTAGGCACACAGATTGACGATGGATTATCTTATCCCATCCAAACGAATAGTACGGGTAGCAGGTGTACCTCGTTACAAAACTTTACCGAAGTGGAATTTAACAAATTAACAGCACATCAAACGCATCCGCAAAAAAACGCGTGCACTCTACTCAGTTACGTCATTGATAACATTGATAACGGTGTCTAATGTACCTACCAACACGTGTTTAAAACAAACTATTTTTAAGCACTTTCTGTCTATACTCACTACAGAAACATCGACAGACAATCTAAACAAGTGTTTGAAAATGGTCTTTTCTTACAAGGTATGGCTGAAACCCTAAAATGACCGGAGGTGAGCAAAAAATAACTTAACAAGAAGGGTCCTGTGGGAGCGGCCGGGGGTAGAGGCGGGACAGGATGTGAAGGGAGACTCACGAGTGAGAGAGGGACGCCTGATGCCACGCCCACAACCACCCACGATGCCATAAACAGCCCAAAACCTCGCACGCATCCATGTATCCTAAATCGAACCGCTCCGAGCGTCATCATCATCCCAACACGCGATTATAGCGGCAATACCTGACAGGGTAGAGCACACATTGCATTGAGATCCTTGAATAAGTTATTCCACGTCTTTCTCGTTTTGTGATCGGGATCATAATGATAAATAACTCAAAGGATAGCCCCAGTTGGTTTGGGAAATAATAATTGTATTTGATGTCTTAAACAGAGCGTTCGTCTCTCCGTGAATATTGTTAACATTCTAAACTGTAAACGAGCCGAGCCGGTCCCATATGAACACGAATCAATTCCTTGACATGACTAATACACGGCATATGATTACCATTAACACAGCTAATTTATACATATACTGACTCAGAGACAAACAGATTGCCTTACAAGGTAATTAACTAACATTTGATATCATCGGCAGAAATACACATGTGAAACGAGACTATGGCATGAGAAAAAAATATTTAGTAAATGCTATAAATGTTTTATTGTCGTGGCTAAAGAGCACTTAATCTCGCCTAACCTTTATGACGATTATTAAATCGTCATAAAGGCTGTCGAAGGCTCCGACGGCAACCGGAGTGGTATCAAAGTAGCAACCTGATGCACTCACGTCAGGGTCCTTCCCTTCTGATACAGCCCTTTGACGCGGCGACAAATATTCTACCGTTTTTTATACAGCCTATATACGTTCCACTGCAGGGCACATGCCTTCTCTCAGAGAGAGAGAAGGGCTTAATTACCACGCGTGTGGATTGACAATTTTAAGCGCTCAGGTATTGAAACCAAACCGGGGGTGGGCAGCAGCGCCCCATGCTGTACAATTCCACCAAACTGCGATTGGGTAATGCACATAATCAGCGTGGGGATTATGTGCATTACCCCCCAATGATGGCACAACCTTGCGCTATGGCGCTCATTAGGGGAGGGCTATGTCCAGCAGTGGACTAATATAGCCTGAAGAAGAAGGTATTAAAACACTTCAGACACTCAGTTTTCCTCACGATGTTTTCCTTCCCGGGTAGCGGATGGTATCGCTACTATAACTTCATAAATGTACATAACTTAGAATACAAAGGCATTGGTATATGCTTGGATTCGAACCCACTTCCTCCCGACCTTTTTATTTATAAGTAACCAATATAATTATTAACAATAACAAACACTACGCACTAAATACAGTTTGTCTATAAAGTCGTGAAATGAATGTTTCATGAACTAAAATTATTCCTGTGTCTGGCAAAACCTAACGTCAGTAGATCAGCTGTCATCAAGTTCATTTGTGAAATAGTTTTTCTTTCGTATTTTTTGTTGTTTTGATTGTACTGCGATAAATTAAGAAATAACTACGCAAAACAGCATAAAAATGAGTAAAGTGAATAGAAGTGGTACTCTGGAAGTTATTTTAAAGTTTTCCAGCGATGTTTCGCGGAGTTCCAAGCTGGGCGAATTTTATGGGATTTGGATGATGTTTATGGGCGAACAGCGTCTATGACGGGTATGTAATCGTGTTAATGTTTGTTTGTAATCTCCCTCAAGTTACAAATTTACGATTTCGAGACAAAAAAGGCATTGTTTACATTGCACATTTTTAGGTTAGATTGATATTCTATTAGGTCCTAATATAGTATGACCAAAAATGTTGATACATTAGGTTGTGGTAAAACTCAATTTATTCAAATTTTCTACAAATTTTGAATTTGTTTAATTTCCTTTATGTCAATAACTTATAGTTTCCATTCCATAAGGTTTTTAATTTTTTTCTGGAAAATCTGAGAGTACAGTTAGGCGGATAGTCAACGAAGGTTTTCAGAATGACGGAAAGTTTGAAGCTCCTGGGAAACACAGGAAGGGCCGACCAAAGAAAGAAATGGACGACTTCAATATTTGTGCACTGCGACAAAAAATCCAATTCTTTTACACAGTGCGAAAAGAGGTAGCATTTTTTGTTTTAAGTTGTATGTTTTTTGTGTATGCCAAAAACTACAACATTTATTGTACTGAATTTTGAGTAAAAAATTGTGGTACAGTCAGATATACAATCAATGGATTTTTTTTATATTTCAGGTCTCAACTCTCAGAAAATTGCAAGTGATTGCGAGAACTGATCTGGATTTTCACTGTAGTCTTGAAGTTCTCCGTAAAATTCTAAAAGCAATAGGGTTCACCTACAAGAAATGCCAAAGTAATAGAAAGGCTCTAATTGAACAATCGCATATTGCTGCAAAACGAGAAGAATACTTGGCGATCATTAAAAAAAATCGAGATTTGCCCGAAGAATTAAAAAAAAGACATAATTTATCTTGCTGAGAGCTACATTCACTCTTCATATGAGGTAAAAACTTTGTTATTATTGTGTACTTGTAATTTTTGTTACGTAAAATGTTCACAAACTTTCTTTATACTATTTATTGCTATATTGCTATTGTTTGACTGTTCATTCGGAACAATCTAACTCAAAAATTTGGGACCAATTATTTAAAACTTCGTCTTGTGGGTTGAGATAAACCGGCAGTAAGACTCCCGGGGATTTCAACTAAAAAGCCTAGGTCGATGAGACCTAAGTGTCTTTATTAAATAAATCGGTCACATATTTTGGAGTTATTTCTCATGGTAACGAAAACATGAAATAATTGGCGAAGCCGTAGGCGAACGCCACCACCAGGTCACAAAATGTTGGCAATCTCTAAACATCGAAGGTGTTACAAAAGACATTTCCAAAGGAAAGCGTTATATCATAGTCCATGCTGGAAGCGAAAAGGGGTTTGTGCCAAACTGCCTCCTTATATTCACAGGTAGAAATAAACTAGAAGACTACCACTCAGAGATGAATGCGCATAACTTTACTAAGTGGATTAAAGAAAAGCTTATACCAAATCTTCACGAACCTTCAATCATAGTTATGGATAATGCGCCCTACCACTCCGTCGTGACAAATAAGGCGCCCACCTCTAATTCCCGAGTAGACGAGATAAAACTCTGGCTATTAGAGAATAATATTGATTTTGATCCTTCACTCAGGAAGCCAAATTTACTGAGTTTAGTGAAAAAAAACAAACCTTGGCCCATCTATGCTGTTGATGAACTTTTAGGAGAATATGGTCACACAGTGGTACGGCTTCCCCCGTATCACTGTGATTAAAATCCCATTGAGCTCATTTGGGCTAACCTAAAACAAAAAGTAGCAGCACAAAATGTTGGGTCACGCGATGTGAAACAACTTACTAAAGAGGCCTTTACCAGCATTACGCCTGAAATATGGAAAAACTGCTGCCATCACGTTGAAACGCTAGAAAAAGAGTACTACGAGCGAGGACGTCACCTGTATCAAGATATAGACGAGTTGATTGTTCGCTTAGGCGATGGTAGCAGCAGTGGTGACAGCTACTGTAGTGACGACAGCACAGCTGATGATTGTGACAACGAAATGTTTCTTGACGTTCAATATTTGGAATCCGATGATGAGTGAGAGTGATTAGTCTTAATTTTTAAATATAATAATTTTACTGTATAATGTGTCTTATTTCCCTACTTATTTTACTTGAAAGAACTGCAAGTATCAAAATCACTTTGGTTACACTATTTAGAGTTGCTATCTGCATGTGAACAGCGCCATCATTTAATTTCACGACTTTATAGACAAACTGTACAGAGGTATAAAGCTAAAGGTAGTTAATTAATTAATTAGTAACGCAAATATTTGATCATCAACATTAATGAACAAAAAAATAGAATTGATAAGAATTCATTGCGGTAGAACGCCTTACATACGGGAGGTCGCGGGTTCGAATCCCGTTTGATTCCCGTTCGAATCACATTTGAAAGTTGTAGCAGCAGCACTATTCTCTAGCCGTGAAGCAAAATATAGTAAGGAAACCTGAGTGCAGTCTGAACTGTTCACACACCAGCTTGAAATTGCCAATACGTGGTGTAGTTACAAATTGTGGCTGAGGAAACGGTTTTCCCAGTGTCGTGGCAACTGGTAAATCCTGGTGTTTGCCTACCCCGGGTAACAGGTTTATGTTTATCGGTATATGATTTGATCGGTGAAGTAAATAATATGATTATAATATTTTTATTTTTAATGCACTAACCCGTGCTAAGGACAAATTTAAAAACCTATTTAGAGGCTAAAAATTTCACCCATGCCGGGATTCGAACCCGCAACCTCTGGCTATCCGTGCCAGCGCTCTACCAATTGAGCCAATGGGCGACTCTGTACGTAATACAGAGAATAGTGTAAAGAGGTTCGAAATTTCACTGAAGCCGGTGAGTCGCCCATTGGCTCAATTGGTAGAGCGCTGGCACGGATAGCCAGAGGTTGCGGGTTCGAATCCCGGCATGGGTGAAATTTTTAGCCTCTAAATAGGTTTGTAAATAATATGGCTCTGCAAAATTCTTATTTGGTCAGCACAGCGCGATGTAATCAGTATATAGGGTGACATATCAGTATACAACTAACGTGATAAACACAGTAAGCAGTATGCCTTTGTTTAAACAAAACAGTTTTTTTGCAAAACCATTTGCCACCGCCACGTTAATTACTTATTTGACTGTCAATACTATGATTGCGGTTCGGGCGAAAAAAAATTTAACATAACGGCCAAAATGTCACTGGAAACAATCATCTTAAGTATGTGTTTAACTCTGCCAAAACTGCTCTACATCTTTTGAAATTCTAGAATATTCTCAGGAAAGATTTTGTCTCAGCAAACTTGGTACAGTCTATTTATTCTTACTTGTCCAACTTAGTAAACAAGATTCTACCCTTAAACTGTGACTTTTTTGTCCAAAACTGCCATATTTCCATAAATTAAGTAGCCTGTAACACTCTTTTAGATAACACGCTGCAAATTTTATAAACATAGTTCATGAATTTGCGAAAAAATTTCTAGTTTAGGCATCTAATCTAATTTTTAAGGTTAGAATCTTGTTTACTAAATTGGACAAGTAAGAATAAATAGACTGTACATAACTACTTACTGACCATCTTGTTCGTGGTCAATCACTTTACTTATAGGATTACTTATGGTGGAACCCGGCGACATTTAATAGTGAATATCGGTAACAACGTGATTGTTAAAATGATACCTACGTCAGTTAGCCTTAGCCAAGATAAGATTCAGTCAGTTAATTGATTTATGTTGCAACCCGGACTATAAAATTGATATACTGACTGAATCTGACTGAAGGCTCAAAGTATATACCTAATAATATAATCTTTACTCCCGCAGTAATAGGTCAATCTAACTAACAAGGTGGTCACTAAGTAGGTTCCTACCGATTTGAGGATTAAAATACAAAATTTCAGCAATCAGATAAAATATAAATTTTATTATTTGTGCATTGCCTAGCCTAACTAGGAATCAACTGATACCAAAACAAAACGTAACGATTTCCTATCAAAATAATTCAAACGTGACTAGTTGGCTGCGCCGATCAGCTATTATAAAGAAGTATTGTTACAGTATTCATAATGGTTTATCTACATATCTATCATGAAGAAGCAAAACAAACGTAAACACAAAAGTGATTAACAAAGGAATTGGGAAGAGCGGAAGAGACCGGGCCGCTCGTCCATTCGACAGGCTGTAATTTGTGCGGATGCACATCGACACATAATTAAAGGGAGCGTGACGCATCACGGTCTTGCATTCCCTCATGGTCACCGCAAGGACAAGATGCCTCGTAATTCAGGACCATTATGCCGACCGCAATAGCCGTGAGACGAAAAACAGAGCCAACACTGAGCCACGCCGCGGGCGAAATCCCATTTATAATTGATTGAATTGGCTTTTTTATTTGACTCCGAATGGTATTCTATTTCTTGTTAATGTGCCGGGTGTAATAATATGGCTTGTAAATCAAATCCTTGCTAGCTAAGTTGATCGAGGAGGGACCAAGCACGCGTGTGGAAACCTACGCAGATCCTAGGATAGGATAACTAAAACGATAATTCGATCTTGAGAGCTAGCTCGTGAGAAGGGTGCCTGTAAAAGTCGTGGCTGGAATAGTTGCTCCCGCATGAGCATAAGTTCTGAAAGTTATCGATGCCGTTAATATCAACAATGGCAGACAGGAAACTGTTATCATGCGCGCGGGCTCCGCCGCGGAGTCTGAGCACTCCAGCCGCCATCGCCAGGGAAAAAAACCTTAATGGAATACCTGCATTAGGGCTGCCAAAAATAAAATTACATGAAATTATCGTAAAATTTGATGGGGCCTTGCCCGGTCGGAGGCTTGTTAATGGTACAAAACAGACAAGAAGTCGCCGCGTATTCTTTGTATAATATTTGAATTAATTATTAATATACACAATATTACAATGCAGCGACTAAAGAATGTCGATGAAGCGGATGAGGTTCGCCAGGATCGTGACAAGTGGCAAACTCTGATCTCTGCCTACCTCTACGGCATGCAGGCGTGAGTTAATATATGTTTGAACAATACTACTATTAACTATGCTTCGCAAGGCATGTTAAGCCGTTGGTGCTGGCTGTTATTTACGGCAGTCGTTAATCCAGAGGTCTTATGGGCGGCTTGATAACAACTGACAGTAAGGCTCGCCACTGTCTTACAATCCTCCCCCAACCCCGGCTTGGGCCTCGTGGTGGAGTATGGACTAACCTTCCTGCGATGCAGGAAGAGACCTGTGCCTCAGCAGTGGGGACTTACAAGGATTCGAACAATATTGTATTTAGAAGAAGGTAAGGGGATTTCTAAGTATGGATTAAAGCCTCGTAATGATAATTAATGTAAAGTGAAGTAGGTTTACTCAACTGACTACGGAAGAACTAGGTCGGAGTCATGTCTTCCATCTGTCATGTCAAGTGGCAGTGGAAAAATAACAGACAATGTTAATTGCAATTATTGTAAATATGTAACACGGTACGCTAAGAACTTTGTCGGTATCCCTGCAATAAGGCAGATCAGGGCCAAACCTCCCGCTGCTAAGTACGTAACGACAATTATTTACTCCATGGTAAATTCTATCTTACAATTGAACATACTCTCTCTCTCTCTCTCTCTCTCTATACATATACTATATAAGATCTCCCCAAAGAACTAATGATCATGGCATCATGTGATGGGACAGTCACAAGAACATTGGACCTTGGAACCTTGCACCATTGAACGAAACAGATATACTTAGGTATTATCAATTAGCTAAAATCATTGAATTATAAACTTACTCTTGCTACGGCATTTGTAGCTTTCGTGTTTCTCTGCAGAGATATACCGTTAGAGGTGATTAAATGACTTAATTATCTTTCATCCGTTTCATAGATTCTTTTATTATTTCGAATGAATAGAGTAACAAAATACTATCAGAGAGTGAAACGCGTAGCCTGTGTGGCGGCGGCTCTTGGCCCCAGACAAATAAGATGTAAAAAGGTGGGCGATGCATTAAGTGCATATAAACATATAAACTTGTAGCGGCGCAGTGTCAATATTTGCAGGCGCGTTCCCATGGGAACCTCTCCGCCTCTCCGCAGCGCTAAATCACTTCGGCTGCGCTGCGCTTTCCTTTTTTGCCATTGAAATGTCAATTTCACTTGCCACGGGATGGCTTAGGTCCTGCACACGTTCGCTTTTCTGGAGTCAATTAAAAGTGACGTCATCTTAAAATTTTCGCTTGCTTTAATTTTATTAGTTCGGCAACAAATCAAGTTGGGGATTTAGAGCGGGGCGAGACACGATCGGGCGAAGATCACGAATATTTGTCGTGTGATGTCAGAAGCAGCTTAAGGCGAGATAAGGTAATTGTGAATGCTTGTACCTGTCGCGTGGATAAATTGCGGCGCGGTGTAGGAATGTCCCGCGGCAAAGGGGCGCGCGGCTGCACGGCGCGTATCACCCTTACTTTGTTACACCAATTAAACTTTATACTTACTGAAGATTGCAAATTAAAATGTTGATTAACTCGATACTTACTTACAGTCATTTAACGATGCCTTTGCTGAACCAATTGATTGAAAACTAATTGGCACTTGTTTTTGAGGGATTCTCGTGTATCCTTTTATATTGCGTGTAGATTGAAGATTGTGATCGCGGGTGATTAGCGCTATCTCGCGGTGTTGAGCGTGTATCGGTGAGCATGCGACCGGTCGGCGGCAGACGCAGGTACTCAGATGGAATGCCCGATATGCTCCTATAATGATGTTTAAACAAACTGTTAGGCTGTCATTAGCGAGACTCTGCGTCCAAATGGTAGAGGGCCATTATAAAAATTTGTCCCATCCGTTTCGGATGAAATTTATGGTTATCGGGTCCCGACCGTTTTTCTTAGGCGATCGAAATTTTATTACCCGTACTCTGGAGTGGGAATCGTGATAACTGAGTTCTTAAAGTCAGGACTCCGTGACATCTCCGAAGTGGTGAACGATGAATGAGCACACATTCCGAATGCTTATATTGACCTCATGTTACTAGTTGTTTTTTCTCATCAAGATAACATAAGAAAATTATTAAGACCCAATTTAAGCTATGTGTTCTTTTAAGTTAATATTCAATTTAGGTTGTAATGTTATGTTTCAACTTCAATTGACAGATTTATGATCTTTTTATTTAATGTTAAGTCTTTATACTAAGTATGTAACAGTTGATTGGGTCATACCATACATAATGGACGGGTAAGTGCACACAGGCATAGTATGCACTTACCTATATCCATTTCAGATGACTTTTGCTACGTAAACAAATCGGTGATAAAAATCGTTAAAATAGATAAAGTATTGGCGTTTTGCATCTACTTAATGAGATGATTTATACAGCGTCCAGTGGCATCCTCACTCACACTAGATGGGTGAAGGGACCACTCCGACGCTGCAGTGCCCGGGACATGGCTTCACAGATGGTGTAGGCCTGCCCAGCACCTATACCACCCTGACAGCTTAGTCGGCCTAGCCCACAGGAAAGACTAGTCAATACGTGCGGAGCCAACCAAGCCGCGGGTTTCCTCACGATGTTTTCCTTCACCGTTAGTGTGTGCCAGTCTATGGTTCTACCCACTGAGCTACCACCGCTTAAAATAGATAACATTAACGTCAATTAGCTAGTCTCAGGGTATTAATCGAATTTTGGAAATAACAATCTCTATTTTCTATTTCCTTACTTTGATAGTATTTAAAAAAAATGCTTGCTTGTTGCTTTGTCTCCAAAACTGAATACATGTTTATTATACATGATTATCAACCCACAATGCATAATTAGCATGCACCGATGTAGAGCTCGTGGGTCAAAGTACAATTCCCCTCTAAAGCTTGTTTTTCCAAAGGTCACACTTTATTGTTGGCTGTTGGAATGCGTTACGTTTGTTTATTTGCATACGTAGGTAACTCGGGAGTGGATGTGTTGCTCGTAATGTGTTGTATTATATTATGCACCGCGGTATGCGAGTCCAACATGCAACCGCGATAATCTTACGTACACCAACCTTGTGGGCACCACTATACCCCAAACCCATACGCCAACAACGGCCTTAAAGCTAAGAGTGTAAGTGCACTTATCCCTCGAGAGAGACGGCTCTAATGTGCAGCGCAATGATCATCGTATATTCTCAACGACTTCGTGTAAATAAGTTATTATTTCTGCAAATATTCCAGTGCCATCGACATACAAATGTGTTTGGATTGCGATTTAAATAACATTAAAATGCTTGCTTGTGTTTACCGACGTACGCAACGCAGTACGGAGGGCAGCGTCCACATGCATCGCATTCACGGCAGTAACACGCTGTATGATGGCTTCGACAAGTTCTTTTCTACAGAACCATTATGATGAGCTAACAGAAAACCACTACACTGGGAGATTTTTTTTCATGGCTGCGACTGTACACAACCAAGTCCTGTTTTATTTTGTGCGTGGTAGGCCGGCTGTTCCTACATCTGGTTTCTCTTTAGGTTTGCGCACCAGAAGTGTGCTAAGCAAGCAGCAAGTGCTCTTTTTCATTAGACAATCTGAACTACGTATAGTAATAAAAACTGTTTTTATACGGATTTATGCTCGTTTATTACATTTTTACAATTTTCCGACGTTTCGGCACTTTTTCAGGTGCCGTGATCCCGGATGACTTAGGTGAGTCTTTTAGAAAGCATTAACGGTTAGTTTACTACCCTCGGCAAAAATTACAAAAGTTAATTATGAAGTTACGTTCCAAAATAGGCAAACCAATTATTTTTTATATAAAGTCAACAATGTTACACGAATTTTATTTTTAATGCACTAACCCGTGCTAAGGAACAAATTTAAAATGGCATGGGTGAAATTTTTAGCCTCTAAATAGGTTTTTAAGTCAACAATATTGATTATTAGTACTTAATTGAAGTTAAAATTAAATTTATAAACTAATTACTTTAATACTGATTATTAATTGAAATTAAATTTATTTTTTACTCTACAGTCACACTTCTAGCAAGGGGGTCTCATGCACTTAAGCACTGGTTCCCATGCTACAGGTATGTTCCAACCACTATCTCTATTAAAATTTGGATGCCGGCGGATCTCTATTGCCTCGCGTATCATTCTAGGGAAGAAACGGTCTTCTCGGGCTAGAACTTTAACTTTACTGAAATGTATAAAGTGGTTGGTACCGCTAAGTGTATGCTCGCTGACTGCAGATCAACCAGAGCGCTTATGTTTCACATCAGCGATATGTTCCTTCACTCGCTCAGGAAAATTGTAAAAATTTAATAAGCGAGCATAAATCCGTATAAAAACAGTTTTAATTATGTCTACTGCTCGTGTTAACCTTAGAAAATACTATACTTACGTATAGTATTGTGGACAAGAACTGGCGAGTGCCAAGTATGCTTAGATATGAAGATAAATGAGTGTCCAATTGAAATTCCAGCTTTTGAGGGTTCTGTAGTCAACAAAGAACCCTTATAGATTCACCATAACTTTCTGTTTGTCTATCCACGGTCCCACGGTTCGAATTTGGCAAAGAGACATTTTGTACGGCTGCCGTCGATAGATGGCAGTCGTTAAGCCAAGTCAGAGACCTTAGGGCGGCTTGAAAACTTCTGACAGTAAGATCAGCCACTAGCTTTACAAACCTCCGCCAATCCGGACTTGGCCCCCGTGGTGGAGCATGGCCTATACCTTCCTCAGAGAAGAGACCCGTACCCCTCGGTGGGGATATAATGGGTTGATGATGACATTTTGTATGGATGCTGACTCGCAACAGTGTAACTTTTTACATAATAATATTCTGTATTATATTTTTTTATATAATAATATTACCTCTAATTATAAATTTTGACATTCGATGCTTTTACTGATAAGAATCAAAAATCTCTACGCGCCCAACTGAAGTCGCAGAATGCGAGAAATAGCACTTTCCTTGCTGATATTACAAGTTTTATAGGATTTGTTTGTGATTGCTCGATAGTATGATATATTGTAGGTACCTACCGCTGACAATAAGGTGACCTTTACAGTTATTGTTGCAAGCCGCGCATAAAATAACTGAGTAGAATGCACGCATATACCTAATCGTCTCGACTGTACTTTGTGTAGTACTTATACTTATAGAAAGTGTAGGTAGATCCCCTTGCTGCTACATCTCAAATAACCATATAAAGTGATATAGAGTAACCCAGAGCCGAGTATCATAAAACTGCAATTCCTAGTATGGCCATTCGAGGTGCATTGCTTAATATAGTCTACTTGTTAATCTGTGAGTTAATCGACTTTCCAATTTCCTACATCAAATTGTCATAGTAAACCATCAAATGTAGTTAGTTCTCTGAAGCAGGCTCCTGAAAATAATTAGTTTCAATATGGATAGTTTCAAAGATTTTTTATTAAGCGAAAGTTTAACTTTAATTTGCCGCCAACAGAAAGAGAAGGCGGTCAAGGATCAACTGAAAAAGATCTATGGCCCAAGAGGCCAGCACGATCGGCAGTGGAATTTTGTGGTTAAGGCCCTATGCTAAAAGTTAAGAACCGAAGAAGAAGAAAAGTTGAAGATACTTTCAAGTTTCATCCACCATGTTGGTTTTATGTGATTTCAAATGTTATGTCGATTAGGACGCCTCATACTAATTTGGTGAAGATTTTTTCTCTACAAAACAATATTTTTTTGACCAGGACATGTTTTTTTGCTCAGATCTCACTAAAATGCCAAAGGGATCACAGGGATGCGGGAAAGGGATGCGGAAAAAGGGATCACAGGGAGCCTATGCGTTTGTCTTTCTGTCCGTTCATTCAGAAAGAACTTTCAAACAATATAGTTAGGTATACTTGTTCCTGAAACTGCTGTTTTTGTTTCAATAGCCTCTGCCTTGGCGTCCGATAAGTAGAACATTAAATATAACTTTCTTATTGTTAGAATATTTTCGGGGCTTAATCGCGTAGTGATTTATTGCTACTTTACCTCGACGTTTTGACGACTTTACAGTCATCGTGGTCACGAGAAGACTGACGGCTGGTGCGGTACATCTTCAGCTGATTATCATCAGTTTCAGACTACCCTCAGTCAGCCATCACAAAGCACTATTAGGGTTGCGACACACTACACTGACAATGTCGGACGATAAGCCATGCGAGTTTTTTCGACTCGAACACTTCTTGATGACCGGATCGCACGTTTGCTACAGTTTTTGTGTGTTTTTGTTTGTTACTTCTTCACGCCTAAACGACTAGAGCTATTTGAATAAAACTTGGCATGCAGTTAGCTGACACCCTGGATTAACACATAGGCTATGCTTTACTGGGGGAAAATATACTTTACTATTACCTAATACAAAATTTATTTTCCTTATAAACAACGGGTATCACCGGGGGGCACAGCTAGTATTATTATAAATGTGAAAGGTTGTGAAGATGTTTGGATCTTTGTTACTCGATCACCCAGCTAAACGGAGTTACAGGAAATTCGGCATACCTACAGATAGAAAAAGATTTGAATTGAGACATAGGATACTTATTGATATCACGGTAATGCGTCCCCGTGGGTTAATATTTTATTGTTACCGTAAACTGTTTTCAAGCCAAACTCTCTATATTCATTGCATTGCCATGGTAATAAGAATCGTATTAACAGACTCTGTGGCGGTACGAAGTTCGTCGGGACAGCTGTTGGTAGAGTACAATAATATTACGACTAAATAATAGCAACTTCTATATAACACATTCACTTGGTCCCAAACTACTTAGGATATTACCCTGCATTATGTTAACCAGGCGAGGACAAGACAAACATGGTATTACTCCCAGACCAACTCCATTTGTACAAATTTGCCGGCTATCAATGGGAACCGAACCCGCACGGCATGGTAATCAGACAGTTAACAGTGTTGTATTTAATTATGGCGCAATTCGGAACAAAATAACATCAAGAGTAGAGGGGTAGTCATACTTACTAAGAAATGTAGTAGCAGCCTTCGAGTGTATCTTTAAATGATGTTGTAAAACATTTTATTGTAATTTATGGTTAATTTATTGGACAAGAAGTTAACCTTATTAGTCGCAGTGTCATCCTTGCAAGTAAACAGCGTGTAGTGTTCCTCTATAGCCAATTTACATAGTGAGTCTCATTATTTATTGCAGGACACAATGGAAACTTTGAATCGGTCGTCACTTTTGTTTGTCTTCGGTATCCTGTTACGTACGTTAATTATATTCATCTGATTCGAGCCCAACACTGGTCCCAAGTGATAAGTGGTCCCAATAGGTACTTATGTACGGTAGCGAGACTTGGGTGTGGCAAAAGAAGCAAGAAAGTAGAATTAATGCAGTAGAAATGAGGTCCTTGAGAAGTATGTGTAGTGTTACTTTGAATTACAGGAAACGCAATAGTCTGATTAGAGAACGTTGTGGACTGAAAGAGGATTTAGTGACTAGAATTAAGAAAGGAATGTTGCGTTGGTTTGGACATGTGGAGAGGATGAAGGAAGAAAGATTGACGAAACAAATATATATTGCGAATGTGAGTGGAAGGGTTGGTAAGGGTCGTCCCAGGCGGACATACATCGACCAGATAGGGGATGTATTAGCAAAAGGAAAGATTAAAAGTACCCGGAACCGGCGTGCGTCGTGCGTGCATTCAACGACTTAAGAACGTTGATGAAGCGAAGGTGATCTGGATCGTGCCAAGTGGCAGTCCCTGGTCTCTGCCTACCCCTCTGGGATACAGGCGTGAGGTTATGTATGTATGTATTATTTGAGCCCCTAATGGATGTTTCTTATGGCAACTTAGTTATATGTACCTACTTAGGTAAATAGTAACCTAGCTCTATCCTAGAAGTCTCAAGTATTTATAATTTACCTTCGGTACCTATGTAAGCTGCTCAAAAACCATTCAATAGAATTACAATACATAGTGTGTGATCATAATCCTTTTAGTTAACAGACAGGGTATGGTTTTAGGATTAGCCCAACAAAATGTAGATTATAGGCAATCTGAACAATCAACAATTGTGGACAACTTGGAAATAGCAGAAAAACTGTTCTGTGTATTCTCATTGGTATCAACTGCTGAGGTATTTTAATACAAAAGGCACTTGGGTTTTCCTTCACAGTTGGCGTGTACTACTGCTAGGTACTACAAATTCGCAGATGTACGTAACCTTGAAAATAAACAAAATCATGGTGTCAAACATTGTCTCAAATGACTCTCCTAGAAGACAATCCGGCAACAGCCGAGCGATATTTCCACGCACACCGTTATCAGCGGGCACTTTGATTGTTTCGTTAGGGCCTGTTGCCGTGACAGCATGACGAATGGCTCGATGATGCCGGAGATAACAACCCGCAGGCCCAGAGCGTCACAAAAACGCCTCCGCGTGCCCCCGGCTCGGCGGCCGTGAGGCCAGGCCCTGGACAAATTCTGAAGTCACGAAAGATCGACTTGGAATGACATTTTTTGCTAGCAGATACGGCATATATCTCATTATTCACTCAAGCTTCACATTATAGATACGCCACTTATTTCTGTCCACAGCCGACCTCATCCAGCCGCTACCACTAACCTGATACACACATCATTGGTCTTGCGAGCTAGCGGGCTTAGGCGCGGGCCACACTGGTAGCACTTGTGACGAGGTCGGGGTGCATCCTTTCAATTCACGTTCATGTCAAAATGAAAAGAAGTTTATGTAGGCTTAAGAAATCATAGTTGTCATTCTTTTTTTTTCTGGTGGTGCAATAAAGTGTTGTCTATCTTCCTATCTAAGTGAGCCATACTCTGCAAGTAATTTAATAAATACCTAAATGCAGAATGCGGTCATGCCGCCAGCACTATGGGAACCTTTGAGTCGGATATGTCTTGGGGTAGTCTGCTTAACTGATGCTGAAATTTGGTTTATCGTTAACTAGCTGCCCCGGCGAACTTCGTACCGCCACAGAATCTGTTTATACGATTCCTGTGGCCATGGCAACGCAATAAGTAATTATTCACGAGTTTGGCTTGAAAAAAAATTTCGGTAACAATATAATATTATCCCACGGGAAAGCGTTACCGGGATATCAAGTATCCTATGTCTCAATTCAGATCGTTGTTTATCTGTGTGCCAAGTTCATATAACTCTGTTCAGACGGCAGTTCACAAATTTTCACATTAATAATATATTTCTAGCGCGCGGCTTCGCCCGCGTTAGAAATTTTTCCGGAAACGCGTGGAGTCACTAACATAACATGTGTTCTTAACTTTTAATTATTTTCTAACAGAAATTTGCAAGGATCTGTCAAAATTGACATTTTCCCGAAATCTTTATTAATTAGTATCTCTACTCGCGATGATCATACGAGCAAACCTTCGGTGTGTTCCACAATGTTGCCCAGTGTGTCACTGTCGCGGCACAAAACAAATAAGTACTAATGATCGATCGGCTCACCTAAGTTTTCGGCCTGAGTTATCTCGCTCACTTGCCGCAACCGATCGGACAAACGGACCTGCCTGCTAAGGTTCTCCAACTAACTCCATCCAAAGGTTCTCTGGAAGAGATCGCTCTTAGCGATAAGACCGCCAATTGTATAACATTACTTAGATTTAATAATCATGGTTGTTCATAAATATTTTTCTGGTTGTGCAATAAAGTGTTCTCTATCTATCTATCTATCTATCTATCTATCTATCTATCTATCTATCTATCTATCTATCTATCTATCTATCTATCTATCTATCTATCTATCTATCTATCTATCTATCTATCTATCTATCTATCTATCTATCTATCTATCTATCTATCTATCTATCTATCTATCTATCTATCTATCTATCTATCTATCTATCTATCTATCTATCTATCTATCTATCTATCTATCTATCTATCTATCTATCTATCTATCTATCTATCTATCTATCTATCTATCTATCTATCTATCTATCTATCTATCTATCTATCTATCTATCTATCTATCTATCTATCTATCTATCTATCTATCTATCTATCTATCTATCTATCTATCTATCTATCTATCTATCTATCTATCTATCTATCTATCTATCTATCTATCTATCTATCTATCTATCTATCTATCTATCTATCTATCTATCTATCTATCTATCTATCTATCTATCTATCTATCTATCTATCTATCTATCTATCTATCTATCTATCTATCTATCTATCTATCTATCTATCTATCTATCTATCTATCTATCTATCTATCTATCTATCTATCTATCTATCTATCTATCTATCTATCTATCTATCTATCTATCTATCTATCTATCTATCTATCTATCTATCTATCTATCTATCTATCTATCTATCTATCTATCTATCTATCTATCTATCTATCTATCTATCTATCTATCTATCTATCTATCTATCTATCTATCTATCTATCTATCTATCTATCTATCTATCTATCTAAGGCGTGGGGCACATAGGAAAGACGGACAAGGGCGCGGAAGAACGAACGTCTCATCATGCTATTCACTTTCATACGAATTATGTATTGAAGCGATGGGACATAGCCCACGCAGATAAAACGGAGCTAGCAGGCGAACTCTATACAATGCGTCGCGACTTTTTCGTCTCTATGATAATTACGCATGTTTCTGACATGTGAGCTTTACAGTATGGTGAGCCAGTGTATAAAACAGATGAGTCGTAGGACGAGCAAAATTGCACTATTATAAATGAAAATGCTACCAACATCATAACCGGTAATTTTTTTTTAAATATATTATCAAACAATTTACACTGTTTAATAGTACCAAACTGTCATACAGTTTCTTGGTACATTGCTCTTTTAATTTATATTTGTGCTCTTAAACACTTATAGGAACTAACTTAAGCAATACTTCCGTACGAACAGTACTATACCTTATTTATGTTTCGGAAAATTCAAGAAAGTGGAGTGGACAACAATTTGTTTATCCATCTTACAATATTAACGTCTATTATTGAGACAGAGGCAAATAGTTATTCAATAATAATAATAATAATGTTATAGTTTACCTATTAAATAATCGCGATTAGATAATTAATAGGTAAACTAACAGCGTTATGCAGACATGCGGTTTAGGTAGTCCTAGCAGCTACGGAATTTTATCGAAAAGCTGCATTTTATGGTGAAAGCAAGCCCATAGTAGGGACACTAGGGCCCACAGTAGGGTGTTGCACAGTCATAGCAGGGACAAAAATAAGCGATTTGACCCGCAGCAGCACAAGTTTCACCCCTTAAGAACAGAGAGGATGCCACTTCTTTGAAAAACACTTTGAAAAATTCTGACACGCTAACGTATGAATCCATAGGCCACGAGCGCTTCGCCATTTAAAACATTATAAATAAATAATACTGAAACGTTTTTCAGTTTTTGTGATACTGCAATTATACGTGGAATAAATAAGCATATTTGGTACGCTAATTGATTATCTTTTGACCTTACTATCACTGCAAAACGGCCTGCTTTCATCATAAAATACAGTTTTTTTTCATAGCTGCTAGGACTATTTGCAAATTTCCCGGACAAAAGATAATCAATTAGCGTATCTAATATGCTTATTTATTCCACGTATAATGGCACTATCACAAAAACTGAAAAACGTTTCAGTTTTATTTATTTATAATGTTTTAAATGGCGAAGCGCTTGTGGCCTAGGGGAACCGAGTGATTGGAATCAATCACTTGAGTTAAGCAACAATAGGCGCGGTCAGGTGCAGGTTGGATGACCGTCCCGTGACTACCGCTAGTGGCATTTTTCCGAGCTTCGTAAGTCACGCTAAGCCATTGGTGCCGGCTGTCATGTAATGGCAGTCGTTAAGCTATGTCAGAGGCCTTATGGGCTTGATAACTTCTGACAGTAAGGCCCGCCATTGCCTTGCAATGCTCCACCAACCCGGACCCGGCCCCCGTGGGAAAGTAGGGCCTAACCTTCCTGCGATGCAGGAAGAGACCCGTACCTCAGCAGGGGGGGACATACAAGCGTTGATAACGAACAAAATGGCAGAGGCCTATGTCCAGCAGTGGATTGCAACCGGCTGACTATGTGATGATGAATGTTTTAAAAATACACATTTCATTCGTTTACTGCTTTGTTAAATCATTGGTATTAGTAGTTCAGCCGCATCCAAATAAGTAAGAGCTCGTGGCCCAGTCGAACTGAGTAATTGGAATCAATCACTTGAGTTAAGCAACAACAGGCGCGGTCAGGTGCAGGATGGGTGACCGTCCTGTGACTGCCGCTAGTGGCCAGTTTCCGTGCTTCGCAAGGCATGTTAAGCCGTTGGTGCCGGCTGTTATGTAATGGCAGTCGTTAACGCATGTCAGAGACCTTATGGTCTTCCTTTTATTTCTGATAGTATATTATTTAGCAAAAAATAATCCTTAAAAAAAGCCTTCCGATCGGTGTGATAAAGCTCGAGGGTAATTTTTTTTTCCTGTAGCGGGTTCGATTCCCGGTTGAACCGTGTAACTATTTAAAAATCTATAAGTTCAGTTTAGATTGTTTTTGAAATTAAAATAATGTCTTCTTTCAGTAAAATGTTCCATCTACAATATTAAAGGTACTTTCCCTCCATGTGGCATAGCCGTGGGACGCCCTGTATATAATAGGGAGGTTAGCTCTAGCCAAGTTACTCCCTTCTCTTTTGAGAACGGATCTCTTCCACGTCTGTGGCAATCTTCCGGGTCGTCGAGCTAAATGGAAGGCCCTTGTTTCAGCCCCAAACTCCACTGAGGAGTAAAGGGACCAAAGAAGTAGAACAAGTACTTAAATAATTTATTTAAGTACTTAATTAAGATTAAGCACTTAATCTTAGATAATGCTTTTGCTTAATTTTCAAACTCGCACGCAATACTGTGTTTTGGCAATACTTGGTTTTTGGGAAGTCTATAATACATAATTAAAATAATATCATTTATTGAGATTCAAACTTAAGCAAATAGCCGCTCAGAATCATGAGAGTCGGCAATATATTTTGGGGCAAATAACAAATAAATATCATCTGCTTTTCCTTATACGTATAACCAGCAAGTCTCTACATATAATATCTTAGCGTTTGTTTACGATTCCAGCATTATTTATATAGAATCAAGCCCGAGCTCTATCAAACGCAGGCGGCGTAACAATTACCGTAGCTAATAATAGACTCAAACCACCAACATAAAGGCCTGCGTACACTTTGCATGTTTCTCTGACAACGAAATGACTTACAACCAGCAATTAAACTATTGACACATTTTCATTTCAAGACGCCCCGCCGCCGCTGGGTAAAATAATCAACAGCGCAGTGAATTTCAATGGGACATTCATCACTGCAAACTAATGCATATTGTGGGGGAAATTAAGCAGTTTAAAGTAGGATTAAGCAGTTAGAGCGTGTATAAGGAGGGGCTAAAGCGAACCGAGAAGCATATTAATAGAGGCATTAGCCATTTGCCTAATCACGATTCTATAAGCAGCTGGAATATTCAAAGGCTGGCTTAGGTTTCAATTAGCGGGCCTGCCGTTATCGCGGGGCGTGTAAAAGCCACTGTATATCATAGGCAATACGCCATTACGCCGGTGATATTAATAGAAGTGGTTACATAAATTTTATTAGTCGCTGGTTAAGGGTTTGGGATTGGTGTCGCACGGCTGCGCCGAGCTACGTCGGTAATTCGGACAAGGCAAACCGTAACGATGACTTAACACGTTTCAAATGGCACTTACATTTTCTGAACTTCTGACTTATCTATAGAGTTGGAAATGCAGAGATATAACCTGTTGATCCAATCCGACACCTCACCTACGGAATGTACTAATATGTCGCTAAGTTGAGGTTCTTTCCGATTGGCAGCAACAGCATTTTTAGGCGATATACAAAAGAGGCACAATGTGCTGTAAATAACGAAAAGGCTAAAGAATCACTTTTAGTATTTCAATAAATAGAGATAAGTCCAAAGTCTTAAAGTAAAAAAAAATTGTATTTAAACTGTTGTTTTTTAGAAATGGTTCTCATTAAATGACTCGTACATTTGGTATTTTTTTAGAACGCATGTATTACACATAACTTCGTTCTATAAGAATGCTTGTGAAGTTGTTGTAGCAAATAGATCTACTTGCGAACCGCGACGGAAAACATCGTGTGAAAATCTGAGTGTCTGAGGTCAGCACTTAAAATGGCCAGTCCGTGGTGGTTACGCGTGGCAATTATAAGCCCATACTCTCTTTGAGAGAAGGCCTGTGCCCTGAATGTATCATGTATTCTATTAGGAGGTAGTACTTTTTATTTTTTTGAAGACATAATTTTTACCTAATTTTAGTTTTAGGTCGATTCTTTCGTCAAACCCGAATTTTCTCGATGACACCTGGGTCTGAACGAGCTTCGCCGACCATAAACTGGGTTGACCGAACCGAAGATTGGAATGAATTACCGTAAGGACGGGAGAAAATGAAGAAGGAATTCCACGGTAAGCTGGATACGGCGCACGGGCGGAGTATTGGATAGCTCGAGGCATTCTGACTAGGTATGTGGGGCGTGGAGAGTATCGAGTGTGAGAGGAATAAGATCTATGCGGTCGGGTCTGCATTCTGCAATTCTGCCTGTACCTAGCAAATTTATTACGTTCCTTATTATTTGGCGGAGACTAAAGCTTACGAAACGAAGTTTTGGTATAATTAACAAAAACATAAGAAGAGATATGTAAAAGTACATAAGTCAGAATTTACTTGTATTGATTGATTGAAAACATTTATTCAAATAAAAATACAAAAAATACAGAATAACAGTTTGTTGGCAGATGCTCATTTGATATATTTATTTGATGATATATTTTGCTTATTATGTTAATATCGAAAAATTTAAGTTGTATGAAACTCTTAAGTTCTTCGGAAAAGACCCAAATAATTAATATTCATAGTTACGTTATGCTTGGCACAGTGAATCAAATACCTGACTGTATTTTTTAGTAAAGGTGTACCACCTTATCATACGATTCATACGGTGTTGATTGTATTACAAAATGGAAACGCACGATCGAGCTCAACCAGTAATATTTCCTTGGAGTGCGATTATGCAAATCTTGGGCGCAGCTCCGGCAGACAGAGTACACTGGCAAACAATATACATGGAAATATATGAAGTGGACCCGTAAAAGCGACAGTCGAGCTTCGTATAATGATGCTGGGCTCGGCAGGCCACGACGCGGGGCGCGGGAGGCGCGGGAGACTGGCTGGCAGGTGCGCATGCGCACTCCGGTAATGGTCCTCATAACGTTCCAGATTTACGACAGCATATTGAAATTAAATGTCACTTAATTCAAACAAATACGCCCCGCTGCGTCCGTCTGAAATGGTTTAGCGTGAGTCACGAATCTATTAGCGCGTTTATTAATGCGAGGTTGTCAATAAAACAATAATTAACGGCATCGGTAGTCATATGAGACAAGGTGTACATTTACTAATATGAAACGTGGTGTAACGCGATCCCATGCGCGAACCAGTTCAGAGACGCACCTGGCAATGGCACCTCGCTTGCTCCGCTCGCGCCATAGCCCGATGCTGGTACTCTGCTTGGCTATTCCGACTGATATCGATTACAAATGTGACGAGTTGAAGAGTCGAAATGTCAAAGTTTATTTCTCTATCGATACCTACTAGTAGCAGAAAGACGCGAGTCGCGTAGTTTAAAGCGACATTTCGGTCCATTTATTGTCAACTTCTGTCATTTTAGCGCCACAAATCCCGCCACTCGCATCGTCATGATAAAAGCTCCTATATTACGAGCACCATATTATGCTGAACGATTCCAATCGTCTGTCAAATTGCACATTTGTTGCACACAATTGCTATCGCAAACATCAGGATTCCGGAAGGATTTCTCCTGTATGAGTCACGCGTTTTGTGGCGGCATAAAGTCACAATTTTACATTAAAATTTTGTGGCGATAAAGTGTCAGAATTTGACAATTAATGTACTATATAGTTAATTGCGACGTTTTGAATGCTGAAGCAGCGTGGTCGTACGACGCAAGTAAGACGCGACATAACGTTTAAAGGCGCGACTCGCGGATAATTAAAGCTTTACCAAGTCCTATGACTCCTGCCGACCTAACATGGTACCTAGGCGTTTTGTCTGTCTTTGGCAGGTATATATATTTTTGCGTATGGTATTCTCTTGAGTGCAGAGAAAGTTAAGTCTACTTCTGCTTATTCGGGGGCTTAGCTGAACTTCGAGATCGTTCGATTCGAATTATATTCAACTAGTTGTAGTTTTGAAAACTGTTCTCTGAAAAGATGTTGTATTTTTCCTAAAAACCGTTATTGATATATTATCATAATGTTCTATTTTATATTTGAGTATGTGTTTTATGTTTCAATAAAAAACAACTATTGATATATAATATACATTATTGCTACAGGTGTGAGTGCAAAGATGTCGTGTTAAACACGTCTCAAGCCTGTGCTGACTTTACCAAATAAGGGCCGGTCGCTGACCTCTGAGTCTTTGTTTTCCTTGCAAAAAGTACACCGACCCAGGGCCAACTGTTATGAAACGTGTAGGTACTTAAGGCTTATTGCATTATCAAAAATTTATGATACTCTCGTTAATTTGACGCGGGAGTCGTGACGTGACTCGGTCGCGCCAGAATGCTAAATCGTCTTAGGTTCAAGGTGTATTTTAAATTAAATAAATTTAAATAATGTTATAGTGACAAATGCGTGTAGCGTATCAATTTCAACGTAGTTAATATTTATTCAACGATTTTTTCCTAACACGTCTGTTGAGTGTCCATGGTGTCGGGTGTCGGGGAGCTACGCTGCCAGGTGCGCGGCAGATTAATCGTCGATTTACCAGTACAGATGACAATCGAAACTGGTTTTGTTTATTTTAAAGTTGTAAATGACGCAAGTATGTGGCGCGGGCGCAGGTGTGGGCGGCAGCGGGCCGCGGCGCCCTACCGTCTGCCGCTCGGCTCCATTATTGTCATCCGCCTCGCTCGAGGGTCGTGAGGGGCTTGGTCGACCTCCGTGGTGGACCTTCAATTGGCGCATTAAAGTTTGAAAAAACTCACGGTTACTAAGCACGCGGTCAAGAGAATATACAAAAAAATGTACTGAATGAAGCTCGCGCACTTGCGATGCGATTTTACATTTCAATCACTGGTGTTAACTAAAAAACTAAGATGCCTAAGTTCAAATACAAAAAGTCAATTAGCTGTTGGTGCAATAAGATCTACACTATCACTACCACATTTTGAAAGAGCTAAAATATTGATTAACACATTTGCGAAACGTATACATAGCAATTATTGACAGGTCGGCCCACCAAGACTCGTAGAGTCGACGACAACACTTCAAATAATATTGCTGTATCAATGTGTACTACCTGCAACATTTTGAGAGAGATAAAGTATTTACCTAAGTAGGTATACCTAAATCTATTTGGGAAACAAACAGCGCCATGAATTTTCAATCCTTTACCTTTCTGTCCACCGTGACATGTAGAGTCAACGGATCAGTGTCCATTAAAGATGGCAGGGATCGACTCCAGCTCTCCAGTCCGCATCGTCCGCGCAAGTACGTGCCGGGAGCGATGCTCTGAGATGTTTGTTTCCCGCAGCCCCCGCTCCCCTCCCTCACAGCCTCCCACATGCCTTTCTTCTGAACTTGTCCTAAGTAAGAGGATATTGCATTGACTGAGCTGAACTCAATTGAATATGCATACTTGTTTCGGCATAGGAATAGGCAGTTTCAGGAATGTGTTTGATAAATCTGCTTTAGAGGAACCGCGAAAATAGTAGGTATATGTAATTTGTTATAATAATCGCCCAAAGCTAACTTTGCGGTATAGCCTAAAGTGAAAATATATTATATCCCTAAGTATTAGGTTAGGTTAGTTTAAGTATAATTATTGCCAATTTACAGACTCACCAATTTTATTCGTGTAATGAACACTATTGGTAAAAAAAACTATGAATGTGTTAGATGTGACTCTGTGAAATATGTTTGAAAATTTCGGCCATCTCAATTCGGTAAGGAAACTTTTTATGATAGCTGTATTTTAATTTTTTTCCTGATATTAGACGTAATTTTAAGAAACTAATTTCGTTTTTTTTCGATTAATTAAGTGTATCACTATGAAATAATTTTTTGAAATATCTAAATTTGTGACGTCATACGCGATTGCGTTAGCGTATGAGTGAGTCAAAGTCAGGAGTCTGTGAATACTGTCAAAAAAGCCACAGACTCAAATAGCCGGGTCAATAATATGAAATGATGGTACTTATAATTCAGTGTCCAGGGCGTAGACAGAGAAAAGATTCTCTGTCTACGGTCCAGGGCGTATGCGAAATCATCGGTGTTAGCTATACAAATCAAAATTGCCAAGAAAAATTTAAAACCACTAAAGCAAATTCACAACAACCAAACGTGATCAGCCAAGCAAGTCAGTCACACAGACTACATAGAGATACTACGTGTCTGTCAGCAAATTTTGACAGCTCGATCTGGATATTGTGTTCACAGTATACCTATATATTTTGGTCTGCTGCCTACAGAGTACTGTAACCGTCGTATGACGTCACGCAGCACATTGATATCAAATTTAAATTTCAGAAAATAAAGCCCATCATAAAGCATTTGATTTCATTAGCTCTAACATTGAAAATACTGCTATTTGGATAAAAACCTCGAAATGGTTTTCGATTTAGCCTATGTAACAAATTGTTTCTTTCGCAAAGTTACATTTTCATCTAAGATAATTTTGCAATAATAAACTGTTTTTGGGGTGGCAAATATAGCGTTGCGTGACTATATTCCCATCAGTGTTCCTAGAAGTGTCAAATAAAATTAAAAACACCAAAGTTATGCAACATATACGTGCCTTATAAGTCAGTGAAAACTTTATAGCAATTCTTGTATGTAAGTAGTGAAGAGTACACTCCACAGCAATTTAACTTTTATATTATTGTTTAAAAGTCGTCATACAACGTGTTAATACACACAACTTGTTATGACCAACCCGAACTCTACTTAAAATCAATTTTTCAGTATCGATAAGTAAACTACTACCGATATGCTAAAGTTTCAAATTCCAAATTATTCTATATTTTTAGTTTTAATATTTTTATACAGTGTTGAAACAAGACGCGGTCAATTGGTACATTTCTTTTAATAATGTACAATTTTTAACTTTTTCTTGACTAAGTGATTTAATCACTAAGTTTGGAGTTTTTTTGTCGATTTTTTCTCCTAAACGATCTACATTTTAAAATGTATAGTTGGAATTGTAACTTTCATTAAGGCACAGTTGCTGCGCTACTTTGAGTAAAACCTTTTTATTTCACCGATACTGAAGAAATGGTTTATTTATTTAATTTAAGGAAAGCCATTGACATTATATAACTTTATACTATTTAAAAATATGAAACAGAAAGTCATTAACAGGCTTCCACTGATAGCCACAAAATATTAAAACTAACGATCAACTAAGATTAAGTCACCGCAAAAAAAACGAGTTTCAGTGAAAAATAAATTAGGACGTAAGCATTTCAGAAGGAACAATATATAGCTAAGAAATTGTTTTCAGGACATGCGTCATAAATGACACGTTGTATCTCTGAGAAGAGACTTATGCACGGCCGCTTGGCTCGCGGAAGCGTCGGCGTCCAGTCGTCTGCTGCTGCACTGCCGCCGGCTATTTTTACCCGAGCCTCGCTCGTACACCTCGCTCTAACTATACTAGTTATACAGTACACACGCTTCCAGCCACGTTTCGCAATCGCAGGTGCGTCTGCAAATCTCGTTTGTGCGCGATTTCCAACGCACGGACTTGTTATGGGAATCGGAATCCTCTACACGCACTAATCGTACAAGTTTGGAATGCGTGGCTTGACAATAGATCAATAGCTCATGGAGCGGTTTCGGGGACGACTAACTGAAGAACCAATATTGTTTTTGGCGATCGGCGCAGTCGGTGCGGCGGCGGTCGGCGTGTGTGCATAGCTGATGTCGAACATATTTACGTAACAGTGTTAGGGCGGAGAAGGCGCAAACGCACACGGCAAACAGCGTGCGGCCGGCGGCTACTGGTGCCCGGCTCAATGTTTACTTTAACTACCGGTTATCTATCGTTCCTATCGAGAGTATTCGAGACTCGTCGCTATGTAGAAAACTTTTTGCATACACGAGGCAAAGCCTTGAGCGAATAACCAGTGGAGGTCGAGCGGCCGCAAATTAATCAAAATAGTGGACTCGTAAAACATCGGCAAGGTTAACCGTACGCAGCCGATAGACAAAAGCTCATCGCGCACTGGGCTAAGCTAGTTAGAGTGCTGTGGGCTCCGAGCGCTCGAGTCAGGTAATTGCGAGGTGCGCGTTCTATGCCCGCGGCGGTACAGCACCGAACTCACGCCTCTACATTTATTTACATCCGGATTCTCGGCCCGGTCAACGGTCGGTCGAAGATTCGAAATTCGAACAATTACCGCGACCTAGGTCACGCGGAGGTATTTGTGTAATGAAGCCAATCAAATTGCTCTGAACCACGCATTCCGAAGTGACCGTCGAGCTAGAAAACTTGGATGTCGTTTTCCGTAGCCGAAGGGAGTGCTAGTGAGGTTGGCAACAGGCCGACCGATGTATCGCTGGCACGGTTGTTTGTTGGCGGCCTTCGTGGCTCGGCTTGAGCCCAGCGCGCCGCCCGCCACTTTCACTCCGCTACGACAAACATCCAAGAAACTAGCGATGGACGAGATACAAACACCTGCTCACTTCACATGCGAGTATCTCTAGCCTTCTACCTCGGTTAGGCTCAGTCCCCGCGCGAGAGATTAGAGCAAGATTTGCCAATTTTAAATGTACATTGCAGGCTCTAGGCTCTCATTACTTCAGTAGCAAATTACATTCGTCTGCAGATTTGTATCTCTAAACGACCCCATATGAGCACGTCTCGAACAACAAACTTCCATTAAGTTTCCGCAATCAATTAAATCTAGAATGTCTATGTTTATTCCATGTCGTGCACTACAAACATAGTATTATGGACATACGACTCTTGACGCGTTGAATTTATATTTTAATCTGTAGGCGTTTTACAGGATTAGCGGAATCTATAGGGGCCATTAGGTAATACACTAATAGGTGACTTGGAATTCATTCACTGTTTATTAAGGAGTCATTCTAACATTTTTTTACTACCCAAAATTACTTTAGTTAGTATAAATAAACAAAGAACATCAGGAAAACAGGAATTAGGAACAAAATTGTGAAATAATAAGTTCTAAACCGCAAATAAATCAATTTGGTTATGGTATTTAATATCTGCGTTGTGCGTTTCAAAAGAAAACTGAGATTTAAGCAAAAATATTTTTGAAATTTTAATAAATTCCTCTCTCTCCGTAATACTGATAAGATAACAAAATTTGACTTAGATATTTTTTTGCACAGCGGTGGTAGCGTAGTGGTAGACCGTCGGGCTTAAATCCGAATCTCATGTATCATTACATGGTTTTGTAAGTGACGTAAATTTTTTTGAGAAATTACTACTATCAAAAAACTTTGGATTTGCATATTTTTTACATTTAAATTGCCAATCCCTGGTGGGCACACGGTAATTAAGTCCATACTTTCTCTCTCTCTCTCTAAGAGAAGGCCTATAAAGGCTTCATAAGATTGATGTTTTGACAACAATAATTTTGTCTGCATCTATCGTAGTAATCAAAAACTTGTTTTATCAGTGCGATTTAGATCAAGATAATCTGTCAATGCACGGACCATCAAAAATATATAGGGACATATTAACCTAATAGGTATGTTGGTTGGTTGGTATCATACCTTTGTATGTCCCCACTGCTGGGGCCTAATACCTTACACCTACTAGTTACCAACAATACCAATAACCAACTAATAACCAACAAAATGTATATAAACCTACCCATAGAATAGTGTAAGTCAGGCCCGCGAGTGCCCAAAAATTTATGGTTGATTAGGAAGGATCTCAAATTCAATAATAGAAAAGTGTACTACAGAGTTCTTAAAGAATATATAAATGAGTCTCGTAGATATATACTAAACGGGTCTAGTAGCACAGAAACTGCGACCTTATAAATGTTACAAACGCAACGTAGGTGTCCATTTCAAAATGTTGATGGTTTTGGAGGGACAATAGACGAAACACTCCAAACTCGGTCTTTTTAATGTTTACACTTTATTAAATCACTATTCTATTAAAAATCTAAAAATCATGCTTCAAACTTGTTTTAATGTAATTATGTGAATAAATTTTACTTATTTTTGTTAAAAATATTCTATTATTGGTTATTTTTCTTAATCCAACATTATCTTCTAATTTATTAAAACCGCTGGAGGCCATATGTTTCAAGATTTATGAATAAATATGCTTTTAATTTTTTTTTTCATCTGTGTCCAAAACTTTGAACATGTTTTACTCAAAAAGGTGATCATGTGGGTTGACACAGTATTGCTTAACATATGGCAAAATATATTATTAGAAACCAGGTGTGATATCCATAGATCAGATAGGTGACCAATTCAACATAGAGAGAGGGGTGCGACCCCGTGGTGATAAAGTGCTTCTCTTATCGTTAGCTTCTAACACAGAGGAAAAAAAGAAGGAAGAAAAGAAGCTTCTACTTACCAATTAGGTACGTGTTAAAGTTGAAATGCTGTATATCCTTTACAAATAATAAGAACTGGAACGACTTCAGCCCTCCTATTACGTAGCACTCCACTCTATCGACTGAAGCATTCAGACGACTCCTAAGTGTCAAAAAATGTATGCATTTGACAGCGGGAGTAGCTTAAAAAAAGTAAAAATCAACGTCACGCAACTCAGTGGAGACTTACTTAATAGTGCCCCAGGTGTTGTTTTATTTGTAGATTAGTATAGTATAATAAAACAGAAAAACTGGATAAAAACGGATAAGTAGGTAAAATAGTCAGATCTGGTCGAAGGGTAAAGCAGAAATGATGAAAAATGGGAAGGGAAATGTGGGAAACGAAAATGTGTGACGTAATTTAAATATTTAAAAATTATATATATAAAAAGAAATAAAAATGGTGTAAAGAGGTTTGCACCGTTACACTACCCGGGGGCAACCGATAAAAAAAAAAATTTAAATATATTTATTTAAAAAATATATTTAAGATTTTTTTTATAAAGCCCCTTCATATGATCTGTGATTAAGAATATACAAAGATTATCAGTCATAGAAGCGCTCATGTCCTAGTGGGACCGAGTGATTGGAATCAATCACTTGGGTGCAACAACAGGCGTGGTCACGTAAAGGCGTTGTTATAAGTTGTTAAGACATGTCAGAGGCCTTATGGGCGGCATCATAACTTCTGACAGTATGTAAGGCCCGCCACTGTCTTGCAAGCTTCTACCAACCCGAACATGGACTCCGCTGTGGAGTACGGCTTAACCTTCCTACGATGCATGAAGAGACCCGTGCCCCAGAAGTGCGGAAAATACAAAGAGTTCATATCAACAGTCATAATAAAAAATGCATAAAGTATTTTAAAAACCGATTTAGAGGCTAAATTTCCACCCATGCCGGGATTCGAACCCGCGACCTCTGGCTATCCAAGCCAGCGCTCTTCCAAATGAGCTAATGGGCGGCTCGCCGGCATCAGTGAAATTTCAAACCTATTTACAATACTCTCTGTATTACGTACAGCCAGCGACATCTAGCTGAAATAATTTGCGTCACTTGCAGCCCCGAGTTCCTACTTTGCAGTTAGGTTTAGGCTTTGGAAGTAATATACCAGAGGCTCTTTAAGTTAAACACTGATAACTTTATGACATGTTTATCTTCTTCTATAATATAAAAATGAATCGCTGAATGTGTTGGTAAGCGCAAATCTCAAGAGCAGCTGAATCGATTTCGCTAATTCTTTTTTTAGAATATTAAGTACGAGGATGGTTCATAAGGAGATAAAAATAAAAAAATGTACTGTTAGGCGGTACGAAGTTCGCTGGGTCAGCTAGTGATTTATAAAAGTTCTAGCTAAAAGACTGACAGTACACTAGGTAAAATGCAACATTTCACGTTCACCTACTAACATTCGCAAAAACGATTTTGGCTGCAAAATTAGAGATTCTGATGGTTTTGATCAGGATCGAATATAAAAATGAAACGTATCAATTTACAGTAAAGATCATAATTACCTAGGAAAATTAAATTAACCGTATAGGTTTCGTGTTAGTTTAACAGCGTTTCGTGTTAGTGCTACCAACCGCTGAGGAGACGAGACGGAGTACCCTCGGGCGAAGAAGACCTCAACAGATCCCACTGTTGGGTTTGGAAAAGGCCTCCTTCTCTTCTCTTTTACGTCAACCGCTTCTTGTCTTCCTTTGCTACCCACATCCAATGTTTTCCAGCCGCTTGTATAAAGTCGTCGGCCCACCCAGCTGGTAGTCAACCCAATCCTGGGGAATTATTATGCAAGTAGCCACCAACGTCACTCAACACAGATGTTGAGTGACGTTGGTTTTAATTTTTTAAGCTGCTTCAGCTGTTAAATCATACATATTTTGACACTTTGGAGTTATCTATATGCTTAACTCGATAGGGTGGAATGTTACGTTACTTAATAGAAGGGCTGACTGGCGTTTATATCTATGCTTAGATACCTTATCGACTGCGCCATGCCAAAATTACCAGTTACAGCATTAAATTGTGAACGTGTGATATTTTTCCGTGATTTCAGTGCCCCCGGGGTCAGCGTGAGGTTTTCGTACCATCGGCTTTCAACTGCGCGTGCACATAAATACATAGAGCTTATGAGTGCGTGTCGAAACCTGTGTTGCGCAATAAGGTCGGCGCCAAGGACGCAGTTGGCTCGGTAGGCCGACTCCGAAATAAACTGATGTTTATGCCTGTCTAGTATACACCTGTCGACCCCCCCCCTGCCCCTGCCCGCGCTACCGCATGCAGCGTGGCCTAAAAGCTAGAAACACACACGAGCGTGATAATGAGTAGTTGGTAATAGACGAGTTGATTGATAAGATTGATTGATTGATAAGCGCTGTATGTCCACTACTTCATAATTATAGGTGACTAAGGGAATGTTCATTAATAAGGTGAGATTTCTATATTAATAAGTAAGTATCATTCATAGTCTGAATTAAATTCTAAAACTTAAAAAAAAAAATTGGGTCAGATGTTTTTATACCAATTAAAACCTCCTCTCTCCCCCTTAGTGATTCGGTAAGATGTGAAGGGACCCTTCTTTCACGTAGAAACTAACAAGCGAATGTTGATGAAACACAAGGGTAACCTCCACATCGGACCAACAATATGAAAGGCTATGATTCAGGGAAATCAGTTTAGTATAACGTGAGTTATAGCTTGACCCCTTTGAAGTAAGTATGTGAATCCAATAAACCTAAAGCAGCAGAGGTACCAACATTTCTGGATTTCTACAACGTATTCGCGTAGTCCTCTTTTATCCCAATTTTACTTCGGTTTTTCGTAGTCTTTTCTTATTCTTAGCCGCCATATGTTATTTTCATTCATATTTCGTCTTCTGTTGTCTTCTTTCATTTTTATTGTTGCCATTTTTCCTCTGCTGTTAGGTTTCTGATAACCGAGGATGTAAGATCTACCTGGTTATATTTGTTCTGTGTTGCCGTAACACGTCCCCTATTATTTTATGCTGTCCTCTATACCTAAACGAGTAGGTATATCCCTTGTTTTCTATGGTCCTCAATCGTCTTGTTTTATCTGTGACGTCTTTTGTTTTCCTTAGTTTGTATTGTGTCATTCATTACATAGATCCTGCGTTGCTATACCACCGGAGGATGATAGATCCTCTCTTATTCTTTGGTGTCGTTGATAGTATATTATATTAATTTCTTTTTTCAAGGAGAAAATCTCTAATTTACATGAAAGAATGTGTATACGATGCGCGTTTGAACTACACAATCGAAACCGGAAAAGGTTCCTTATTGGCTACGGAACCTTAAAAAAGCCATTAAGAATGCTTTTAATTTCTATCGCCGTACGAATTACTTCATTCCTGACGCTTATTTTTTTTTCAACGTAACGGAAAAAAAAATTACATAAGTGAATATGTATGCGATGCGGATATGGACTAAGTATACATTCGTGCAATCGGACCCGTAAGGGTCCTTAGTGGCTACGGAACCCTAACAAGCCACTGAGAAAGCATCTAATTCTTTTTTCAACGCTACTGAAGGGAAAAGAATTGTATAATTTATAAATAAGTGGATATGCGATGCTAGTTTGGACTACACATTCGTGCAATCGCGGCTGCATCGTCCGGCGGTTGACCGGTTCTATGTCATCACCGTTATACCGCCGCGTGACAAAACACGTACGCTGGCTCTAGCACAAAATAAGGACGCCAGATGAACACTTTTTATTAACCGAATTAAAAAAAGAAGGCGGTACTCAGTTCGTCAGGAGCTTTTTAAAATTTTTATGTGTATTCCCCGATTACTCGAAAACGCGCCCCTTTGTAAATTTTTGGTTTGAAAGGGTAGACTTCACAGGTGGTCCCATAGTTACCAAGTTAGATCTGATGCTGAGATCCTAGAGTACTTAAGCCCGGTATATACGGCAACGATAAAACTGCGCAAACGAACTGTGCAGTTCATTTGCGCAGTGTATCGAACGTAGGTAGTGCGTCCACATATCTACGATATCTGCGTCGATCGTCAGTTCCCAGCAGAAACTTCAGACGAAATACACGTCATTCGCGATGGAAAACGATGAAGTGCTTGCGCTAGTCTGGCTTATTTTGTGCAAAAAGAGATTATTAGAGATAATAAGCCTATCGTAGGCAGCATTTTTCTTGTTACGGTCGTGATAATCTTTACTTTTCTTATTCCATAAGCAAACTTCATTTTTATAGCACTGGATAAACTCTTCTAATAACTCACGAATTCCGCTACAATCTTCTTGCGACATGTTTTAACGTGCGCCGACGCGTCCGCCTACACCAACCCTTGCGAAAGAACTGAATGATTGGCCCGACTTCCGTATACACACTACGATAAAACTGTGCAAACGCGATCGACAACGATTTATCGAATAGATTTTGAACCTTGCTCCGATGGCTTGCACCAACCAAAAAAACTGCACCGATTTTTGTCCATGCGTTCGATAAAACTGCGCATATGAACTGTGCAGTTCGTTTGTGCAGTTTTATCGTTGCCGTGTATACCAGCCATTGCTCCGATGGCTTGCACCAACCAAAAAAACTGCACCGATTTTTGTCCATGGATACGTTCGATAAAACTGCGCAAATGAACTGTGCAGTTCGTTTGTGCAGTTTTATCGTTGCCGTGTATACCGGCCTTTACTAGGGAACTCTTCAAGTGCCTTGTTGGTCTAGTCGTTAATGCGCTTGGCTTGGCTTGGCTACCAAGACATAGGACGTGGTTTCGGTTCCCATTGTTGGCAGGGCGAAAATTAATACAGTTGTCCTCAGTCTGTGACGTGCTTGCCTGATTACCATAATACAGCGGATATCCATGTTTGGGACCAAGTCAAGTGACTGTTTTGTGTGGAAGTTATTACTATTAGATACTTTAAAGGCACACTTGCAGCGATTTGCTACGGTGCAGCAAAAGCGCGCTGTACACAGCCTCAAACTGTATAGCAAACGCGCGCTGTACACACCCTCAAAATGTATAGCAAACGCGCGCTGTACACAGCCTCAAACTGTATAGCAAACGCTCGCTGGACACATCCTCAAAATGTATAGCAAACGCGCGCTGTACACAGCCTTAAAATGTATAGCAAACGCACGCTGTACACATCCTCAAACTGTATAGCAAACGCACGTTGTATACAGCCTCAAACTGTATAGCAAACGCGTGCTGTACACCGCCTCAAGCTGTATAGCAAACGCGCGCTGTACACAGGCTCAAACTGTTTTACAAACGCGTGCTGTACACCGCCTCAAGCTGTATAGCAAACGCGCGCTGTACACAGGCTCAAACTGTTTTACAAACGCGTGCTGTACCGCCTCAAGCTGTATAGCAAACGCGCGCTGTACACAGGCTCAATCAAACTGTACACAGCCTTAAAATGTATAGCAAACGCACGCTGTACACATCCTCAAACTGTATAGCAAACGCACGTTGTATACAGCCTCAAACTGTATAGCAAACGCGTGCTGTACACCGCCTCAAGCTGTATAGCAAACGCGCGCTGTACACAGGCTCAAACTGTTTTACAAACGCGTGCTGTACACCGCCTCAAGCTGTATAGCAAACGCGCGCTGTACACAGGCTCAAACTGTTTTACAAACGCGTACTGTACCGCCTCAAGCTGTATAGCAAACGCGCGCTGTACACAGGCTCAATCAAACTGTTTTACAAACGCGTGCTGTACACCGCCTCAAGCTGTATAGCAAACGCGCGCTGTACACAGCCTCAAACTGTTTTACAAACGCGTGCGTAAAAAAACTTTAAAAATTAAATACAGTTTACTTCAAATGTCAAACAAAAATAGACCCAACAACCGTGCGTGTCACAGATGTAGCCTCGACGTTTTAGAGTACCGCTACGTAATTTACAGCTACTTACAACCGAATGCTGAGTCGATAGTGCAGGCTATTAGTACTGCACATCGGTCTTTACATGCGTGCACTCTACTCAGTCACGTTACGGGTGACTGCACCAAAAATGTAAAGGTCAATTGACGCCTTTTTAAAGATTCGATGCGTTAGGTACGAGTGAACTTGAAACGGCTACGGAATAAAAAAATTACCAGGTCTCGCTGACCAGTCAGTCTCGCTGACCAGTCAGTTCACCCGTACTTCACCAGTAAGTTTATCCAAGGCAATCTGTGTAAATGGTATAGATCTACTACGGTCAAAACGATGATGGAAATTATATATAACCAGAGGCCAAATAGCTTGACCGATTGATGCAAATGAGGTGTCAGTTGAGAGTTATTGGCGACACAACTGTCACTATACGTATTATGTGACGTCACGAATAAATCAAAGTAGCGGAGGTCATATTATGTCTCATATTGTTAATAAATTACATCAGATTGAGAAAGCTACCAAAAGTTTTGTACGGGCCAAACACCGTGCGTCGCTGCGTGTGCTGACATTGCATCGTCCAACACACTCCCCCGGCAGAAGGTTCTAGCCGCACGCCAGATACACACATCTACAACTATGACATATGAGGCTTATAGAATCAAAGGCTGCAAAGTATCACAAAGTAAAATTTTCAGAAAACAAAATAATCGTTTTGTCAGTCTCACAGTAATGAGGTTTCGTAAGTTTCGAATTCTGCTTGCAGAATTACTAATAAAGTATTGATTTTAGATGACTTCACATACCTATTGCAAATACTGAGACGAAAAAATGGAAATAAATAAATCACTTAGCAGCATTTGATACTCGCATGTGCACTTTGCTGTTTTTGATCCTAATGAATGTGCACTTAGAGGTCTTTGAAAACGACTCGCGCCATTTTGGATTAATGAGATTAGTGATGTCCCAGCCAGACAAATACAGATCGATAGCTAAACTAGGTAGGTATAGGCAATAAAAATAAAATGTATATTATAATAAATTTCGAGGTTTTATTGCACCTAATATTACAGTTTTTGCTTAATCCTAGAATTTTTCTCTTGTTTCGTTACAAAAAAGAAGGTTAAATTAAAATTAAGTTAAATTAATAAATCAACAACATCTCCAAGCCCTTCATCGCAATAGTTTTCTTCATTCCCTTCTTCCCCTTCTTGTAAGTGTGGCGAATTAATAATATTAAGATAAAACTCGCATTCTTCATTGGTCTGCCACTCGTCGCCAAAGTGTTTTTTCAACAGTGCTTCGACATCCACAATTTTTGCACGTTTCATTGAAGCTCCAACTGGTATGGCGGATGGTTGAATCATATTTGTTTTCATTCGAGGTTTGCAAACGTTTACAAATGTGCATACATCTGAATTAAAGTGCGGTTCACCACGGATGAGCACATTGCCTGGAATCTTAGACCTCTTTAGTATGAACCTTTTACATTCTGTTATTTTGAAAGGCCATCTTGCAGTCGGTTTTAGGACATCCTTGGCAGCGCTTTTGAAGTCCAGCATTTGGATCTCTTTCATATTTGTGACGGTTGCATTTGTTGCAATTATATCTATGTAATCTTCAGGTCGAATGATCACTTCTTTCTTTTTTAAAGTCTTCTCGATGTTGCCAAAAACTCTATCCGGTGGCATGAAAGAATGCCCAGTAACAGGAAATATAATTTCAACCTTTTTTACACATGGGTTGTCAAGAAGCCATCGAGTCAGCATACATATCAATATGCTATTTTTGTTCTGTCCTCCGCATCCATCAGCAACCAGACGTACAGTGGTGATTCCATCCAAGTTTGTTTTGTTTAAACGATCGTACAATGCTGATGCTATCTGATTGGCTGTTTTGGGGAACTCGTTTTCTGTTCAAACATATGCGAAAGATGTATCTTTATTCAGATTGTCTTTTGAAGATCCTTTGACAATTGTAAAATTGTACAGATACATTTGGCGAGTGTAATAAGCGCTCTGATCTGGCACTCTTGGTAAAGGATTATTTTTCTGACAATCGAACGAGAATATTATCATACCATCAGCTTTCTCTTGCAGCAGTTTAAAAAATGCCTTTGCCCTGAGCTTGTGTACTCTTTTTTCAATTATCAGGATATTTTTCTTTTCTTGGTCGTTTTCTTTTTTTATTCTTTCTTCTAACTCTATACATTTGGAACATGCATCTGTTCTCGGGGAACCGAAGCCCAAATTGAAGTCTTTGTTAAAAACTTGACGAAAATATGACTTCTTCACAGACGATTGAGGATTTTCAATTTTAAACATTTTGTAAAGTTTGTTAATGCTCAAATCACTGGCTAAATATTTTCGCTCTTGAGTTGAAGATCGACAGTAATGCGACTCGATGCATTTTAACTTCATTATAAACTGCCACACTAAGTTTTTTCGCTCCCTAAATAGGTTTTCTCTGCGGTTGCCCCCTCTATTTTCTGTGCCAACTCGTCCCGTGTAGAAAAACAGCTTCATAACATATTCCACTCTGTTTCTAGTGACCTTAAGGGCGCTCAAGAAAAATTTTTGGCAAACAGGAACGAATTGCTTGTTACCATTCAAAATCCGGTATTGGATGGTGAAATCTTTCCTAGACCTGTTATTCTGGTTAGAACGTCTCCTTTTCACCTGTTTTACTTGGCAATACTTTAGAATAAGTGCATCCTGAAAGGTTTTTTTACTCGAAGCTTAAAACTCTTTGTGAAACTTCAAAAGTTCGTTCATTGTCAGATTGCAACATTGAAAATGCGACTTCTCTTTATGTGAGCAGTTGACTCTTTCCGGTAATCCAGTTGAGGAGTACCTACAAAAATAGAAAAGAAAAGCAAGTGGCATGCGAAAAAAGGAAAAGAATTAAGAAAAAATATAGGTAAAAGAAGGAAAAGAAGACCTAGCCCTGCAACAAGACGCATATTATTATGTAAGTTGGTAGTAAATTGTAAACTATCTCTAGTAATAATGATTAGAATAATAAATTATAGCATGGTAACCAAGCGAGGGTTAAAAGAATTTAATCAAATTATTAAATTAACACAACTTAAATAAATATTCATTAGTAATACTGTATTGGATTAAAAGTATCGATAGGCGCGTGGGCGCATGGCTCATCACTAACCTTTGTCTCTTAGCAATATTTCTTTTCCAATTTTCTGGGTCTCGTGTCCTTTTCCGACCTCTTCCAGCACTTGCAAATTGCACAGGTGTCTCCATATTCACTTATTTACTAAAAGTTTTCCAACAGAACTCGGTAATTACACTGCAAACAGCAAAACAAAAGAGGGTGTTGTTAACGTGATTGCATCAGAATCGCCATCTTGTTTTTTCGAATTCAAGCCCTGTGATTGGCTGATCTGCCACTTTGCCGTATTTGATTCGAACGCGGTAACACTTTGCAGCCTTTGAACCCAATAGGAGTTTTGTTAGTGGTTTTAAGTGGTCTTTTGCTGTCTTTGTAACTAAATTGAAAAAATGCAAAGTTTCAACTCGAAATACACTAGATGGCTGCATATTTGGAAAGTATGGCACTTAGCAGCCTTTGATTCTATATGCCTCATATACTGTAATTTCATATTCTTTTTAATGCACTAACCCGTGCTAAGGACAATTCTAAAGACCTATTTAGAAGAAAATTCCAGCCATGCCGGGACTCGAACCTGCGACCTCTGAACCGTGCCAGCGCTCTCCCAACTGAGCTAATGGGTGACTTACAGGCATCAGTGAAATTTCGAACCTCTTTACAATAGTCTCTTTATTACGCACAGGCAGCAACATCATCAACATCGAGCGCTGGCACGGATAGCTAGAGGTCGCGTGTCCGAGTCCCGGCATTGGTGGAATTTTTAGCCTCTAAATAGGTTTTTAATACTGTAATTTTGTAAAACAAGTAAATAAACAATTGCTTTAACGAGATAATCTAAGTCTTCCTCTTCCCCACTGTCCAACATATAACATCTTCTGTGCGACAGAGCGAGGGCTGCACACTCTCTCCTGTGCTCGCACAAATTTCAAGTGAAAAGACAATACCCGCAAATAAAATGTAAAAAACATGGCCTGCATATAAATATCAGCTATTTGAAGCGTTTTACACATATTGCTATAATCTATTTGTATGCCTATTGAGACTTCAAATGTAATCCGTCTTCCAAATACCCTATATAGAATCCAATGTCCGCAGTGTGTAATGAATGATGAAATAATTATAATATTTTAAGTTTTTATCATTGTTTCACCGATAAATTATGCGGGAAATCTCACGGGAGGAGAAGGGAGGACACTCTACATTTCACCAAATCGAAGTATGGGAGTCTAATAAGAAAGCCTGACGTAATTAAAGGACGTCCCCTTACAACGTGTCGTAACTCGTAGCAGACTTTGTTATTGGTAACTGAACGGAATTATGGAACCAGTTTAATTTGTGCATACCTGAGATATTTGTGTGCAGGTCGTTGGCCCCGCTACCGCGACGCACAACGCCGCAGACCTCTGACTCTGTACTCTACAAGAAAAAAATAGGGACTCATACTACGGAATGTTGCAAAAAGATCCGGCTAGAGCTTGAGGATAACAACAGCCACTTACTCAAGCTTTTCTTAGACAATGATTTTGCAAAATATGTTTAGTAGGTATATTATAGGGGAAAAAAATTGGTTGTCCTATATTTTCAATTAATCTACATACCAGTTACCAGAGGTGCCTTGCAATATTTCGTGAGTAGTGGAAACATTACCAAGAGTTAGATCTAAACAGTAGATCCAACACTAAGAGAAAATGAGAATATTCTCTATCACCAGAGCACATATCATAAAACGTGTAAAGATACAGAGTACAATTGGCGGCCTTATTACTAAAAGCAATTTCGTCCAGACAACCTTACGACGAAAAGTTGCGGAAGGAAATAAGAGACGGGAACTAATGTACGAGACGGGACACTAATGTAGGTATGTATGGTAGTTATTCTGTTGCCAGACTGTCTGCTACCTAAATAGGTACTAATTATTAATATTTTATACATGGTTACCTTTAAAACGGGAAATTCCCGAAACACGTTTGATGAAAATAGTTTGACATTTACATCAACTTGCATCACGACTTTTGAATAGTTTTGATAGTTTGAAGAATTGTTTACGTTGGTTTTTCTGATCTGGAACGGCGTAGTTTGTTAGATACCTACTACTTACCATAATTGCGTATTTTTAAGATAACCATGTATTTTAAATGATATAGTAGTAAGGGACGGGCTGAAGGGATCACTCGGACGCCTTGAATATTTAGGAAAAAGTTCTAAAATCCACGATGACAATGTAAAAACGTGTTGAGCCACAGGCCGCGGGTTTCATCACGATTTTTTGAAGTGCCTAGTAGTACTCGTTTTTACACAGAGTTTGCTTAACTCATTTTCTACATAAACAGTCTACGATCTGTCTGATGGTGTTATTTTGCAGACAGTTTATACCTACCACAGATTAGAGAGTTTTGGGGAACGATCGCGGTGTGTAGTATGGTGAGCAGTTAAGAAATTTATTAAGTAGGTATTTCGGTTGTTTTAAAACAACATTTGCTCAGATACATTTCCAATAAAATTTATAAAAAAAAAATATATATTTGCCAACATACGAGTGTAAAGTAAACTAAGTACCTGGCTCACTACTTTAGATTATCAAGCTACTGAATGTCTGCTTCAGACTATAACGTAAAAACAATAACAAGCATAACGTTCCACATCAAATGTAGGTACTTCAAATTTCACAAAGAATATCAGCACACACACACTCACAAACATACATGCACACACCACACACACAAACACACACTCGAAACACACTCACACACACATACATAAGTACAGACAGACATGCATACACCTTGTTGGATTATTTATTGATAATTAAGTAAGTGATCGCATTAAGAATAAGTAAATTCTATTTTCTTTTCACTTCCTGAATTTGGTTTTATAGTAATTTCTTAGTACTTTTTAAACTTTTGTTAAAATGTTATATCAAAATGTATACTACTATTTTAATAAATTGTGTTTTTCACTACCTAAGTTTTGCATGAAATTTAGTTAAGGTTTAGTTCTTTTATAAATAGTTTTCTTTTAAATCTTGTTGAAAATTAATATCGAACTGTATACTACTATTTTAAGAAAGTTTTTTTTTCCATAATGGTAATCGAAAGAGCAGGACTTTCCGTAATACTACAGGTTTTTACCTAGTACGGGGTCTTTACCCTTTTATAAATTGTGAAATTTTATAATAAATAATATTTTATTTTATTTTTATTTTCCGTTTCATAGTTAGCTGGGCGATAATTGTAAGACTATAAACAATTTTCGACAGCAAAACAATAGATTTTTTTATAAGCCTATTTAGAGGCTAAAAATTCCCCCCATGCCGGGATTTGAACCCGCGACCTCTGGCTATCCGTGCCAGCGCTCTGTCCAACTGAGCTAATGAAATTTCGAACCTCTTTACACTATTCTCTGTATTACGTAGATTTTTTTATGTTTCACAAATCACGGTCAAATCATTCAGCAGTTTAGCTGCCTTGCCCTGAAACTATTATTGGGCTACACCACCAGTTTTTGTACCTCGGTTCCTAATCCAATGAATAATTATTGTTAATTTATAAAGAATTTCGAAAAAAAATCTGCTTTCTTGTAGGAGTAGTTTAAAGTTAATCCTTGATAATACAGCGACAGCACTTAAAAAATAATGATTGCAGCTACAACCTTAAACAATCCATCAATAGTAAGTCTACTTATGATTGAAATTGGGCTCGGGTGTCGACTAGCCAATCCTATCCTACTAATATTATAAACGCGAAAGTTTGTTAGTATGGATTGATGTTTGTTACTCTATGACGTAAAAACTACAAAATGGATTTTAATGCAACTTTACAATAATATAGCTTACACATCAAAATAACACATAGGCTAAATTATTCATATTCATTCATAAAGATACTGCGCGAATTATCCAAAATATGACGATAAGTGTTAAGTAAGTAGGAAAAAATCTACCACCTGCGAGCTAACCTGGCGTGCGCTGCGTAAACCGCTACAGTTACACATAATTGTAATATCGAATTGTTTAAGAAAATCGTTAAATATAGTTTATGGAGTTATTAGGAGTATACTGCAGTAGCTACCTATAGGCCTATGATTAGGGTCCCGCAGCGCTTAGTTGCCGTATTCCTTATATTGACAATAATGTTACGGTAATATAGTGCGACTGTAGCGTCTCATTATATTTTTATATGTTATATTTTTCAAATGTGACCAAAAAATTATTAATTATGTGATAATTTTAATGTCATAATGATAGTTGTTAGTTCTTTTTTATGCCACGATAATATAAGGTACTCGAAATACTAATCATGCGCAGAGGAAGTCGCGGGCATCAACTAGTTTAAATATAATAGATAGTGGGCTCTCACTTTTCGACTCTGAGCGAGATCACTACAACAAAAGTATGCTGAGGAAAATCAAACAATTGACTCTTTTCCGTGTTTCTTACCCAGACTGACAGTCTTGACTTTTGATGAAACACCATTTTACACTCTCATGGAGTTTTTAAAAGTATAAGTAAGTAAAACGTTACTTTAACATGACAACGGCTTCCTATCATCCGTTGGTCGTAGTGGTTATCAGATTAAGTACGGTGCAGCTTGTAAGCTCTACACTGTAGACGCCCCGATAACTCTACAACTTAGGAGAATTTAAAAACCTATTTAGAGGCTAAAAATTTCACCCATGCCGGGATTCGAACTCGCAACCTCTGGCTATCCGTACCAGCGCTCTACCAATTGAGCCAATGGGCGACTCACGGCATCAGTGAAATTTCGAACCTCTTTACAATATTCTCTGTATTACGTACTAAATAGGTTTTTAAATTTGTTCCTTAGCACGGGTTAGTGCAATAAAAATAAAAATAGTGTAACTTAGGAGAAGTAAAACGAAATGCAGAATCTCGTCTCTTGTAGGACCACCTTTCTTTGGAACTTTTTCAAAAGAAGTGCAGAGGGATATCAGCGAGATAGCTCTCAGGATTTCACAATGCTGAGAATGCGCGCGATGCCCCACGCGGGGGGCCCACTCCCGCGCCTTTTGTTTTTATTCGCGTGCAAGAATGCAAAACAATTATAATTCCCCCGAGGATAGTGCGGCCTGGGAACTCGCGAGCGCTCCCCCGCGCGCTATCTTCTTCTCATAATCTCATTTGAATTGTGGTTTTTGTGTAATTTGCATGCCCTTTAATTAGATTACTTGCACGCACCCTGCCACCGAGTGATTTATGCATGGGATGGACAGGCCCGTAGTGAAAATGGTGGAAACTCCTGAAAATGCGTCCGGCGTTGGTACTTCAAGTTTTGTTACGACTGTATGTCAGTTCCAAGCAATGGTAATTTTACCCTATGCATTCGTGGCACGTCGATCGGGCGTTATCAGCTGGCGCACGGAGTGGTCGCCTGGGCGGGCGGCGCAGGGGCGCGGGGTGCGGGGCTCACAGGCACCGACTCTGGCCAATGCATTTACGTTAATTACGCCGAGATGGGGATAAATCGGCGTCCAGCCGTCCACCGCCGAGTTACGACCGAGCCGACTATAAAATAAATTATACCCACTTCGTTCGCCTCCACTCAGTTTTTTGTTGCCCCACGAAGTGAACGGAGAGGAGTAAAACAAAATACAAAAAATAACAAAAGCAAAAATCTCTAGAGGACGAAATACGAGGCAAAGACAATGCCTAAATTTATCTACTGATAATATAGACGTATGCGGACGCGGCGGGTGCGGGGGCGCGGGGCAGAAGGCAGTCGAGGAGATGCCGGGTGGCCGCGCGCGCCCAAATTATACAGCAAAGCATTCCTGCGCCGTCCACACAAAAACATGATATATAGCTGCCTTGTTGTGACGAAATATTCAAACTCAAGCCGGGACCGCGTCCGAAAACTACTCACTATTATCTCTCTGGCATTCTTCGACGACAACTTCATATTTAATAAGCTTTTGACGACATTTTTCTTTTAATAATATGCATTCATTAGTCACTTTATTTTTCACAGAAACATTTCGCTCCCCAGCTACCATGGGCACTTTGCGCTGCGTAGCGGAAATGCTAAAATATGTCTTGAGTCTAAAGTGATCTGTCAATGAAGTGTTCTGTGTCTATCTATCAAAGTTCCCAATTTTTTTTAATACAAACTGAGTCTATAATGAGAACAGTATCTTTGGTGCATGGAGCATTGAATGGAAAAATATTTCTTTTTTCTACGCTATAGAATTATCGCTACATAATTAAACTCTGAAATACGCAAAATGTTTTAGATGGCCATCTACCAATACTGCAGCCTCATGTGAATAGTAATTATTGTACATAAAAGAATGTAATTAATTCTCTATCACAGAACATTTATTTTCTGTGTTCTCTATAATATGCTTCTTCATTCAAAACATATGGTGCCAAATATCATTTTTCTCACACCGCTATTATAAAGCAATAAATTATAAAAACACATCAACAAAAAGCTTTGAATATTGAACAAAAAACCAGAGTCCTAGACCCGAGATAGTCAACCGTTTAACAATCATATGGGACTTACGCTTTACATCATATTTAAACTGAAGTAACTCGGTATTGTAGAAAAGGTGTTCTAAGAAAAGCTAGAAAAAATGCTCGTTACCGTTTCAGAAACGAGCATATTTACTGAAGTTTTCCGTGTGGTATTTGGTGAAAGGAATTATTTCAGTGATTCGAATGCTCATGTAGGTACAGAATAAAGGAATTCGTAATAAAGGTAGACACAATTACTAGTAAACAAAAAATCTATCCTTAGCGACTCAAATCTTGTATGAATACTAGTTTATTAATAAGGAACATATTCGTTTGACCAAAATTGCCTAGAAAGGCTTGTTCGATGTTTACATTAACTAAACCTAGGTAAAGTAAATATATTTTTGTTCCAGATGATTTCGTTTCGTAGGTACTTTTGAAGCTCCAAGTAAGTCACAAGGAGGCTGATAGGCAGAGGCACGGAAATTGTTAAACTATAAGGGTTCCTTGTTACCTACGAAACCCCTGAAAAGGGCAGATTTTTGACATTAATATAGATGTCAAGCACACGAACCATTACACGGGCGCAATCTACTCAGTTACCTTATAGGATATTTGGTAACAAAAATGTAAAGGTAGACCTTCTGTCTCCTTTACAGTGTAGAAGCGTTAACATTGATAAGCGCTTACTTCATAAAATTGTATTTCGAAAAATATCTACCAGAAAAAAAACCTGTACCAGGCTACTCGGAAAGTATTGCGAAACTATTTTTTTATGAACGACAGACTAGCCACTTATAAATTACTTTAAAAATATGATTTTAGTGAAAATCAAACGTACGTTCCAATTTTCAAATTTCCCTCCAAATTTTTTGCGAGTCAAGTGTGTGTTAGGCTTTTTAAGTGTCTAATTGAAAAATGTTACTCTGCGAGTTTTTACGATTTCAAATGTATACTGAAACCAGACGAATCGATAGACGATAGCCTTCAAACGATATTAATGGATGATCCAAGCGAGCTTAGGAGGACAGTTAAACACTTGGTCGCACCGACACTCAGAAGCGGGCCCTGGTGGAATGGTGCCATGATATAAACAAAGAAACAGTCCTGTATTTAGCAATACGATCCAGAAAAAAAGCACCAAGCTCTGTTTAGGTGTTACAATTAATTTTGATCGCGACCTTTTTAATTTGATTGGCTATCTGCTATCAATTCCCTTACGGAACCAAAGAAACATTCACGCCAAATAGTATACTATCAAATAATTGGCTGAATTTTTCTCTGTTGTGAGCAATAAGCGACCAAACATAGGGCTCCGCTAGCTACTGCTCCACCACAACGCGTCCGCGTACACCGCGCTCAATTCGAGGGTCTTCCTAAACAGCACGGCTGTTAAACTCCTTGGTCCTGTCCTTACAGCCCTGACCTAGAGCGTACAGCTTGGCAAAAAAGTCTTGATATTAATTATGGCAACACTATCCATACTAAAGTCGCAGAAAGTGACTTTCCTCCATAGAAACTTTTGTTTTTATATTTCTTGACTCTTTTGCCAAACTATATCACTTCTTTTTACTTCCGAAAATAAAAAGGAGTAGAATTTTTGTCACTCAGCGTTCAAACAGCGCATCTGCGGCGGACTTGAAAAACTTGTTTTGAAAACTGCTTCAGTTCACTCATGAAACTTTGCATAGAGGCTGGCGAAGAGTACCTACTTTGAAAAGATTTATTAAAAGACTAATTACATTGTTGAACACTTTATTTTATTTTCGCAAAACTTTCTGAGTTTCCAACATCCAAAGTTAGGGTAAACGTAAAACTCAAGTTTGGTGTGCTTCAATAATTACATTTAGCTACCACCTATTATTACTACGTATAAAAAACATCACGTCGGTTGCAGTTTTCAGAAACATATTTTTTGCCCTAGAGGGAGACCTCTGGAACTATGGAAAGCTAGCGAAAAGCTTTTAGACAAGATATTTTATATTTTAAATAATATTTTACTTAAACGTAGTCTTTTTATAGAATTAACACAACATGTCGCAGTCGTCTGTCTTTCCGGAGTCATATAAGCTGGGTTCCTTTAAAAGTAGAGTCAACCGGGGTTTAACAGGTAAGCACGTAACATCTTAGACCCCGTCTTCGCTTACCAATAGGCGTGACTGGGGTTAGGTGTCAAAGAGTCTTGCTAAATAACAAAAAACATGTTGTAACAAGTCAAATTGTAATAAGTTTTTCCTTAAAGGCGACCCCTTTAAGGAAAACCTTATTACAATTTGACTTATTAACTTATGATAATTTGGCAAACTACTAAATAAAAACTAAGGATACTTACAATTATTATACTTTAACCTAGTTATATTTTTTTCAATGCACTAACCCGTGCTAAGGAGAATTTTTAACATCAGTGAAATTTCGAACCTCTTTACAATACTCTCCGTATTACGTACAGGCAGTGACATCTGGCTGAAGTAATTTGCATCACTTGCAGCCCCGAGTACCTACTTTACAGTTAGGCTTTACATCGGAATGATATCCCTGAACCCACATGATTATATTATTTTTAATGCACTAACCCGTGCTAAGGACAATTTAAAAAGACCTATTTAGAGGCTAAAAATTCCACCCATGCTGGGATTCGAACCCGCGACCTCTAGCTATCCGTGCCAGCGCTCTTTCCAACTGAGCTAATGGGTGACTCACCGGCATCAGTGAAATTTCGAACCCCTTTACAATATTCTCTGTATTACGTACAGGCAGCGACATCTGGCTGAAGTAATTTGCATCACTTGCAGCTCCGAGTACCTACTTTGCAGTTAGGTTTTACATTGAAATGATATCGCTGTACCCACATGATTATATTATTTTTAATGCACTAACCAATTTTTAATGCATGGGTGGAATTTTTAGCCTCTAAATAGGTTTTTAACCTAGTTTTTGTATACAATTAACAAAACATAATTTACGAACCCTTTATGGAAAAACTTTATTGCACTTAAAAAAGTAATACATCTAATGACTCTCATTTATTAAAAAAGGTAGTTATTAAACGGGTCTAATAGCGGGATAAATCGCGCCTTGTTTAATATACCTTTATCTATGTATGAGCATATCTCGAATCATCATACATACTATTACACAATTTAAATACATTTAGTCTTATTAATAAAAACACGATTCCTTAAAACACCAATATGCAGTTTAAATAGACTGGGGTTGCGACATAACTACTTCCTGCCCGGTAGTGAGGAAACAGCAGTCGACAGAACAGAAATGACAAGACTGAAAATGTGGCCGGAGCCACCAAAAATCTGAAGATTGTCTGGCAGCTTTGAGCTATCAGGGCGTTAATACAAGGATGTGAAAGAAAATGGTTAGTATTAAGCACAATCTTTATAACCTAACGTTTCTTTACAGGTAGCAATAGTATAATTGTGAAACCTTAGTATCCAAACCCAGACAATTACTTAATTAAATTTTGAAAAGCTCAGAGCAGAGCGGGGTCGCTACAGAAGGTGGTTCTTATTGGTTCACAACTTACACTGTCTAAAGTTGTTAGTCCCTACTATAAAAATCAGATTGCCATCAATTTCAATAATTATATTTATTACTTTAAATCCTAATTCCCTACTTTGTAATTTAAATTGTTTCACAGACCTTGTCTAGAAGAAACCTTCATGTGAAGTCAATCCAGCCGCAGGCGGGGACGCACAGCACGAGCCAGAACGCAGAGTCAGCAGCGTCGACTCTATACGCTATCACCGGAGCAGGACCGAAGGGGCTTCACACGAAGACATTGGCAAGTTGTCTTGATCCCAAATTCCTCTCCCAGCATATGAGAGAAACTAAGTGCATGTAGCACAGCCTGACAAAATTTCCTATCCAAAAATAGCAGCTGTTTCTCAACAGCGAAAAGAGAACACTGCCCCAAACGAAATCACTAAAAGTTAAAAACACTAAAAGCTATAAAAAAACACAAAGCTAAAACCCTATCCAGCTGAAAGGAAGAAAATTGCTTCTATTAGAAGATTGCAAATGACGTAAGCATGTGGCAGGCAATTATTAAATCCGGATAAATCTTACCGAAGACATTCAGCAACTAAGGATTGTCTCAACGATGGTAATCCCTCCTTTACTCTTTTTCAGTCTGATATTTCCTGAAAATAGCCACGAATATGAGAGATGACCTAAGCTGAATTGTACAAGATTCTACACACAGCTTTCCATATAAGTATTTACTTACAGGGCTACCCAATATGATTCAAATGGGCTGCTTCGACGCCATCTCAGCCAAGTCTGCTCACAATGGAGGACCAGACCTCCGTCAATCACCAGATGCTTCAAGCTATAAAATTCCTCTCCTCATTTTGGAGCCCAATTTTTACAAGCAGCCAGTCAAGTCACATTAATCGGTGGTCACAACTGTCAATCTTCTCTTGGGTGGCCATAATATGAAAATTATTATCTCCAATCTTATGCTTGGGTGGCCATAATGTGAAAATTATTATCTCCGAAAACAATATTCCAAAATTTCCATATTGTGTGAATAACATTCACACATTCATTCAATCCTCTGGCACGGATAGCCAGAGGTTGCGGGTTCGAATCCCGGCATGGGTGAAATTTTTAGCCTCTAAATAGGTTTTTGAATAACATTTACTTGTATTTTTTTTTTACTAGCTGTATTTAGTCTTTGTTTATTATGTTATTATTTTTCTATCTTTTAATTAAATAAATGATATTCATCAATACCTGAAGTTACTATGTTTCCCTGAAATTGGGTAACTAGATTTCCTATGGCAACCCAAACAATGCAACGACCAATCACAGGCGGCCTCTCATAAAACAGACCTAAAGAAGAGATGTCAGCCTACAAAATTCTATGGTGCTACCAGAGCAAATCGAAACCTGAGCCGTTCAAGGCATTGGAGAAAACACACAACGTGACAGTACCTCACCTCCCCATTTAAGGTTCAACGCAGGTGAACCGTCCGCTGCCCTCAGCGTTCTGATCTCCAACGCAAGAACTGACCCAAGGTTCGACCAACCCAGGTGTCCTAACCGCTAAATGCCAGTGCTGACCTAAACAACATTAAACGAAACTATCTAAAGAATATGCTTAACAAAATAAGGCAAAAATGTATGATACATTCAAAACCTTGGACTATCATAGTTTCATACCAAGAACCTACACCAAAACCTTCTATACTGTGTTGCAAACCATTAACCTTCTCAGCCCAACGGCAATGTTGTGCTGAAAAAGTTAATTGCCAACAGCCAGGATCGATGTTCTGCATTTGTCGATATATCCCCTTCTTGTCCGGGCGAAACCTAACATAATAGTCATAATTACACCATTTTTATTTTTAATGCACTAACCCGTGCTAAGGAACAAATTTAAAAACCTATTTAGAGGCTAAAAATTCTAAATAAATCTGGTACGGATAGCCAGAGGTTGCGGGTTCGAATCCCGGCATGGGTGAAATTTTTAGCTTCTAAATAGGTTTTTAAATAATAGTCATAACTATGACTCATAACAACCATCAATTATACTACCTATAAGTGATAATCACAATACCTAAACTATACAAAATCTTAAGCCAACCCTTCTACCAAGATTCACTTCCCAGAACCAACCGCAATGTCCCCGAGGAACAGCGAAACCAAAACATCCCAAACAGCTGTCTGAAGAAACGGAAATCTATCTCGCCCGGGCTCGAGATAACTTAAACTTAACGAAATTGAATACTGTGCAATACAACATCGCATCCACATGTGTACCGGAACCCGATTATGATGAATGCGAAACACAGATGTGCCTAACCTATTTAGGCTAAACCTTCCTGACTTGGTAGCGGTCAATCTACTCTTGCGGTTACCTTATAGCTAAAGACTACTCTTGATGTTAAAGAGTTAAGATTGAGCCGCTCTTTGATTCGTCTACATTTACTCTTATTTTATACATCACGCTCCCAAACTAGTAGTGCAACATTTACTTCTGTACACCACACCTAACAATTTGTGATTAAATATATCCTAATATTTAACACTCGAATGCTAAACTACAATCTTAAAAAAATCTCTTGACCAAAGTTACGGATGGCAGCGGCGACCCGTGGCAGCACGGCGACAAGCGGAAGCAAGTAGCCGTGCGTCCACCGACCGCACTCACCCTCCACAACTCCTGTGTCAGTTTCATGTCTTTTTAGTCAACAATGGCGGCGCGGCGAGCGGTAGCGAGTAAAGCGGGCCGCGTCCACTGTTCACCAAATAAGCAAAATGTCTATTTTGCCTTTAGGTCTTTTATATGCCACGAGCCTATAGGATGGCCGTCCATCCTTTCCAATTCATAAACTAGCGGAGATAAGACTTTCTTAATCTTACATTTTTCATATTTTGGCGCGAGCTTCGCCATCTTAAAGTTCAAAGCATCGCTTTGTATGAAAGATCGTTTCCATACTATATATATATCTCCTTCTGAAAACCTAGCTGAACGTCGTCTTAAATTGTAATGTCTAGCATTTGTGCCATGCGCTTTCAAAAGGTGAGATCTAACCTCTTCAAAAACAGATCTTAGGGTACCAAATCCACCCGCATATTCCTATCTAGGAATACCTACTGTATACTCCTGATCTGTATCGCGATAGAACGAACCGTTTATCACTGGTTCCCTAGCGTCCATTAAGAAGAAAGCAGAAAACCCTGTGGACTCATTTACTGCGCTATTTAATGCAAACTGAATCCGGTGCAATTGCTCGTCCCAAGCTCTGTGGTTTTCTTCTACATACGACGCTACGGCAGTCATGACAGTTTTATTGTAGCGTTCCACTAAATTAACTTGTGGGGTATACTTTGGCCCGTAGTGTACCCTAGGAATATTATTAATAGTTGCTTAAATTCTGATCCCGTAAATTGCACTCCATTGTCTGCAATCACGGTTTCAGGTACGGCATGCGCAGGATAACCTCGTTTTCAAAATGCTTTGCAACTAATGCCCTTGTTGCGGGGCGGAGCGGAAACAATAACGTAAATTTTGAGAAGCAGCATGTCACCACAAACAAAAACGTGTAACCTGACCGAGAACGTGGCAAAGCACCTACCAGATCAATGGATACTACCTGAAATGGTCTATGACATACTTTTGGCTGACCCATTAAACCTGGAGTTTCTATTTTTCCCTGAAATGATGTAACTAGATTTCCTATGGCAACCCAAACAATGCAATGACCAATCACAGGCGGCCTCTCATCAAAACAGACTTAAAGAAGAGATGTCAGCCTACAAAATTCTATGGTGCTACCAGAGCAAATCGAAACCTGAGCCGTTCAAGGCATTGGAGAAAACACACAACGTGACAGGGTAAAATTTTTTTTTTACAATATCTGTTTAAACTGGATTTGAGAAGTGTTTTAGATGAATCGTGGTTTTGTAAATAACACCGTAATTCTTCGGTATTTAATACAACCATGACTTACAAACACCTAACAGGAGCGGTCATTATTTATTTTATTAGTTTACAGGAGAGATAATAGTTGCAAATGAAAAATACTAGTTGCCTATAAAACATTGTTGCTTGTGCACATTGTGCGCAGAGTTTGATGTGCAATTAGTATTTTTGTTAAAACTCAAATATTTATTCTAAAATACTATGTTACTTATGAAGAGTTATTATTTTTTGGTCATTCTTTCGATTGGCATCATAAAAGTAGTGGTGTTTTTTTTTACATTTTAGTCGGTTTGATTCCCAGACAAGGCAAGTATTTTTTAGAAAATCTTTGCATGCAGAATTACTGACTTTAAAAATAACATAAAGTCTTCTTTCAGCAAAATACCATATCTACGATATTTAAGGTATCTTGTTCCCTTCTTGTTCCATAACTTTGGCGAAAAACAAATAATTATTGTCTGGTGTGTGGTGAAGTTTAGGCGCTGGAGCCTTATTAAATAAATTTTATATTCAACTAGCTGACCCAGCTTACTTCGTACCGCCTAACAGTCGATTCTTTAAATTTTTTTTATCTCTCTCTCCGTAAGAACCATCCTCGTACTTCAAGGAATATTCTAAAAAAAGAATTAGCGAAATCGGTTCAGCTGCTCTCGAGATTTGCGCTTACCAACACATTCAGCGATTCATTTTTATATTATAGACTAGAAAAGTTCGTTTCCTAATTTGACCCGGCCGGGGATCGAACCCGAGATCTTCGGTCTTACAGTCAGCGTGCCAAACCGCTGCGCCACCGAGGCCGTCAAACAACAATAATAATAATACTTTCTATTTATAATTATATTTACTTATGAATGTTAATGCTGCGCCAAACCAAATTAGGTGCATTACAGCCTGTTAGCTTTTAAAATATACCTAGGGCTCTAGAAGTCTAGATTAGGCTTCGGTTTTCGCTCTTTAGTCTAGCGGTAAAACGTACAGCTAAAATAAAAATAAATCTACCAAAACAGAGGCCGTGGGTTCGATTCCGATGAAGGTTATCCTAAGCTTCTTCTTCTTCTTATCTTCGTGTTAGCGATTCGACCAGTTTATATTCTTCCTGTGTCGGCCACTGCAATTGCTGCAGCATTTGCCTCTGTTAGGTCCTCCAGAGTGCAGGTGTGAGGGCACAATGGCTTTGTAGCAGGTGCACCATGGATTGCGATGAGGCTCCGCAATCAAATGCCCTAAGTGATTTTCACAAATGACGTCAGCCTGGGTGTATTTACTTGTTTGTGATGTTCTTGCCTGGTCAGCACACCATGAGGTATCCTAGTATGGGACCAGAACAACGAAAAACCGTGTGGTGTGAGACCGCCTTACTCGATTTGTACACATGGTCACAATTTAGTTGTATTCCCAACACACAGGTAACAGGCAAGAATATCACTAGGCGTATTTCCATGACTGTAATATTCTTGTCTGGTTATTATTTATTTAATTTTTATTTATTGAGGAACACAAACAGTAGTACAATGACACTTTAACATAAATACTTAATTATTTAAAGTATTAAATAATTTTACTACATCACATACGAGTAAGTATCATAATTTTGATGCAGGACAAGTGATTGTGTGACGTGTAAGTGGAACAGAACTCCAGCCAGACGCTTCGTCTAGCAAAGTAATTTGGTATTGTAAAACCGACACATTTCTAACTTGAATGTGTTTCATTGAATAAGGTCGTTAGCCGACGGCCTCTGCCCGAATCCCCGAATATTATGACTACGGTAGACTCGCCGAGTAATGATGACGAATTAGTGACCTCTAACTTCATATCAAATGTAGCTTTCGCGTGAATTTTGGGCCACTTGGAAGTCTACACAAAGAAGTCTACATAGGTAATAAAGAAACCAGTCCATTATTATCTATAGGTAGATTTTAGTATTGGGGCATCTCGTTTACTAAATCACGCTCCTTAGGGGCCGTCTACGTGCGCGTGAGCTAGAAATACCTAAGTATACAACGCGTTTAAAAAATGCCACGGAATCTATGATGAAACATGCTTTTGATTCTTTACATCAAACGCTCTTGGTTATGTTTATAAAAATGCGAGATACTCCTAGACGTGATAAAGACGTTTATTTTATCCCACAAAAACATAAATGTAAAAAAAACGGACCAACTTCCACACTGCAGACAAATCTTGCCAAGTAACTTGAAATTGAAAAATCACACAGTAGGTACCTACTGCTTCTGTACGTTCGACACTTTATAATTGCTTTTATTTAGATTACATTGAAGAACATATTAAATAATACTGATTTCTCAATTCTTAAATTAACCTACATAAACGTCCCACTACAGTGCACAGGCTTCTCTTAAAGAGAGAGTATGGGATTAATTACCAAGCGTGCCCACTGCGGATTAGCAATTTCAAACGCTGAGGTATTTGGACACCTCAGACACTCAGGGTCCCTCACCGTATTTTCCTTCGCCGTTAGCTAGTGGTATTGCTACTATAATTTCACAAATCTACACAAAAAAACAAAGTCATTGGTACTTGTCCGCACTGGGAATCGAACCTGGCTCTCTCGCTTCTGAGTCCAATGTTCTACCCACTGAATTAGACAAATAATTTATCCTGAATTTGCCTTTACAGTTTGATGCGTTCTATAGTATCAACAAGTATAATGCCAAGTATTTATAGTGACTAAAACTTTTACTACGTCGTTTTTTTATTAATTGTTACCGTGTATAGCTTTAATGACTTTCGATTTTTGCCGTTCCCATCATGTTTCAAATATCAAAGCTCCATTGACAGTTCCTTTTGATAGATGCGTGCACTTATAAAAATTTGTTTCTTATTGGGAGCCTAAGTTTCGTTGCAGATTAAACATGGTTGATGATGGCCTGAATAGGTTCGTGTGTTCGTGCATATATTTGCACAATGCGGGCCTGTCGCGAACTTGGCCTGGGGCACTCAGTTTCCAGATATTTACTGTAAAACATAACCGGTCATTCATTGAACAAAGCCACAATGACATAACCTCCGACGACCTCTGGACCTAAGCCACAATATTTTTGCGTCACTGACCTAACATAAGTTGCTTACAATAGTGACAGATGATTAATGAAAATATTGCCTATTTTATGTCACGGATATTTAAGAGTCATAGAAGTAAGAGTCAATGTTCCTTTCGGTTTCTTGAAATAATTTTGCAAAGATAGATTAGGACAGTAAGGGCCGCATTCTGAATCGAGAATTTCACTAAGTAAATACTTAAATTACATTCTGTCACGCTCTTTTCTGGGAAATTTGGAGAGACAGCACTGTAGTTAACTATTTACTTAACAAAATTCTTAATTCAGAAACTGGCTCTAAGCTAACACAGTTTTGAGCGATACATGACGATGTCATAGTCAGTGATCTCCACTAGCCTAGTGTAGTAACTAGGTCTAGTGATCAAGTCATGGATCAAAACTAGAGTTGATGAAAAGTATATCCTGTAATTACGTACGTTGTACATAGGCTGCTACTTATGTATGCGGAATCTGGGATTCCAATAATTTTAAACGCAATGTCTGACCTCCATGGTCAAATTCGTTCTTTTTTAAATACTGACCGCTAATATTTTTCTCTTATATACGTTAGTGTTTTGTTTTTGTTGGGTTTAAATTGTCATATCGCTGAAAAAATGGAACTCACTCGTGAAAATATTCGTGCTATGATATATTACGATTTTCGACGTGGTTTAACGCAACAACAGTGCGTAGATCAATTATCTTCGACTTTTGGTGGTGAAGCTTTATCAAAAACGACTGTGTATCACTGGTTTAGTGAGTTTAATCGCGGGCGCAGTAAGCTCACGGACGAAGTTAAAGAAGGTCGCCCGAAATCGGTGGTTGTGCCACAAAATATTGAAGCTGTGCGAAAACTAATAATGCAAGACCGCCATGTTACGTATCGCAATATAGAGGCTATTCTGGGCATATGTACGAGTATGACGAGCATTCATATGATAGGATACATGAACATTTGTCTGTAAAAAAAATTTGTACGCGTTGGATCCCGCACAACTTAACTCGGGATCAAAAAGATGCTCGCGTCGAATGGTGCAAGAAAACCTTAAAAAATTCAACGGAGGCGACTCAAAATCTGTTTATAATATCTACATAGGTGACGAATGCTGGATCTACGCGTACGATCCCGAAACTAAACAACAATCAACAGTTTGGGTGTTTCAAAATGAGCCGAACCCTACGAAAGTGGCTCGTGCAAAAAGCACTGTAAAGCAAATGGTGGCCTGCTTTTTTGGTATTAATGGCCATGTGGCTACAATACCACTGGAGAATCGCAGAACGGTTAATTCGGAGTGGTATACGACCATTTGTTTGCCGGAAGTATTTGAAGAAATACGCCAAAACAACCAGCGACGCAGAATCATACTTCACCATGACAATGCCAGCTGTAATACATCTCAGGAAACCACTACATTTTTGGATGGTCAAAAAATAGAATTGATGGGTCATCCACCGTACAGCCCTGATTTGGCTCCCAATGATTTCTATTTATTCCCAAATGTAAAGTATAAATTACGTGGTCAACGATTTTCGACCCGTGAAGATGCCGTAGATGCGTTCAAACAGAGTGCTTAGTGCGAGTTTTTTAACTACTCGATCGCGTTAACGTAAACTCATATTTCTATGGCATTGAGGAAGCGCCACCTAGCGACAAGTATGGAAATTAAAATTGCTGAGTGCGAGTTGTAATGGTTTACGTTGAGAAGTGAACACGTTTACCAGCCAAAACACGAATAAACGCGAGTGCGAGTTGTACTGTGACAGCGTTTTGCCAGTTCGAACGGTTAACTTACTCATACTCACTACTCGATGCTCGATTAACGCGGTAGTAAAGTTATTCGATTGGATCTGTCAAACTCGCACTAAGCACTCAGCACGTTTTGGAGATACCTCAATCAGAGTGGAAAAAGTGTTTTACAAATTCGATTCATCGAATGCAAAAGTGCATCGATCAAAGTGGAGAATACTTTGAAAAACAATAAAAGCATATATAAGTAGCAGCCGTCGTAATGGATAACTTTATTCTGTACTATCAGCGTGGGCTGCTAATAGTACAGACTGACTGCTCGCGAGGAGTTTTAGTTTTTATATTTTTTCGGGATAAAGTGTAGCATATGTGGCTATTCCTTACTATCTTACTACCTTACTTCCTCCTATAATCTATGTCGGTGCCGACGACTGGCGTCGCGGTAGCGCGTCTGCCTACCATGCAAGAGTACCCGGGTTAAAATCCCGGCTGGAAACAAAAAAAAAAAGTCCAGGTCTTGGATGTTTACATGTTTGTGATGTCGTTGTTTCTGGTTCCCACGACACAGGTAATCCTAGTGTGGGGCCAGAAGCAATGTATGTGCCAGTATGTAAAATGTTATGTTATATTAAGTTAATTTGATCCCAATCCCTTCAACTGCTCTGGCGTGATTCAGTAAGAAACGTCCATACACACTTTCAGATTTAAAATATTAGTAAAATTATGAAAAAGTATCTCCAATAATGTCTAATTTTATGGTGATTGAAGCAGGTTCATAAAGATGCACTAGAACATCTCATAAATTAATGTCTCCATGCATCCATTCTCGTAGAAACATTATGAGTGGGAAAGATTTTTTTTTTTCGATAGGCCTTTTCTTGTTATACGCTGTAAGTTGCAAATTATTAATAAGCTAGTCATTTAAGCATTGTTTCACATCGAGTATAACGACTAGAGCAATTTCTACTAGCCAACCATTTTTTTCAAATTCGCGACCGCAAGTTTTAATACAATGTAAAATTAATGCATCATATTTCAATAATTTAATGTTTATGTGTCGCCGTCGAAAATTACTGATACTCTATGTGGGGAGTACAATCATAACATTTATTTTTAATGAATAATTTTGGTCACTGTAAATTTGTCTTTACACGGCTGTAGCTTTCAATCTGGGAACACAGTCTAGCAGGAAAATGGTATCTTGAGTCTAATATAATCAGAGTCAATAAAAAGCTATCAATAGAAGCAATCCAGTTACGTTCAACCGATAGCTGATAATTTTCAAGAAGTCTCCATCGCTACGTCGAGAACAGGCTGTGTTGCATTCCACTACGCATACAGGATGTAGCTTGATATTTCAAACATCTATCGAACAAAAGCTAAAGAACTTTAATGGGAGTAGGATTTTTTTACACAGCCTGGGCTTAATTACTACACGTGCCCACAACGGATTGGCAATTTCAAGTGCCGAAGTATTTGAACACCTCAGATACTCAGGTTTCCTCACGATGTTTTGATTCACAGTTAGCGAGTGTAGTGCTACTATTTATATGCACACTATAGGTAACTTCACAAATGTACAAAACTTTCAAAACAAAGTCATTGGTACATGCCGGAGATAAAACCCCACGATCTCCTGATTGAGGTATTATATAAAAAGACTGACCGAAGACTGTTAGGTAAAGTTGTATAGAATAAAGAAATTAAAGAAGTAGTTTTTCAGGATTATTGCAAACTCTGGTCTCTGCCTATCACTCCAGAATACAGACGTGATTTTATGAGCGAATCCTTTACAATTTACTGCACCCTTAACACAGCCGAGTCTCATGCATTGACTCAAGGTTACCTCAACCTCAACCTTTACAGGCATATACCTGTAAAGGTTGTTGTGCTGTCATTGTACCTACCTACAAATCAATCCACCTACAAATCAATCAATCATTGGTTGTAACCAAGTGGCTTGACTTTCACAACCCAATCAATACTAATAATGTTACTGAATATAGTTTCATCCTGTAAATACGAGCAGGTACTGTATACGAGTAGAAACAGCATATCAGCCTTGCAAAGCTTGCCCGTAACATAAATATCCGTGTGATTACATTTTTTATTACAATAAAGTCTTCTCTAGCCAGGTATATATTTTAAATAGCACAAAATCAAATAAGCTTTATTCAAAACTTACAATTTTATTTATTTTACTCACAAATGGGCATTGACCTAAAGAAATATTTTTTTCTTAAGACTACTTTTACTAAAGTAGGTACTTTTTAAAACCTGGGTCATGTATTTTGATACGGGCTGCTTTAATTTTAAAGAGAAAAAAATCTGTGTCGAAATCGGAAGTTTGTACATCTTGTGAGGAAGTAAGGAAGTACGTACTCAAAAACTAATCTGTGCTACGTTTGCAAAAAAGTTATGTTTTTTACAAAGTACTTACCGAAATGTCAAGATCTTGGAGTTTTTTAAACAAATATATTAAAATTATACTATTTTTATTTTTAATGCACTAACCCGTGCTAAGGACAATTGAATAGAGCGCTGGCACGGATAGCCAGAGGTCGCGGGTTCGAATCCCGGCATGGGTGGAATTTTTAGCCTCTAAATAGGTTTTTTATATATTAAAACTTTCACGTGTGAAACCAACGTTAGACGGTCGAATGAAATTCATACGCTTATTCACAAAACTACAAGAAATCAGTGAATATTGAGTGAATTTAATCGCAAAAAAATACATGATATGCAGAAACATAACATACTCGTAAAATATCCTCACATCTATATCCCAGAGGGGTAGGCAGAGACCAGGGACTGGGACTTTCCACGATCCTGACAGATCACCTTCGCTTTATCAACGTTCATTATGTAGAAACAAGGATTAGTTCATCATATTTAGCGAGTGTTCATTACGAAACTATTAATCATCCCCTAAAATTTGCTTAGTTCCCCTAAAGTTTAATTTGTTAAAAGACGCAATCATCTCTTCTTCATCGAAACACTACTTATCCCGACGGAGTTAGAGTAACCGCTACAGTAACTAGAGTGGTATTATGGAGTTGAGAATTGGCCTGTTTTTTATATTGTTGTTTTGATGTTAGATATAAAATAAATAATGGCACAAAGAGCATTATAAGAGCTATTTTTATGGTTTAACTAATTATCACAAAAGATAGCTTTGCTTAGGGATAATGTAATTTATGTGGCTATTACTGTTTATTAGTACGTCCGTGCGTACGTGCAAGTACATATTAAGTTACAGATATGAGGTACGTGACCGTGATATATCAATAGAATCAGATCAGTGGTTGGAAATGAAACTGTTTAGTAAAAGTTTTTTTGTTTTATTACATTTTCCTCTCAATAAAATAGTAATTACATATATATATACAAATAAAATATTTACAATAATCGAGGCCGCTATAGTTATATGTACACTGGGTCCACGAGTGACAAGCGACGAAGGTTCATAAGCGAGCGCCCGCACCGACGCCGCCGTCATCGGCAGCCGCACCCCACCACCATCATGTCCTGATAATTCTTGAGCACCACATTGTTCTGCTCGTCCATATACAGCATGGAGATGGACGAGAGCTCCGTGGGCACACAGCACGCCTTCGGCACCGTGGCCGGATTCACTGAGTTCACGAGAGTTTGCACTACCGCGTGGTTCGTGCCGTTTAGGTGGTCCGCAATCGGGAACGGGCACTCGCCCTGACAGTAGAAGGCATCGTAGCCGGGCGGCGCTACGATCCAGTCCTTCCAGCCAACGTCCGCGAAGTCGACGAAGAGTGGCCGGCGCTGGCAGATCTCCCGCGCCTCCTTGCGCCGGCCGTGGCCGCGGTGGCCGCGCCGCGCGCCGCGCTTGTTGCGCTTCAGCAGCGTCTCGCCCTGCTCGCGGGCGGCGCGCGCGCGGTCGTCCTCCGTGTACAGCAGCAGCAGCGGCTTGGCGGCGCTCCACTCCGCCTCGGTCTCAGCCGCGCGGCGCCGCACCCGCACGTGCGGGGCGCGCGCGTCGCTGCCACTAGAGTCCTGCTCTATAACACGCAATAATAAGCCGTGGTTGTGCTCCGGCTCCTCGAGCCACCGGCGCGCAGCGGGCAGCGCATCCGCCGTTACCGCACCTTCTTCCGCTCGCAGCGGCACTGAGTCTATTAGTCGCAGTAGCGGTTCAGTCTTGCCCTTTCGGCCGGGTCGCACCACGTCGTATAGCAGCAGTCTTTGCGGCGCGGCGGCGGCGTCCCGGGCCGCCCGCTGCAGCGTTAGCTCGGCGGACCGGGCCAGCTCGTCCCCGGGTACGGCGCTCAGGTTGAAGTAGAGCCGGAAGCGATGCTCGTTGGGGAAGCGGTGGTCGAGCTCCGTGGGCGTATGATGGAAGGAGCGCACGGTGTTGGCGGCGGCGGCGGGCAGCGCGCCGCTGGCCTCGTACAGCATGCGCATGGCTCTGGGCACGAGCGGCGGCGCGGCGCGGGGCGCGCGGGGCGCGGGCTGGCGCGGCAGGCCCAGCAGCGCCAGCAGCTGCCGCTCGGCGGCGGCGCGCGTGGCCTCGTCGAGCGCCTGCGCCGCGCCCGCCGCCGCGCACAGCGACAACAGAGCGCACACCACCGCGCACGCGCACGCCCCACGCATAATTCTCCTGGACCCACCTGCAAACAATGAAAACGAATCTTAGCATAATGTCTGTAGATACTAAATTTGATAGGATGGTAGTCTCTAAAACTATAGAAGGCTTATTAGATTTATGTGGGTCTACATTATTCTCTCAATTTGATGGCCACTCCACTAGCCAAGACTAGGATTAGTTCCTACAACACAGAATTTTTATTCTTATCGGGACCTAGAACGGACCACACTAACAATAACTTTGTGGAAAACCACGTATATGATATGGTCAATGACGAGACTATTCACCTTTTAAAACTTCGTATATAGCTACACAATATGTACTTATTAATTATTTTGAGAACTAGTAAAGGTCAAGGTTATAAAAAAGTTACGTAATTATTGGAAGCAGGTTCCCTTGGATTTAAAATCGCTTCTTGTATTAGAGGGTCACTAACTGTAAATAAGTGTGATTTAACGGCATTATCTAATTTACTCATCCGACTTATTTCTTCGATGCGACATCTGCGAACTTTTCATTTTACTGTAGCCAAAGTTTACTAAAGATTGGCTTCTACGGATAATAGCCATAGCTACTATACACATTAAAGTTCTGTTTCTCTAAAACGTACTAAACTCATAACTCTCAATAAGTAGAAAGGATAACATTGTCCGTGTCCTTATCTGTAGCCTTTCTCATAACTGCATGCGATACGATGTAACACTTCCTGGCTTAATACTTAGTAACAACCACTATCAATACGTTAATTAATTGCTGGCTTGGTATACTATGAAAAGCTTCGCCTTTTCAGGCATAACAGTTCGCAGGTGTACTACTTTTAATGATGGTGTTAGATTAAAGTCATTGACGTTAGCTCAGTTAAAGTTTCGAAAAAAAAGGAAAGATAGGTTCCCTAAAACCTACTTAATGGTAGGCTAATAAAAAAGGCAGATAAGTTTACTCAATGGTAAATACTTAAGAAAGATACCTCTTATCTATCCAACAACAATAATTAACTTCCTGTCTAAATGAGGTGAAAATTTATGCTTACGTTTTCTTTGAAGAAAGTCAGAGGTAACACTGTTTCTAGGCGTGAAAATCGTCGGCAGTAGCTATGTCTATTTATTTATCGCTAGTTGTTTATGTGGTGACGTTCAACAGTGGACTACCTCAAGAGCATCATGACAAGGTGTTTTAAAGTCGTTGGGCATTTTTAAGTATTATTAAACAATTTTTTTTTTACTGTTGTCCCTGTAATTAATTTCTGGTGTACGCAATAAAGAATATTCTTATCTTATCTCCTTTCTTATTTGAGTTTGCTATGTAAAATCAGTGGTTAAACTATTGCTCTGATAGCGAAATCAAACAATTCGTTTTTTTGAGGCTTTATTGTAACAATTGTAACATGGTATTTCATCATCAGCCATTCGACGCCCACTGCAGGACATAGGCCTCCCTCATGGTCTCTAAGCTTCACGGTCCTTATATAATTATACATGGTATTTGTATAATAATAAATTAAAAATATATTACATACATAATCAATATATTATTCTCTCACAAAATTAAAAGTGCTCACTAAAACCTTTAAAGGTTTATCTACTGTGATGTTGATATGAGTTACTCTTTAATTAGTAGTATTTTTTTTTGGATATCATTATGAGTATCACGTACACTTTTTTCGAAGAGGTATGCTGATTATTATTATTAAACGCGTCCTGCAGTAGATAGGTAATAGTTATGGTGATATTAAGAAATTATATCTAGGTACATGTATAGGTATTGTACTACTTATTAAAAAAAAGGAAAAACCATTCATCATCATCCATAATTTCTACACCAATATGTATTAGATTCGAATATTCAGTGTATATTATATTATAATATGTCATAATATTACACAATTTTTCTCAATAGTAAAACAGAATGGATCCATTTGCCCTCGGATCAATACGAGTAAATGAAATTATCAAATAAATTTAAAAACATGTTTTTGAATTTTCAGACAGAACTAAAAAGCAAGAACGATTGTACAATAAAATGAAAAAATATTTATTACCGAACAATTAAAACAAAAACGTTAATCAACCTATTAAAAGGCGAGAATATTTTGAAAAACTTCACCGCCCACCATATAGTCGCAAACTTTCCAAAAGAGTAGAGTAAAAGACATCAACGGGCTGAGCTTTTCAAGTGCTGCCGGCTGCGAGAGAGTCGTTGTAAACACAGCCTTTATGGGTCACACACAGCTGTACGGCTGCAACCAATATGACACTGACTGACTAACAATCTGCATAAACAACTCAACTCGTTAACTTCAATGTTACGAAAGTTAAAAAATCACCGATTCAAACTCAACATACTGAATACCAGTTTATGGCAAACCCATTCGTGAACATACAATCATAATAATATTTTTATAGCTCGAACACGGCCGGAGTCGCAACGAGAATAATGCGGTCAAACCGCTCACTGGCACTCACCCGAAATGTTAACGCATCGGACGGCAAATCCGTAATGTTGAGCACTAGAGTCACTTCAGTCAGCGCTTGGGGAACAGGTGTATGGGTAGCACGAGGGTTTTAGGGCACGGTGCGGTCGCGCGTGGTCGCATCACTGGTGGCGGGTGCGCCGGGCGCGCGTGGCTGTGGCGCAGCGGGCTGGCGCATGTCGTGCGCGCGGCGAGGCTCCGACGGACGGAATGGCGCCGCCAGACGCTGCGGCGTCTGCGGGCGTGCCGCCGCCAGCCCCGCCTGCCCGCCGCCCCCCCTTCCCTCGACCCTATTTCCGCCCCCGCGCGTAGCGCTAGGCCTGAAACCGCTACGGGCTTTTCTTTTTCGGGGGGAGTTTGGAGTGCGTCTCCGACCCCGTCAAACAGGCCGATTTTCCTTTTCGGGGGTGAGTTTGGAGGGCGCGACCCACGTGTCAAGCAGGCCGATATTACTTTTCCGGGGGTTAGTTTAGAGGGCGCGACACACGTGTCAAGCAGGTCGATATTTCTTTTCCGGCAGTGAGTTTGGAGGGCGCGACGCACGTGTCAAGCAGGCCGATTTTGCTTTTTCAGTTGTGACTTTGGAGGGCGCGACGCACGTAGACCGGTTTTTCTTTTCCGGGGGTGATGTTAGAGGGTGCGACGCGTCAAGCAGGCCGATATTTTTGACGAGTTTTCACCGTTACACTTCATTAAAAATCTTGTGAACGCGCCACTAACATCTTTTACTTACGTTTAGTAATAATCAACTACGTAAATTAGTTAAGTCGTCCCAGTTGTCAAAGCACGAAAGGCACTTGCATCTGCGTAGGATAATTTCATGGATCGTTTTATCTTCACACGAACAATGAACATAAAGTCATGCTGTCGTTACTTCCTTCAGCTAATGCTTCTCCATGCGGATAACATTATGTGATTACTAAAAGTTTTATTTCTGCTCGTGTCGTATCTGGTCTTCGCACCTGTCATTTGCCTCAGTAACAATGGAGATAGATAGTGGCAAACAAACACAACTCTATCTTTTATTATGAAAGTGGTAGAGAGTATTTTTCTGTACAGTTCGGCATAGATGCGTAATGAATTGCGTGACTGGCCGATGACTGTGTCTCGGAACAATGAAGAAAGCTGCGGCCAGCTGCATTTTTATTTTGATTTGAGATAGATAATATTTGGCGCAGATGTCGCGAGGCAGATGGTAGCCAATAAACACATGAGCGGATTTTTTCCTCCGTCGATAGCAATGGTATGCGATTGTGTATATAAGGTCAAGTGCTGCAATCTAAACTAAATGAAGAAAATTTATAGGCACATAAGTGGTAGGTGCAAATTATAAACCACCAATACAATTAATTGAATACACTGAAGCATCAAACAACTCGACCAGTTTGTGATTTCCAAATTCTAGCAAACCATTGTTCTATATGAAAACAACGGGTTAATAATCGACTAGTAGGTACCTAGATTATGGACGCAGGTCTTTAATCTAATTAGTTAGTAATCTAATCCTCTAATTTGTCGTTTTTCTGACTATGGACGCAGAATTGGAGACTGAAAATCGTCGTTGAAACGATTACTGCAAATATCTACCGAGTTAGGTTACGGGTTAGCCCGCCCCAGGCTTGTGTCCCACAGGAATATTATTTTAATGTCCCGGATAGATAGGTAATTTGCTGCATTAGCGCTCAACGCACACGTTTTTAATTACAAAAGCGTTATGAGCTTTTTTTAAGTTTCAACAACACTTTACCACAAATTATTTTAGGTGTGAACAAGAGGTAAACCCATTACCACGCAGGTAATAAAAAACCTGTAAAGATCAGCTGTTCTGGCATACTACAAAACTGCAGTATACGACTATATTCACCCGGGGATTAACTAACAACTAAAGCCCAGAAAGAGTGCGCAACTGTGGGCTAGCTAATAAGCTAGATAGAGCTGACACCGACAAAATCCGATGGAATCTCCTCCACTGAGATATCATCTCAACAGTCGCGTCACACGATCAATTACCGCCAGCGGATGAAGACATTGACGCGAGTGTAGTGCCAACTGCCGATGTGCTGTGCCCTGCTTGTCCACAATGGAAGTTAGAGTCCGTTACACTCTGCTTCTAGGAAACATCAATCTTTGGACATGATCAAAGTACAGCTGGTTATTAATATGCCTCGTTGGTATGCCATTGAGGTGATTGGATACCAAAACAGAGGTCGTGGATTCGATTCCCACTGGGGGCCGCTGTACAATTTTACAAGTGGTCTCAGTTTGTGTATTTACATGTTTGTGACGTCCTTGCCTGTTTACCAAAGTACAGGGTATCCTAGTTTGGGACCAGTTCAAGTGATTGTGTTGTGTGGACGTTATTATCATTACATACCAGGCCACTCAGAAAGTTTTGCGAAAATAAGTTTTTATGTATAAGACACTGGCCACCTGTAATTGTTTTGAAAACGTCGATTATTTAAAAGTAAAAATACTACTGTTCGATTTTCAAATTTCCCTCCGCATTTTTTTGAGAGCCAATTCAAATTTTCTTGTCTCATTAAAAAATGGATCTGCATCGAGAACATTTTCGTGCTGTGATTTTTTACGATTTCAAATGTGGCTTAAAACCTGATGAGTCATTTGATTGACTTCGTATTGCTTTTATGCATAACGGACCTTCAAAAGCAACCATCTACCGCTGGTATAGCGAGTTCAAACGCGGTCGTCTTACCTTGGGGGATGAACAAAGGAGTGGTCGTCCTACGACGGCTGTCACCGAAGAAAGTGTGCTGGCAGTAAAAAAAATAATTCAAGAAAACAGACGAATTACGTACGAAGATATTCAGCATACACTGCAGATTGGTTCAGGAAGTGTTCACAAGATTTTGCACGAGCACCTTCGCGTAAGGAGAATAGTTTCCCGCTGGGTGCCGCACAACCTCACCGAAGCTCAGAAGCAGGCCCGTGTGGATTGGTGCCGTGATATGTTACAAAAATTTAATGCTGGCTCGTCACGGCGCGTTTACGACATTGTGACAGGTGACGAATCCTGGATTAATCAATATGATCCAGAAACAAAGCGTCAGTCGACAGTTTGGCTGTTTCAAAATGAACCAACGCCTACGAAAGTGAAGCGATCGAGGGGCGCAGGAAAAATTTTGATCGCTAGTTTCTTCACTTTGACGGGGTACCTAATGTCACTTCCACTTCGAGACCAAAGCATCATCAACGCCGATGGTATAGCACAAAATGCCTGTCAGAAGTTTTTTCTGAATTGAGCAACAAGCGACCCGGTGTTCGGGCTCCGCGGGGTCCTTCTTCACCACGACAACGCGCCCGCGCACTCTGCAATCAAAACGAAGGACTTCCTGGACTCCACATCGGTCAGAGTCTTGGGACACCGTCCTTACAGTCCTGATTTGGCTCCGTGTGACTTCTTTTTATTCCCTAAAATTATTAAAAATCAGCTCAAAGGGATACAGTTTTCATCGCCGGAAGACGCGCTAGCAGCGTTTGAGAAGGCCGTGGAAGAGGTGTCTGGGGAGGACTGGAAAAAATGTTTAGAAAGTTTGTTCAGACGCATGAAACGTTGCATAGAGACTGGTGGAGAGTTTTTTGAAAAGATTTAATAAAAATATTTTTTTCATAGAAGTTATTTTTTTAATTTCTCAAAACTTTCTGAGTGTCCCACGTAGATATAATATTAATTATTGGGGTATGTATGTACTCGTAAGTATTTAGTTACTTCTGTGCGTACTCGTATTATGCCACAAAATATAAATATTTTACAGATTTTAAGGAAAAGACAAGTTCCAAGAGTACAGTTATCAAATTGGAAGATTTTCGTTGCCTGCTAATATTGTAAATGTGAAATTTTGTGAAGATATTTGGACGTTTGTTACTCAAGCACACAATAACAGCTGAACGGAATTACATGAAACTTAGCATACAGATAGACAAATATCTCAATTGAGACATAGGATATTTATGTTAAGCACACTTTGTGCCAAAAGGGCTACTATAACATAAAGGATCATTTAGATGACAATGATGTCATCAGGTTAGCTGGAAAAAAAACTCATTAGCAAATTTGTACAAAGGCGAGCTTAATAGCTCGCCTTTGTACAAATATGCTTATTGTGCACTAAAGAATTTTCTAATCTAATCTAATGTCTGGAATTAAAGACAGTACAATGCATAAGTTCTATGTTTTATAATAATTATGTAATCTATGTTAATTAAGGACTTTGAAAAGACTAAGTTTGAAGTTTTTTGTCCATTTTTTCTCCAAAATGATCTAGATTTTGAAATGAGCACTTAGTTTGAATTGTAACGTTCATTAAGCCGCAGTTTCTGCGCTACTTTGAATAAAACCTTTTCATTTCATTTCATTTAACGTTAGACTGTCTATATGTAACTGCGGCGAAGAAAAATTATTTTTTTATTAGCAAAAAAAAAGTTATTTAGGTCGAAAAAATACCAAAGAGGTAATGTTTTGGATTGTTACTCATACTCAGGCATAGTTACTTAGATACAAATAAAGTATAATCAAAATAAAATAAAACAGATTACTACGTGTGCCGGTGCGAAAGTATCACAGCATTCTTGCGATCAGCCTCAAACAACCGTCGTGATGGCGCTCGGTGACTGTAACGCCATTCCGTCTGCCACAGACTTAAGTATTTAGAGTGAGATGGAAGGAGAGTTTTGTTATTAATCGAGTCGATTGGCGTGAATCGGTGCAAGTAAGTACGGCAGCTGGCTACCGGACTCCGTTACGCGTAAATAGCTCTTTGGGTGTTCTTGTTTTTTTTTAATTCATCGCTTTTTTTCGTCGCGTGCCCCTCTCGGTCGCGGCCCGTTACTCGCGTGTGCTCGCAGCGAAAGTTAGAACTCAACCTGCGTATTCGAAATACATTAAGATATTTTTTCTCGCTTGTATGGTGATTCATTCCTATCACATACGACACTACAACGGGATGTGTAGATAGGAAAAACCGTTTATTAATTGTGTGTTGAGTTAGGCACAGCGAGTCTAATGCCTCTGCGAAGACTCCATGGCGTTGTTTATGGTCCTGTATACATCAGCAACTATGTTGGTTTTGATGCTAAACAGCTTCTGTAATATGATAGCCTTTTGGGGTATGTTTCATAGAATTACCATTTATAGTTTGACATATGTGGTATCAATCCTTTGTTTGTCCCCCCTGCCGGGCCACGGGTCTCTTCCTGCATCACAGCAAGGTTAGGCCATATTCCACCACGGGGGCCAAGTACGGGTTGGTGGAGGACAGTAAGACAGTGGCGGCCCTTACTAATAAGGCCTCTGGCATGGCTTACCGACTGCCATTACGTGACAGCCGGCACCAACGGCTTAACGTGCCTTGCGAAGCACGGAAGGGCTCGGAAAAAATGCCACTAGCGGTAGTCACGGATGGTCACCCATCTAATACCCAACCGCGCCTTTTTCGCTTAACCCAAGTGATTGATTCCAATCAGTCGGTTTCACTAGGCCACGAGCGCTAACATATATACATTGCGTTTTTGTTTAGCCCACAGATTAACAAGTAGGAAGATTAATTGGACTAATCGGGTACGCAATGTAGGGTATGGACTTGTCTTATGAAACGCGTAAATTATGAATTGTAGTTTTATGAAACGCGGCTCTGACAGGTAGTATATATTCTAACATAGAGATTCCTGTGCTTGGAAGCCTTCTGTTAAGCATTTTTTTTGTGCGATCTCATTGTAACATAGGTATGTGTTAGTTACATGATGTTTTAATAAATAGGTTTCACAATGTTCAAATAAAGTTCCAGATAAGCTATCCACAACCAAGGCTGCCGTTTTTTCTAAATTTAAACAAATTTTCCTATAATGCGTGTGTTCGTTTATGGCTTCTACAACAAACGGCAGCCCTGGTTGCAGATAGCTTAACCGGAACTTTATCTGCAGATTGTGAAACAAACCTCTTTTTCGGATTAGCCCAAAATTTTGGAAGGCTGGCTATGCCACGTTACTTCTTAGCCTTGGGGAGGTCAGAGGTGGTGGGTTAAGGGTTACCGCACGAAATGTTTGTTCGCTCTGTTAAGCACATCTGATTGTATTATTAATTTTTTATTCGTTGAAATTGGCAGGGACACCCTTTCAAGCAATAGACGCTACTTCACCTTTTGACAAAACTCTATTGACAACTTTTACTATTGACTACTATAACTATTATAACATTGTACATCTACTTTCAAATTTCCTTTAACGATTCTTCTATTTTCCATCGAACAGTTTCAAAATAAACACAGTGTTTTGAAGTCATATTAATTTTATATTTTATCACAAGCCACTAATTAAATTTAAATTTAATCACAGCTTCACAAAAGTAAAACGGAAAAGAAACTGACGAAGAAATTAACATAGCACGGTTAATTTACGATAGGGAATAAATAAAAAGTTGCTCTCACACAAACAATTTCCAGACGATTGCATTGTATGCGCGAGAGGCAAATAGTTGCCCAGTCCCTATCTCTAACTAACAGTCTTACATTAGACATTGACTGCCTCGGTAGTTTAGCGGTTAACACTCTTGACTACCAAAGTAGTGGTTGTGGGTTCTATTCCCATTGGTGGCGAATTTCATTGGTACAAATGATCTCTGTCTGGGTGTTGTTGCTTTTATCTTTGCCTGGTCATCACAGCACTGGGTATCCTAGTTTGGTACCAACACAAATGATTGTGTTGTGTGGTTCTGTGTGTCCACACCTCGGTTCGGCAGTCTCGTGGAGCCAAGCCGTCTGCCACCCACGGCCGACAGCTTCCGGCGCAGCATCCTCGCTTGAGTCACCAATTCCACCTAATGAGCCCGTTAGCACGCACCGCTCAACTGCTCAATTAGCTCAACGACCGCCGACGGGAATAACCAGGATCGCGGCGGGAATGGAATACTCGTACAACGCCCGGGAACAATCCGGTGGAGTGCGAAGCGTTAGTACTTTTTGTACATTCACCAAATTCATATGCGTAAAATAAGTGCCTACATGTAATCGACCGGAAGTGAGAATTTCTCCTAATACAGGTATACCTTAGGGAGTCGACCCTATAATTTTTGCCACTGTTATAAATAAATGATATTAAATTATTTTTAGTATTTTTTTGTGTTATAGGTGTGTTTCGAGTGTTATGTCTTTCCGCTTTGATACGTTGGATGATATACTAAAGAGTTTTAAAATATAAAATTTCTGAAACACGTCGGGTAGAGTTGAAAACAACAATAGTTCTATGATATTCATATTTTCTTTAGTTTAAACATATATAATTATATGGCCGGGTCATCTATCTCCCTCCAAAATGGTTGAGACTGATGATGGCTGACCTCTGCGTTATGCTCGTGAACGAGTGCTGTTCGTGTGTCTGGCCGCAGCACTTGTCATGTTTTCACGGCCTATGTAAAAAAGTATATTTATTTAATAATGCCTTAACATTTAAAGTTATTAATGGCAATCATGGAATCTTATGCGTATAGGTGGTATCTAATGTATTAGATTTAAGACTTGAGAAAAGATGGTCAGAGTGGAGTTTTTTTTTCCCGCTGCCTTTTTCTCCACTACATTATGGCCCGAAGGCGGCGGCTTTCACTTTCATGTTACATTGTACTTTGACATTCAGCAAACAGAATGTAAATTCTTTACGTTGAAATAAATTGAATTGAATTGAATATTCTATTTAATGCACTGACCCGTGCTAATACAGAGAGTATTGTAAAGAGGTTCGTTTCACTGATATCGGTGGTCGCCCATTGGCTCAGTTGTGAGAGCGGTGGCACAGTTAGCTAGAGGTCGCGGGTTCGAGTATCCCGGCATGGGTGTAATTTTTAGTCTCTAGATAGGTTTTAAATGAATATATATATATATATATATATATATATATATATATATATATATATATATATATATATATTATATATATATATATATAAAACTGCAAATATATATATATATATATATATATATATATATATATATATATATATATATTTGCAGTTTTCCTGCTTCGTAGTGGCGCTGTTCGATAGATAATGCCTAAAACTATTATTAACTATTACATTAAGGGCATTCTTTTATCTTGGAAAATTTATTTTATTCACTGAGGGTCGACGTTGGTGGAGTACTTAGGGTGCGGATTTAATACAAAATATCGAAGAGTATAAATGTGACAAATCTAACAAAACAAAATTTCATGTAACATTCTTGTTATTTTATTCTGTTAATAGTGCACTGCAGTTAATCACCATCAACAACTGATTCTTTCCCCACCGAGGGGCACGGGTCTCTTCCCTGAGGAAGGTATAGATTATACTCCACCACGGGGGCTGGAGGATATCCGGATTGGTGGAGGCTTGCGAGACTAGTGGCTGGTCTTTACTGTCAGAAGTTTTCAAGCCGCCCTAAGGTCTCTGACTTGGCTTAACGACTGCCATCTATCGACGATAGCCGGCACCAAATACTTAACGTGCCTTGCAAAACACAGAACCGCTCGGAAAAATGGCACTAGCGTTAGTCATAGACGGTCACCCATCTATGCACTGAAGGCACCCTTGCTTAACCTTCGTGATCGATTAAGAACACTCAGGCAGCCGGGTGCTTTGTCGTGATTGCCTCTCCATTTCTCTCCTTGCCAGCCTCGGCACAAAACTTCTTCGGGTCGGTGATGATGGCCGTTTCCATTGCGAAGATTGTTTGCTGTTTTATCTCTGGATCGAATAGATGGACCCTTTTTCGTCCATTGTTACGAAACGAGACAAAAAGTTTTCAGAATCTTCTTGAAACTTGTCCAACAATATCTTCGTAATGTCAAGTCGATTCTGTTTCAGACTGTCGGTTAACATTCTCTGCCCCCATCTTGCGGAGGCTTTTCTCATATTCAAAGATTGTTTCAATATGAATTGAATATTTCCATATGAAATGCCCATTACTTGAATTAAGTATCGGATGGTAACTCTTCTATCGCTCAATACAATTATCTCGACTTTCGTAACTTTTTCTTGGGTGACTGGCATCGATGGACGGCCGCAACGATGTTCGTCTTCTGTGCTCGTTCTCCCTACTCGAAATTGAGAAGCCCACTTTGCGACAGTGGAATACGCCGGAGCAGACACTCCTAATGTTGCCTCCAAATCGCAATGAATCTTTTGCTTCGTAATTTTTTTAAACATACCTATTTAATAAACGGCTAGCACTTCGTTTTTTTTCCATTTTCGAGAACACGTTCCGACACAAAGCAAACAAATGACTACATTCAAACGAATCGAAGATTTTTTTCTTTATTAATATTACAAATATGTATCTGAGCTATGCCTGCCAGTATTTTTTTTTCTTACTAAGATGTATGTGGTTCTCACTACTTTTTGCTCTGCCCTCGTATATAGGTTACATAAAAAATACTATTACTTTTTAAGTACAGACGTAAATTGTGTTAAGACTTAACTCCAGAATCGCTTATTTGAGAAATATTGCTTAAAGTTGTGAGAACTTGCTTAAAAATTGGCGCAATCAATTAATACTGCATCTCCGTTTATCAGAACAATGACCCGCGGGACGCACGCACCGCTTTGGCTGGCTACTAATGGTTCTAATAGATTCGATTCTGTATCAAGATATTTTTTTTTTTAAATTGCCTATAAAGAAATGAAACTCGCATATAGCCTTTCAAAATTCATTGTGATCACATCACATATATAATATTATAAAGGCGAAAGTTTGTGAGTGTATGTTTGTTACTTCTTCACGTCTAAACAGCTGGAGTGATTTTAATAAAATTTGGTATGGAGTTAGTTGACACCCTGGATTAACACGCAGGTTCCGTTTTACTGCGGGAAAATATTATATTCCCATGGGAAAATCGATAAGCCGCGAGTAACAACGCGGGGCACAGCTTGTATTATGTATTTTCATTCTATTAATGTTGGGGGATATCTGCATAATTACCAAGTTCTCCACCGCGGATTGGCAATTTCAACCGCCGAGATATTTGCACGCCTTAAACACTCAGGTTTCCTCACGTTAGCGAGTGGTATATGAGTTACCTTAAAACTGTTGGTAGCCAACACAATAAAGATACTAGAAACTTTCTTAAGCAAAGATAGATATAAAAACCTATTTAGAGGAAGAATATAATTGCTCAATTGGTAGAGCGCTGGCACGGATAGCCAGAGATTGCGGGTTCGAATCCCGGCATGGGTGAAATTTTTAGCCTCTAAATAGGTTTTTAAATTTGTCCTTAGCCCGGGTTAGTGCATTAAAAATAAAAATAGTATAATCAAAGATAGATAGATAGAGAACACTTTATTGCACAACCAGAAAAATATTACAACTATGATTCTTAAATCTAAGTAATGTTATACAATTGGCGGTCTTATCGCTAAGAGCGATATCTCTTCCAGAAAACCTTTGGATGGAGTGGATTGCATGGAGAATATAGTCGGTACGTGGTGCATGTACATAAATAATTAAATCGAAAATATATTGATAACAAACTGCAAGAGAGTGCGAGAATATAATTACTTATAATTAGCTACCGTATAATGAACATATATTTAAATAATAATATACTTACATAGATACCTAAAAATAAATACATATATGTACAATTAAATACATATAGGTAAGCAACATATACTTAAATAATAATATACATAAATACTTAAATAATAATATGCCTAAATATAAATAATTAGCTATACAAAGCCTAGATGAATTTGTTGAACTTCCAACCAGCAGAAGTTACCTTCTAAAGTAACTTAAAAAAATGGATGAGCTAGTTTTTCTGCTGTCGACATTTTGTTTTTTTGTTGATAAGTCTTGTTCGAAAATATCAAAAAATATGTTATGTCTATTGGAACTAGTGCAGTGGTCATAATGAAGAATCGATGTCGGTGTCAGTTAATACAGCGTCAATCAGCGGCATTAGAAAAAGATGATCCATTAATTTCTGTGTACAATAAAGAATATTCTATCTATCTTACATCTATATTACATATATATCTACTGGAGCCACACAAATAAGAAAATACTACCAGAAGTTTATTATGTTTATTGTCTAAACGTGTCCTTTGTTTATATCGCCCGTAAGGTATAATATGCCGCTGCTGTTCATTAGTTTTTATGAAGATGTATTGTTAGTTTGCCTGTACTTATTCCAGGCATTGTCATATCTGTCAATTTATTTGTCTTATATAATGGTCAATACTACACAAGCTTAGGTTACCTACTACCTAAGATGCTTTAGCATTGACCATGATGGCTGACAGCACATGAGCCGCGCGTTTTGTAAGAAGTCGACAAGACACGATGTTAAAATGCTTGACTCGCGTAATGGTGTTACTTGGAGCTTCAAAACATGATACTAGTTATAAAAACCTATTTAGAGGCTAAAAATCCACCCATGCCGGGATTCGAACCCGCGACCTCTGGCTATTCATGAGCTTTCCAGAGGTTGCGGGTTCGAATCCTGGCATGGGTGGAATTTTTAGCCTCTAAATAGGTTTTTAAAATTGTCCTTAGCACGGGTTAGTGCATTAAAAAAGAATATAAAGATACTACATAGTTATTATGTGCACTATTTTTTTATATCGTCTATAAACGTTCCACTGCATGGCACAGATCTTCTCTCAGAGAGAATGTAGCCCAGTGGGTAGAACAATGGAATCATAAGTTCGAATCCCGGCTGAAAACAAAAAAAAAAAATCCCAGGTCTTGGATGTTTAGGTACATGTTTGTGATGTCGTTGTTTCTGGTTCCCACGATACAGGGTATCCTAGTGTGGGGCCAGAAGCAATGTATGTGCTTGTAGGTAAATGTTATGTTATGTTATAAGTGAGAAACCCAGGTTAGATTCTCAGTGCGGGAAGCTACCTACTAATGACTACGTTTTCTAAGTTATGCACATGTGTGAAGTTATAGTAGCAATACTATAACTTCACAAATTAAGGAAGAAGGAAGGAAGATTGACGAAACAAATATATATTGCGAATGTGAGTGGAAGGGTTGGTAAGGATCGTCCTAGGCGGACATACATCGACCAGATAGGGGATGTATTAGCAAAGGGAAAGATAAAAAGTACCCGGAACCGGCGTGCGTGCATGAAACGACTTATGAACGTTGATGAAGCGAAGGTGATCTGTCAGGATCGTGGCAAGTGGCAGTCCCTGGTCTCTGCCTACCCCTCTGGGATACAGGCGTGAGGTTATGTATGTATGTATGAAGTAGCAATACCACACGCTAACAGTGAAGGACAACATCGTGAGGAAACCTGAAATTTCAAATCCGCGGTGGCCGCGCGTAGTAATTAAGCCGATAAATAATAAATTATTAATAATAATGGACTAAGCAGAAATGACGTGTTAAATTGCTAGCTGAACTAGAGATACGCTGGACACGTAGCCGAGGTAAAATATGAGATGAGCAATGAAGCCAAGCCACGTAGGTAATTGAATGTCGTCGCCTAATAAACTTCCTAGGCGTTTAATTCGACGGCTAATTTAGCCAGTTGGCAGCGACATACCTACATTCTTCACTGGTACCTGGTACCCAAGAGAAAAACAAAAAGCAATATCTAGTAACCGCTGGAAAAATAGTTATGACTATAAAAGTAGTTTCACCTATATTGATGCGCAAATTTTAAGACTACGCCCTGAATCGTTATCAACCCTTGTATGTCCCCACTGCTGGGGCACGGGTCTTTTCCTGCCTCGCAGGAAGGTTAGGCCATACTCCACCACGGGAGCCAAGTCCGGGTTGGTGGAGGGTTGTTAGACAGTGGTGGGCCTTACTGTCAGAAGTTATCAAGCCGCCCATAAGGCCTCTGACATGGCTTAACGACTGCCATTATATGACAGCCGGCACCAACGGCTTAACGTGCCTTGCGAAGCACGGAAGCGCTCGGTAAAATGCCACTAGCAGTAGTCACGGGACGCTCACCCATCCCGTACCTCACCGCGCCTGTTGTTGCTTAACCAAGTGATTGATTCCAATCAGTCGGTTCGCCTAGGCCACGAGCGCTTCGCGAAGCGGAGCGCGAACGCCCCGAACAGCAGAATTAAATCTATGAGAAGTTTCCAAAAGAGCTTTATCGATACCTACTGAGGTCGCCGAGCCGTTAGTATTGTTACAAAACAATGCATCAAGCAAGATCGATGCAAAGTGAAAGAAGTTAGTAAAAGTTGGTGGCCTAATTAAGCGCATCAAATTTGACAGTTAGATGTTTGCGATCGTTCAGGATTTTGTGAGCGTTACACAGGGACAGTTGTCGACGTTAGGTACGTCCAGTCTAGTATTATGTTATCTGTGGTCCAGTGAAGAAAGCGTATTAATTAGTGTTTGGTGAAATATCGAGCAATTCACTAATTATTTACTCGTAAAGTTTATCTTACCCTCTTAGATAGATTTTAAGTTTTTATTTTATCATGTACTATGTACTTACCTACTACTACAGTCTACGCAAAAGGAATTTGTTAGGCAGGCAGAAACATTCTAATCCTCGATAAGTGCCTACCTACCTCACTTGCGTGAAAAACACGTTTTTCAAAAGCGTTTTTCTCGAAGGTTACTGTGTCTCTCTCTACAGAATCTCTACAGAATCACTTGAATGAGGGTCAGGTGCAGCGGACAGCAGCTTTAAATCACTTTGTTTAAAGCATATTGTTCAGTTCACCGGCGACTTTGCAATATGTAATGGCCAGTTTCTGAATTGAGAATTTCATTAAGTAAATACTTCTAACGTTCTGTTACGCTCTTTGCTGAAAAATTCGAAGACAGCACAAAAGTTAAGTATTTACATACATAACCTCACGCCTGTATCCCAGAGGGGTAGGCAGGTACCAGGGACTTGCCACGATCCTGACAGATCACCTTCGCTTCATCAACATTCATAAGTCGTTGCATGCACGAACGCCGGTTCAGGGTACTTTTTAAGTTAAGTATTTACTTAGCTAAATTCTCAATTTAGAAACTGGCCCTAAGTCTTAAGAAACACGATTCCTTAAAACACTCCTCAGAGACAGTTTAAAAAGTCTGTGGCAAACGAAAAGACGTAATCACATACAATATTATGTAAACTGCTAGAGTTTAGAGGATCGTGTTCAAAAATTAAACCGTGTATGTTTATGTGCCCGACTTTTAATTAACCGACTTTAAAAAAGGAGTAAGTAGGTTCTCAATTCATCGGGGTCTTTTTTTTAATTTATTTACTCACGACTGAGTAGGTATCAAATGATTGAATTGCATAGCTGCAAGCGGCTGGTACACGAGGCGAGGAGTAGTCTCGCATCCAGTTGCATTTCCGGAACCCTTTTATGTTTCTGATTACTACGAAACGATAATATTATAATTGTTCGGAGGCGTCGGATGCGCGGCCCTGAAATGATTCCGGAAGATCGTGTACTCATATTGTATTATGGAGAAGCTTCTATTAGTGGATAGCGATGTTATAATAGCGATGGTAGCGTAACAGCGGTAACAGTAGAACGCTAGCCTCACATTCGGAAGGTCGTGGGTTCGAATTAAGGTGTGTACCTCCGATTTTATTTTCTAAGTTACACATTTGTAAAGCTAGCAATGTCACTCGCTAACCGTGATAGCTAACCAAATCTTCCCTTCACTAACTAAAACGCAGATAAGCTACACTTGACAGGTTGTTTTACCTACTTTTTAATATATTACTAAAGTTTACAATTCCTATCTCTTTGTTTAAGAACATACACGAAACAAGCATTATTGGTTTCGGGAATACAGCATACCTACTATTAGTAGTTTTACGTGACTTAGGTACTTCGTTACAAAGCGATTACATCGTAATGGAAGTTAAGTTTCGTTACTACCGGTTGACGTGATATTTTTCGATTGATGTTTCTGTAAACGATATACAAATCTTTTTTAGAAACATAGATTTACAATCATAAAAACCTATTTAGAGGCTAAAAATTCCACCCATGCCGGGACTCGAACCCGCGATCTCTGGCTATCTGTTCCAGTGCTCTTTCCAACTGAGCCAATGGGCGACTCACCGGCATCAGTGAAATTTCAAACCTCTTTACAATATTCTCTGTATTACGTACAGGCAGCGTCATCTGGCTGAAGTAATTTGCATCACTTGCAGCCCCGAGTACCTACATTGCAGTTAGGTTTTACATCGGAATGATTATTTATGTACCCACATGATTATACAATTTTTAATGCACTAACCCGTGCTAAGGACAATTATAAAAACCTATTTACAAATTTTCGCAGTTTTCTCAGTAAGTTTGTGGCTTAGCTGCTTTTTAGTTAATGGACGGCAGAAGTGTTTCTTACCACTTTAGTACAAATACAATGACCAAAAAATAAAGCGGACATCTATAGTCCAGCTATTGATAACCGTTAGTATTACTTAAGCAGTTCGCTATTGTTCCTTTATTTAAAATTCCTATTTACGAACATTTTTATGATTAGAAGGTCCCGTTTCCTGACTTTCCTATCGTTTTTGAACCCAATGTTAGCAGTAAAAGATTACGTGTCATCGTGTGAATCAGTTTGGGGTTTTGTTAACCACCTCGTGACTGTTATAAAAATGGTGAACTAGTGAACTAAAGGTTGTAGAAGGTAAATGTTCTAATAAAAATAATATCGGTTGAAACCCGGTGCACAAAGGGCATAGCTCTAACTACGTAGGTACCCGAGTGATTCACAAGGACCGGCGCTAATTAAACGGCGCCATCAATTGAAAAATATAGGTAGGTATCATATTTTCTCTTCGTTCGTTCGTTATCAACCCTTGTTTGTCGCCACTGCTGGGGCACGGGTCTCTTCCTGCATCGCAGGTAGGTTAGGCCATACTCCACCACGGGGGCCAAGTCCGGGTTGGTGGAGGATTGTAAGACATTGGCGGGCCTTACTGTCAGAAGTTATCAAGCCGCCCATAAGCCCTTTGACATGGCTTAACGACTGCCATTATATGACAGCCGGCACCAACGGCTTAACGTGCCTTGCGAAGCACGGAAGCGCTCGGAAAAATGCCACTAGCGGGACGCTCACCCATCCCGTACCTGACCGCGCCTGTTGTTGCTTAACCAACAAGTTTTCTCTTATAACAAGTTTTTGCAAATAGTGAAGGCCTGGTGATAGCTATTTTTAGAACGTAGAGCCTAGTATCAATAACCTAGAAATTATGATGTTCTCTTAAACCTATTATACTAAAACATAGATTTGGGTACATTCTTTCAATAGTGGCGAAGGCAGCATTGGGTAGCCCCTTAGTTAAGTAGATACGCACTATCTAATCCGTAAAGCAGATGATACATATTATGACTTTTGAACAGCTACTGATAGGAGCTAGATGAAGTGAAACAAGGTGAGAAATTCACTTTCAAGAAACCAAGCCACACAAAAAGCCAAGTGCGACTCAGATCCGCGACCCGAAGTTCCGTACAAATTTGTAGGTAGGTAGGTACGTACATAATAGTTCAATCGAATCTCGCAGTTTTTCCCGAATTTCAAAGACATAACTACAAATATTAGGTATAGTTTTTTTTTTATATTTTTTTTCTGTATTTGTAAAATATGACGATATTAGCTACTTGCCAAATTTTACAGTTCTAGGTCAACAGGAATTAGTATCCCATGAATTTTTAATTCCGAAATTTGATTTGAAGCCGTAATTTTATTTGTATCAACCTAGTAGTTTATTTTTTTCATTATTTCAAGGGACTGTACAAGATAAAGGGGCCTTGACAGACGGACGGACGCGCGGACGGACAAGAAAGTGATCTTATAAGGGTTCCGCTTTTCCTTTTGAGGTACGGAACCCCAAAAGCGAAACTAAAGTTGTGCATACCTAAATTAGGCAACCGCTCTGATCATGAAATGATCATGGAATAAAGAGTAACAAATAACCGTTCATTAGGAGGATGGAGGTCGGTGGACCCCAAAATCCAAGAAGGATTTGACGCAACGATAGCCCAAAGAAACAGTTGATTATTGTAGTCATACCTACATAGGTAGTTTTAACTCGAAATTGGAATGGAGCAGACGAGAGAAACGAGCAAAAATGAGAAAGATTGAGGTAGGTACCTACATGATATTCAGCCGTAGATTCAATTTGAAAGAAAAGTGTTTGTAATAAGTTAGATACATAGACACAATCGAGTATACCGAGTACCTGTCATCCAAGTGCCAATGAGACCGATTGAAATAAAATAATTCTGACACATTTATAATAAAAGATAACTTAGGCCAGGTTTTCACGGTCTTAGTACGCTCGGACTCAGTGCGCCATCCGAGTATGTAAACTAATGCTTCTGATTGGACGGTTTTTCCTGACAACACCAAAATAGCCAATCAGAAGCATTAGTTTACTCGGATGGCGCACTCTCGGTCCGAGTCCACGTGAAAACGCGGCTTAGATAAATAGAATACTGAATTATATTATAAGGATACTTTACGTTTATAATTAAGTACCTAAATAAAAACACCGAAGCCTTTCCTGAAAAACGTGAAAGTAACAGTAAAAAAGAATAAACAAGGAAGCATAAGCATCGTAAGGTTTGCTGGAAGAAATCTCTAACAGAGATAAGCTCATCTTTGTACATGTATTTTCTTAAATTTTATTTCTTTTTGTGTTTTACGTGTGAAATAAAGTATAAATAAATAAATAAATAAATAAATACGGTATGCAATAAAGAGTAATAATCTAATCATAAGCCAAGTCATTTTTCCTTAGTGACGTTCTAACAAGTATTTTTATTAGTAAATGACAAACTCTTAAACTATTTGGTGCGCGACTGTACCGTGTCACTTGACACCAGCCTGTAATTCGCACTGTAGTTTAATTATGATTATGACCATTTGTGACAATTGACCAAATGAACCATTTATCGCAGCTTCTTAATAAACTGTCGTTTGGTTGGGTGGAAGGGTATTTTTACATGTAGGTATTTTCTTGTGTTACCTTTCCTGTATTGTTTTCGTGTGCAAAATTGTATCATAAGAAAGATAGTGGTGGTCATTTAGTTTCGACTGATGAAAAGATTCGGTCGGTCACTACGAGTATATATATGTTGTTAAGAGGCCTGAACAGCGGTGGAAGCGGAGCAGTAGAATGCCAGCTTCTCAATCGAGAGGTCGTGGGGTCGAATCCCGGCATGTACAAACGACTTTGTTTTCCAAGTAAGTACAAGTAAGTTCCATAAGTACAAGTTATGTACATTTGTGAAGTTAAAGTAGCAACACTCGCTAACTGTGAAAGAAAACAAACACGTAAGGAAACCCTAGTGTCTGAAGAGAAAACATACCTCAGCGCCTGCTACTCGTACCATTGAATTTTCAAATTCAATGCTCGTACGTACAATGGCCCAACTATGAGGCAAAGTGCGGAAATCTCATGTTTAACTAAGAGGCTTCATGAGGCTTCAACACTTAACAACAATGAAAAAGAAATATTTCATTAAAAGTTTTTATAAAAAATGGTTTCGTCAGTAGGTACTTAGTGACTTTCAGGACCTAAGCTCTAACCTGGCGAACATCTGATAAAGTCCTTCGGAGATGAGGAATAAAACTTTCGAATCGATAGTAGGTAGTACATAATGCATGCCGTGAGATAACTTCAATCCCGGTATTTGCAGAAATCATAATCTGGCGGGATTTTGCGGTATCCGGGGTACAGTCAGCATTAGCAAATAAATTATAATACTTACCTACACCTACTTTTCTCGCTTCACTATCAAAAGCATTAGAATGTTTTGAAACCGGATTCACTTAATTGTAATTTTGTCAGAAGAGTCCGACCCGGGCGTCGATTCTCTTAAATTACAAACAATGTTCGAGCAATGGCATGACAAGAGTAATGCCAACGCATGACATTACAACAACCGTATTCCCCTACCTTTTACATGCATTACTCTGGCTCTGTCGCTGTATGAACCTTGTCATGCTCTTGTCATACTCATGCAGTTTCACTGTGCTACTCGGTCGGTCAACCGGTATTGCCACTTTGTGAACTGGAAATTCTACCTTAATATTCGGAGCACAAAAACGTTGCTTGTAAGGATTGTATCTGCAATAAATTACTTATATTTCAGTTTTTTATAACTTCGCAATCTTTAGAGGGTTTTAATCACAACAAAGCTATCAAAATTGTATTTATTTGTTAGAAATTTGGCTGTTTGTGAAGTTATCCAAATCCAAGCGTAAAAAACAAGCAAACTAATCTGTACAGTATCACTTGACCATCAATTGTTAAGTATGTTGCCAGATCGTAAATTTTAATACAAAAACCGTACTATTTGGCTTTCGCCAGTAACTTTTTTTTTTGCGACCGCCCTCACTGTAGCTTTAGGTACAAACTACTCCATTTTCGAATATTTTTAGTCATGAAAATGGTTTGTTTCCAAAAGTATCTAACGCAACGTTTCAAGCAAGACTTTTTCATTAATATCAATATCTAACATACGACATACAGTAAGCATAGCACAAGTCGTGTTTAGTTCTAAATAAAATAAAGTATTTTTAACCGACTTCAAAAAAGGAGGAGGTTATCAGTTCGATGCATATATTCCTTTTTTTTACTATTTTTTCGCATATCCTCGTCAAATATTAACCGATTTGGATAAATTTTATTTTGTTCGACTAGGTATATCATCCCATTAGTTTCATTTTAATTTGGTGAAGATCTAATGAAGACTTTCAGATATGAAGAAACGGCGTAATGAGGCCCATCCATTAGTAATATGCTTATTATGTTTCAGAAAATATAGCGTAAAATTTGTCCCCGGGTAATCTGGTAATGTTCTGATGAAGACTCTGAGATGGAAATTGAGAACTTCAAATTTTAAGGCAAAAAAATTAAGTTATGTTTTGATGTAAGAAACACTTTGTTCATCAAATACTTTCATTCAGTATTCATTGACATTCTCTGTATCTGTTCGACATTGTTACGACGTTGAACCTAGAAATCCGGAATTTAAGTTGAAATATGTAGTTTCCTAGGGTAGCAAACCCAAGAAAAATCAAGAGCCAGATGTAGAATAGACCAATAACACCTATAAGTGTAAGGTACCGTTGCACCTATTAAACCAGAATATAAGTCAAAATACACAATTTACTGTCGTGGTTATTATTCCCTTAGTAAAAAATATACTACATGCAATAGTTATTAAAGCCACATTGTCTATTTAAAAAAAATTAAATATTAAAAGCATTAAAAAGTTAAAATTACTTTGCTGAATTCCGCCAAAAATCCCACAAGCACCATGCGGTTAGCTAATGCACCGCCCTCCCTCCCACTTTCAAGAAAAAGTGGGAAAAAAGTGGGAAGACACTATTATGGATTTCCGCAAAGTAACGCCTGATTCTATACAAAATATTAAAATAAAATCCGGCTTCTGTACAAAATACGCAGCAGAGTCTACCTACTACCTACCTACTCTTTATTTTTTAATCCTATTCATCTTAAGGCTGTCTGGAAGAGATAGCTCTCAGCGATAAGACGGCCAATTCCACACTGTGTAAATTAGATATTTCAGCATTTCATGTAGGTTCAAAGTGTATGGTGTGTACGGTCCTAAAGTAACCGGAATATACTACATAGGCTTTACAAGATAACGAGTAAGTCTACAAACTAGTAACTAGTCTATAATATAGTCTACAAACGTAAAAAAAGGAAGATTTCGTACTAATTCTATTGAAATTTAAATAAACTTTTAAGATTTGTAATAAGGAGGCGCAAGTAGTTCTACGGAATCCTATGATGCGCGTGGCCCGACACGCACTTGACCGAAGTTTGGGCGAAATATTTGATTAAATATATTTGATCTTACCAAATATGAACTGAAACAGAAATTAACAGCATACTTAAACACTCTTTCTTATGATCGAACATTTTTGAAATGTATGTGATAATAGCTCATTTTACTTCTCACCTTCCGTTAGACTTACTAGTACAAACTTTTAACACACATCACTGCCATAATGCACAAATATACACTCATCCTACCTTTTCACACACCCTCTGCTCAGTGGTTGAAGCCCGAATCCAAGACTCCGGTCGTAGGGCTGAGCAGACACACACATGCACACACAGTTATATACACGTACATTTTAGTCTCTTTTATATAAGTTTTGCAAACATCTGTCATTTTTTATACTAACTTTACACCTTATGCTGATGATGCGTCCAATATAATACCGTTCTTTTGTAGACCGGGAGGCCTGGAAACCTAAGATACAGATCTTTTGATCTAGTTTAGGCTCCAGTCTTTCCACAAATAGTGCATTCTGTTGTATTGTATTATTTATCCAATGTTATTTTGAATACGAATGTAATTTGTGGACAGAAAAATAAACTATTATCTTAGCTTATAGCTACAATAATTCCAGCTCCGAAGTAAGTAATATTAATTATTTCATTTATATAAAATATCGTATCGTATAACTTATAACTCCAAACCGTATACCTTTTCAAGCATACCGGCGTACTAAATGGTAAGCACAGACTGGCAACACTATTAAAATTACAAATTTAGTCTGTGTGAAGTAGACATCGTAATTCGTACCTACGACGATTTCTAATTTGTGACATACGTCGGTTAAAATAAAGTTTCAGTTATTAAACTCTTCTTAACAAACCTTTCCTTAGTGTACAAAGTGAAAATGAAGTGTTTGTGTATTAATTGAGCATCGAAATCGGCATGAAATGTAAGGAACGAAGCCAATACCGAACGAATGAAAGTCGTGTCATCGAGACTTCTTTGTATGCAGGCTTTGGTGAGTGTAAAAGAAACATTGATGTGGTCCTTATCCTTATAACACCCCGTTGGATTCCAGCATGGTACTGGAAAATATGTATCACTATTTATCTCTGTAAATTACTGGTGTGCAATAAAGAATTTTCTATATATCTATGTAATTATCATAGCCACTGTTTCTTTACTGTGGACATCAATCATCCAGCCCGTTCTCGTTCACTGCGAGGCATAGGTCCTCCGCCATCCTCATCCAGCCACTGCAAGCAATATGAATGTAGACAAAGGGTACTAGTACCACAATGTAGTAATTTTCTTGCTTATTTACGAAGCTAAATATCACAATCCTATGTGGTAACAGTTAATATTGATGTGATGTATATACATCTTATAAACATCGTATAAACTGTTAGAACTTATATAAGTTTAGGTGTGATCACTTCATTGGATAAACATTGGATAAAGAAATCCTTCTTTAAAATGTGTGTATTATAGTCGCAAATATAACTTCTTTCAGAGAACCGTCTTCATCTTCAGCATGGCAGGGGTCTCCACTGATTGGGTCATTGACTTCCACTCCCAATGGAAGGCTCACGCTTGTGGAGGCAAAGAGCCAAGATTGCTACGAAACAATCTGCATTTATAAACAAAATTTGTTTATATAAATACATGCTTACCTGTCCAGGATCCAGAAGTGAGTATTATGTTATGTTGAGGCCATGTATGTGTCTAAAGGCTGGTTCCTGAATTGAGAAATACACTCAGTAAATACTTTGCTGAGAAATTCTTAGAGACAGCACTACAGTTGAGTTTTAACTTAGCGAAATTCTCAATTCTATAAATACATAGCGAGCCCCAATGGGAATCGAACTGATGACCTCTGTTTTCATAGTTAGCCACTGGGATATCGACAATATATAGAAGCTATGTAGTTATTTATTAGGTATTTATGTTAGTAGGTTATTACTTATGTATTGTATATGTATGTATTTATATTTCTTTGATGGTTTATGTAGTTTATTCATTTACTTATTAGAATTTATTAATATAATTTATATATTTATTGGGTAGATATTTATCTTGATAGGATTTTGTTATCTGTGTAAGTGTGTAGTGTATGTTGTGCACATGCATAGACCTGTTTCACATCTCCACTCCGAATCCCCAAGGTTTGTTGGAAGAAATCTCTCACAGAGATAAGCTCGCCTTTGTACATGTATTTTCTTAAATTTATTATTTATGTTTTAAAGTGTAATAATAATAATAGTTGTCAAACCATACCATACATAGCATTATTGCTATAATTATGTGTACCATAGCAATAATGCTACATAGATAATGTCATTAAATTCATGCCTTGTAATCAAATATTGTTAGAAGTCAGGAATCCAAGTTATTGATAATAATATAAAATTTGAATAATAAAATATTTATTTACAACACTGAGAAAACATGTGATAAACACAATTTTAAGAAGAATCTTTTTTGGTTGTTATAATAAACTATGATTTGCACCTTAAGTCACATTTCTTTCTCCACAGCCTCTCCACAAGAACTTGCTACAATGCCACACCCTCGAATAAGTCCCGGCGTCTGCGCTCAACACTCTGCACACAAGACGTTCTCGGCGTCAGCTTCCAAATTCTGAAAATTGAAGAATTCTAGTAGGGATTTGTTCAGAGGTTTCGAAACTGACAGTAGCTAGAGAGCAGAGCAGGGTCACACTCATTTGCAGTTTTGGTGTTACTTTGAAATAAATCTTTTGATTTGATTGAAAGCCACTTCCTTTTTTTAATTTTGAACAATTTAGGTACTTATGTGAAATAATTTTGTATTGTTACTTCTATTTTTTTTATATTTGAGTGAGGTTGTAACCAATAAAACTTGTTTTTTAAATATGTGCTTTTTACAATAATTATCAAACCTTACCTAAATCTGTGAATTACTCCACTTCTCAGTCTTCTCTCAAATGTAAGTGGAGGCCGAGTGTGTGGCTTTGCCATAGATTGGCATTATGAGTAGAGTACGGTGTCCTGGCATGCATACACATAATGTTCAAATCTAAAACAGGCAATATACCATTACAGTCTATTTATTCTTACTTGTCCAATTTAGTAAACAAGATTCTAACCTTACTAGACATTTTCTCGCAAATTCATGAACTATGTTTATAAAATTGGCAGCGTGTTATCTAAAAGAGTGTTCCAAGTTACTTAATTTATGGAAATATGGCAGTTTAGGACTAAAAAGTTACAGTTTACGGGTAGAATCTTGTTTACTAAATTGGACAAGTAAGAATAAATAGACTGTACATGGATTGTGTTTTATATAGCTACATGGAAACTAGCCAATACTTAGGTACTTACAAATCCAACATGTGGAGAGTGGTACCCCTTTCTATTGAGAAACCGCTCTTCACGGAGTGCTGCACGAAGGATGCATGCCATGGCATCAATACAGCCCCGCAGTCCATCAATTTCGAATTGTCTAGAATAAAAAAACAATAATTGAAAGTGAATTCAAGTTATTTAGTAACTTTTCTACGTTTATGCTTGAGCTTGTATAACTTCGATTTGATGAGATGCACTTCTCTCTACTCCAGTAGGTAATTTTTTTTAACAATACAATGATGTGTGTTACAGTGCCACTCAGGGCGGTGGTAGCGGAGAGGTGTAGAACGCCGGCCTCTCAATCGGGAGTTCGTGGGTTCAAACCCCGGCATGTACCAATGACTTTGTCTTCTAAGTTATGTACATTTGTGAAATTATAGTACCTAGCAATACTACTCGCCGACGGTGAAGGAAAACATCGTAAGGAAACTCTAGTGTCTGAAGTGTTAACGTACCTCAGCGCTTGCTACGTACAATGGCCCAACTATGAGGCTAAGTGCGGAAATCTCAGGTCTAACTAACTAACTAACTAACAGTGCCACTCACATGTTTCAGTGTCAAGTTACACATTTTTTACTTATCTGTCCCGACATTAGGTACATAATTACAAAATAGGTCTTTTGCATACCACAGAAATCTAGTAGGTAAGTAAGTATTATGTTTTTATTCTAATACCTTGACACTGTGAAGGACACTGCCCTACTAGGGCCTGATATAAGCCTGTCACAAGAAAAGACGGCGATGAATGTCCGTAGAAGAAAGATTATACCTAACTTACTAAAAAGTAATCCAAGAGACGACCACCTCAAACTATTTATATTGAACTCATGTAACATACCTTTATTATAGGGGATATCCCGACTTGCCTCTGCTCCTGGGGTATCAATGGGATTAATTCGTCCGCCAAATGCCTCAACCCATGTTTGGAAACACGGAAGGTTTTTGTGAACTCTGATTGTTGGAACGAATTGCCGAAACGCGTGAAACCGACGTCTATTTCGGCGCTCTTGTACTCTGCGCTTCGCCCTGTTGACTATTTGTGATAATCGCTATCATAAACCGAGTGAAGAAGTATAAATTTTATTAAAAAAATACTTTTTAGCCTTCTTCGTCACAACTGCCAGTGAGCAATCATACCGAAAAAGCTACTGTTGTTCAAAGATACTAATATTGCAGCTGTCAGGTAGCTGTCATGCAGTTATATAGCTCAATGAAACGTCAAATAAGGAGTAGCATACGGATTTGACAGCCAGACTGTTACCAAGGAACTGTAATTTTGTAAGAGCATACGAAAGTGGCTCCATGTAGCTCTACGGTACCTGTCATGTCGTTCATTGGTCGTTAAATGGAACATTTGTGCTTAGTGGAATACCGCTAGCGTAAAACCTTGTAATTGGACTACCGATGAACTCCTTGAGAACTGTAATGTTGTTGAGTAGAATCGGGGCCCAGGTTTAGCTACGATTCGCAAAGCTCAATCTTAGTGAGTGGAGATGAGCTACCGACGAGGGCGGTTGGTCGAACTCTTCCGATGAAAGTTTCATTTACTTATGCCTAAAGGATAATGAAAATGTTGCCTAGAAGATTGGGCCCAAATAAAATCACTGTGCAGAGATTTGTCTCTTATAGGTACACAACTTTATAGATATAATACGTACCTTCAACTTTTGTTTTAACGTCAAGGAATTTGGCCCCAGGAAAAAAAAGATATTGGCTCAAGAAAAAAAAGTGTTACCTGAGAATGAGAACGAAAGCAGTATTTCTGAAAAATCCTATTAAATGAGAATTAGCTGTACGAAAACGAACTTAATGCGAAGTAGGAAACATTATATTCCAGTCAACCTTTGCTTTTGTGGAGAATTAAGGGACTAGATAGTAGAGAATCAACAAAAGATCACTATGCAAATACTCAAAGAGATAAACTCGCTTACGAGTATAACTTTTTTATTTTACCCGTAAAATAAATAAAACATGTTATATATTTGGTGGCATAGAAAAAAATATTTTGGTATAGTTTTAATTAGAGAACAATATTACAAATGGAGCTGACTTAACCATTTTGGTGTATAGCTTTAAATAAAGAATTAAAAAAAATATATATTACAAATGGAGAAGTTCCTGGGTCTATATTTTTTTTCCTGGCTCGAATTTTCCTGACGTCGTAATTAAACTTGATGGTAATGACAAGATCTGCAAAGTGATGTATGTGTTATGTTTGCTCAATAACTTGGGCCCAATCACTTGCATTATCCTTTATCGGTGGAGTGCAGAATCCCGATTTAACAACTTCCCTATCCAAGAATCGTACATGACTCAGAAGAGTGTATTGGTGAGTGGTGAAGAAGAGTGTAGTGTAAGTTCATGAGTCACATTTGACTCATTTTCATTACATCTTCGGGCATACAACTATCTAACTGTGGACTTAGGAAATTGGAATTTAATTATATATCTTGGACAGGGAAGTTATTAAATCGGGATTCTGCTCTCCACCGATAAAATTAGGTTTACGAAAGCTATAAAATGAAATATTTCAAACCGGATAAGATCAGAACGAGTTCGTTTTGAAGTAATATTGGTCCTCATGCCTCCACACCCTAACTCCATTCCTGTGTCCCACATCTATGTAAAAAGGCAATACGTATAAGTAATTATTTGTTTTGTAGATATCTACATACGTAGATCTTCAGACCTTCCAGTTTGATGGCATCGATATAGGTGTAATATTAATATTCTAGACAAGACTTTTTTATTATTACCGTGATGTTTATCTGCTTATTACGAAGAGCTAGTTTGTCTCCAAATCAGACGTCGTGAGGCGTGTCTATTTTTGACTTAAATTGATCTCGAAAAACTAGTTTTTCCTAGGACATTATACTATAGGAAATATAATGAAAACATATTAGTAAAGTCACTAATGTAGACACCTATCCAGTCTGCAAGAGGCTATTCTTCTGGAGTTTACCAGACTCATTTTTCGTACCTATTCCAAACGTAACCGTGCGTTCGACGCACTTTTCTCTTTTGTTTTGTCAAGTTTTGTTGTTTTTAGACCGAAATAATAATTTTCTACGGGTATTTCCGTTAGAATAATCTATGAATTGATGTTCTTTAGTTGCTAAACCTCGAGAACGGCTGGACCGATTTGTAATTTTTTACGAATGTTGAAGTCGAGGGAAAGTTTAAATGACGAAAACAAAAAAGGGATATACGAGTATGTAGGTGATACGAAGTCCACAGGGTCATCAAGTAATAAAAAAAATCGTATACCTACCATACTTTTTTGTCCCAGGAACTCACATCCTTATGAAGGAGAAAGCTATATTACTTCTCATTTTTTAGTTATTTTGTACCTACATCTGACAAGGCCAAATCATAGTATAATTATCACATAAAAATATTTCCTATAGTAGGTATTTGGCCTAGTCGACCCGAACCATAATAAACAAATACCTAGTTGTGTAGTGTAACACTGTACTTATTAAAACAGTGAATTAGCAATAATACTTTCTTTTTATTATCTTTTTTATCACAAAACCTAGCCTAGCTGAGAGTCTCAACACGACTGACACCTACCTAGACAAAACGTAACGATATTCTTCAAATAATTCAAACTCTGCCTAGACGGCTACGCGCCAGCCAGCTACTATAAAGAAGTATCGTTACAGTAGGTAAAATTAAATTGAAGTCTTAGTTTTAAACTTGCTCATCTAGGTACCTAAGGTAGGTACGTAGAGTCGACAGCATATCAACCTGTACCCGCATGCCCTCAACTCGGTTACTCAGGCGACTTTACAACAAATGTAAATGTTGCTTTGCTGTCGACTGTACTAACGTACTACATTAGTATTATTGGTGTATTAACCCAAGTTTTTCTCGTTTAGGCGACATTGAACTAGTTTTAATAGTAAGGTCTAGTAATAAGGTATATTACTTATTCACAGCATCACCATGGGCAAAGAATCTTTATTAGCTACTTACATCCCAGGTACGTAAATGTAGAGACACACCTGTTGGCACAGTCAACATCACATCAACCATTCCATACTTTTGAACAAACAAAGTATTCAGATTTTAAATACTTTAACATTTCAACCACTCAGTCCTATTTCTGTTTTGCAAAGAACAGCGCTCGTGGCCTAGTGGAACCGAGTGATTGGAATCAATCACTTGAGTTAAGCAACAGGCGCGGTCAGGTGCAGGATGGGTGACCGTCCCGTGACTTCCGCTAGTGGCGTTTTCCGAGCGCTTCTGCTCGCTTGCTTCGCGAGGCTCGGTAAGCCGTCGGTGCCGGCTGTCACGTAATGGCAGTCGTTAAGCCATGTCAGACGCCTTATGGGCGGCTTGATAACTTTTGACAGTAAGGCCCGCCACTGTCTTACAATCCTCCACCAACCCGGACTTGGCCCCCGTGCTGGAGTATGGCCTAACCTCAAGGATGTTCTTTCTCGCCTAACCTCCGTGCGATGCAGCAAGAGACCCGTGCCCCAGCAGTGGGGACATGCAAGGATTGATATCAAAGAACAGTGACTTGTTTGAATAATCAATAATCAGTGACTTGACTTTTACTTAATTCTAAAAAGGTCGAGCCGAATCTGAAGATATCACTCAAGCCAGCCAAGCCCAACGGATACAACATACGAGTACCTACCTGTAACCTGCTTTGCGATATCTATCCGTCTAGTGTAGGTAAGTCGGAATCCTCGCCTAGCTGTTCTCAGCGCCCCAGCTCCTGTTATTAAACAATTATAGCTCTGGGATACACACGTGCGTTTACGTATGTATGTGTAACGTATAACTAAGGGGCTCGGTTACGCGAAGGCAACTAATGCTCATATACCTACCATACCATTGCAATTTAATTATGTAACGGGGAAACTTAAACAGCGGCCTTAATGGTTTTAAATTGTGAAACAAGGCACGAGACTTTATCATTTATTTAAATGTAATCATGGACCGGTCGAGCTCACGCACACGCGTCTGACGCTCTCACACACGCGCGGCCTGTTCGCACACGGACTGGGCTTCGAACCTGCTGCCTTCACATTACCTATTTGCTGCGACTTTGTGATTTAGCTCAGACAACGCCATGACTATTTGTACCTTTTGATTTAGCAATGACTGTGCGTAGTGTGATCAGATCACAATCGAAATCAGGAAGCTACGTATGATAATATTCATAACATCCATACAACACAATCATTGTTCTGGTCCCCAACTTGGTTACCGTGTGATATGGTAACCAGACAAGGACATTAGAAACAAGGGACAACCCACATCCCAGTCATTTGTGCCAATTACTATGTTCACCCCCAGCAGGACTCGAACGCTCTTGGTAGTAAAAGGTTTTACCTTTAGACCAATTAGGCAGTTACAATGCGCCACCGCGTGCACGCTGGACGTGATTTAGAAGCTATTCAATAAGACCAAGTTAAAATACAGTCTAAGAACTCACAACAGTAGGGATTCAGTACTTACCTATGTATTTTTTTTTTCACACAGCCCAAAAGACTGCGTGCCGATTCTAGAAGGTAACACAGTTAAGAGTTTTTTAACCATCATCTAACAAATGGAAGCCAGCTGGCTATCATTGGTTGCGTAATAGGGGCGGCTACCGAGCCCAGCGGACCATGAAACCATGAAGGTCTGAGAACACCTTCACGCTTCGCTGATCTCCAATAGCGGAGCACTCTACCTCTACTTTTGTATCCAGCCAGGAAATTAAAAGTCTTGACGTTCTAATGCAAATATGAAAGCGTAGGTACCCCTCTACTATCTACCCCTCCTACAATTTTAGAAAAAATAACATTAATCATGACCAAAAGACTCGTCTTAATACCCTAACCTTAATACAGTAACGTAAGGAAAATAACCCGAGGCCTACTTATCGATAAACATTTGGAGCTTTCGGGAAAAGCTTTCAGCTATTTTGCTTTAACGCATACAGGTGGCGCCATCTAATGAGATAATCGAAAACTGAACGAACTTCGTAGAATTTTCTCTGGGTGATCTCTCGCGCGAAATGAAGATGTGAAAGCTGAACGAGTAATAATTACTATATTATTCCATTCAAACGCAATCCTATTTAGATCAACAAACGAAGCATCGTACTTGTTTTGAGCGCAGACAACTTAAAGCTTGAGCGTAGTGGTTGAAGATTTAGAACAAGTTTGTAGGGCAATTAGTAAAGCTAAGACATACGTTGATCATGGCACGGAGGTGAGGCGGTGTGGTGGTCGCTGCGGCGGCGGCGTCGAGGGGGCTCCAGCGGCCGGGCCTGGTGCGCCAGCGGGGCCGCCGGCGTCGACGCAGAACGAAAGTCCGATTCGAAATCGAGCTCGCATATGTAAATATCGGCACATTTACAAGCGAAAGGGTTCACCAGAGCGGGCGCACTAGCGCGGCAACGTTGCGCGCGAACCAGTCCGGCGAGATTCCTGCGGCGATAGAACAGCGCGGAGCCAGCCGCGAGTCCCAGGCGAGTGCGCGGGTGCGGAGCGCGCGCGGCGGCCGTCGTCCAACTGCCGGCTCAGCGAGCGGCCCCACTCGCCGTCCGAATGCTAGTATATTTATCACTTAATTATTGAACTCGTCTGCGCAACAATTATGTGGCTACGGACGGCGCGGACGCAGGTTGAGGACACGCGGCGCAGCCGTGTCTGCAGCGGCGCGTTGCGTCACGCGGTCAGCCTTCGTCCTACCGCGCCGCCGTCGCCCACTTGACCTGCTATTCACTTTAAATAACCTCCAGCTCAGCGCTTTATTATACTCGTCTGTCACCTTCCTGGACTAAGCTTCCGCGGTGTTTATCTTGATCCACCATTGCTCACTTATACAAGACACTAGGCTAAAACACTAGTGTTTTCCGTAAAACGCGAGTTTGTGTGTTCTAGGGATGTGTTTTGATAAATTATAACACAAACTATCGTCCAAGCTGAGTCGATGCTACTGTAATTGAGGTCAACTACTTTACGCCTGAATATTTTGTCTTAGCAAACTCTAAAAGATCTACGAAATTAATCGTAATTTCATAACGCCTAAATATTTCGTCTTGGCAAACTCTCTGTGTAGGATATTCTGAATAAAAAATATCATGTCTTTTCAACTCAATAATTAAAACTACGTAATTTAATTAACTATATTCACTAAATTTGATCAAGCGGTCTCATCAATAAGAAACTCTGTAACTGACTTCTTGTATCTATCAGGAAGAGTTTGCTCGAGCTCTTTCCTATTAAGCCAGTTGATTTTAACCTTATCCTTAGCTGCTCCACTTTTGTAGTTAGCGTAGTAGAAGAATACCTGAAATAGGAAATAATAAATAAAACATGAGAAGTCTAGTTCTCTAATCATAAAAATGTACCAGATCAGCATCAAGCCACTATCGTGATAGCCAGAACATGTCTCAAAAGTTTGATACCGTCGAATAAATAGAAATAACAAAAATACATGATTCAAAATCCACGAATCAAGGGTCAGTTCCACATTATCAACATTCCCAAATAAGTAAACAAATAAGAATGCATAGGTACCTTAGCTCCAACTTTGCCATTAATTTCTGAGGGATATTTGTATTTGTAGAAACCACATGGAGCATTGCCAAAGAATTGCACCTTCAAGTCTGGCCCACAATTCTCTGTAAGCACTCGCTCTGCAGTCTGAAAGTAATAAAACAAAGACAATCTCATCTTCAATGTATACATTTTAGATGCCACCAGTCACTACTTATTCAACTTTTGCAAATGGTTCTATGTTTTAAAAACCTATTTAGAGGCTACCCATTCTATCACTAAGGATTCGAACCCGCGATCTCTGGCTATCCGTGCTAGCGCTCTTCCCAACTGAGCTAATGGGCGACTGACCGGCATCAGTGAAATTTCGAACCCCTTTACAATATTCTCTGTATTACGTACAGTTGTGGTTCTATGTTGTTTATAAACCATTGTTATGGACCACTGCTATACTGTCTTATATTATAGGACATAATTAGTCTTTTACTACTTTTGATTTGCCACTGTTTCATTGTAAAGAAATATGTGACTTTTAATAATGCAGTATCCTGATAGAGAGAAAATAATACGTGCTTAGCTCTACACACAGTAATTGAAAATTATTAATAAAAGGAGGAGGTTATCAATTCGATGCGTATAGGTACTACTTTTTTTCTAAATCCTTATCCAAGTTTTGTAACTTCCGTAATCTATATTTTGTGAATTCTTATTACCAACAATATTTGTAGATGAATTCTACTTGGCAAACAAACATTTAAGTAATTTCTGACCCACAAACCTGTCTCAGAGTCTCTCCTTCCTGCCACATTCCTTGGGGCAGTAAAGTCTTTACATCACTGCCAAGCTTGACTTCTGCTACCATTACTAAATATTGCTGCAAACATCGCTCAATGGAAGATTTATCACCCTTCTTGTCAGCCTCTGAAACCAGGTTAGAAACAAGAATAAGTTAAGTTTTTGCTCTAATGCTAAATGTTTTTTAGCAACTTTGTCTGGCCAAGTAGGATTTAAAACTGCAAAATGCTTACTACTTGCCTGAAATTTTTTACCATCTTTATATTTAATTTGAGTTATTTCTAAGTGACACATATTTGTGTCCCTTAAAAATAACTCAAATTTGACAACACTTTAATTGACGGCTTACACAAGTCAGTTAGATTCTGGTAAGCGTCTTTGCACTGGTGGTGCTTTTCATACCAGTTTTAATGTGAGAAAATTTAATATAAAGAAATTATATTCAGTGAAAGTTAAAAGTACATAATTGATTAAATTTCTTTTTCTATATTAAATTTTCATGTATAGGTACTATGTAACTTCTTACAAGCAATTTTACCGGTTTCTATAGGTGCAAATTTGAATTGCGCCAGTTCTTCGGTAGCAGCATCTTCAAAGTCTTGGGCTGTTATTTTGCTCACAGCATCAATATCCACATCGGCTGACTCATTCTTCAACAATTTTGCTTGCACCCTAAAATCAATTAGGTAGAAATAGTTATTTAGGCCATTTCCTATGAATAAGCCCTCCACAGCCCTGGGAAATGTGTTAATTTTTGACAGAACATATCATAGGATAGGAATTAAGTTTTTTAATTTGCCAAATACATTGTAAACAACATCATTTCATCATCATTTTACCTATATATTTACCTCATAAACATATTTACAAAATTTGTGCTTTCTTAAATGTGTTAAAAGTATTAATAAAAATAGCTTACAAATACTTACAAATTATGTTAGATAAATCCCAATAAAACATTTTTTTTTGTAGCCCACCGCATGGGCTCACTCACCAGGTGTGCTTACAGCGGATTGTTAATTTAAAGCTCAGGAGTAGGAAAGTAAACACATTACATACTCAGGAACATATAGGTGAAAAATTGCTGTTCACAAAAGCAAAGGAGATGGTATCAAAATTGACGCAGAAATCGATACGAACGAACTGTATGCAAATCGATCGCTTAAAAAGAGCGAAATAACTACCCAAGTCGCAGACCCCAAATCTATGGGTTATCGGAGCTACGGGCTAACAAAATCTGTACGAAAAATCATTATCTACTAAGGATTTTCTTACTAGTACCAAAATCAGTTATGCTGGCGACTGTACTGACACACTGATGAGTCATCATCAGTGATGACACTATAGAAGCTATAGATATTAAAGGCACTAAAAATATATATTGGTGAGCTGTCGACAGCACGTTTCAGCTACAGGTTGCCCCCACTAAGTGAGATGTGATTTTATAACATGTGAGTGATTGGAATCAATCACTTGGTTAAGCAACAACAGGCGCGGTCAGGTACAGGATGGGTGATCGTCCCTTGACTACCGCTAGTGGCATTTTTCCGAGCGCTTCCGTGCTTCGCAAGGCACGTTAAGCCGTTGGTGCCGGCTGTCATATAATGGCAGTCGTTAAGCCATGTCAGAGGCCTTATGGGCGGCTTGATAACCTCTGACAGTAAGGCCCGCCACTGTCTTACAATCCTCCACCAACCCGGACTTGGCCCCCGTGGTGGAGTATGGCCTAACCTTCCTGCGATGCAGGAAGAGACCCGTGCCCCAGCAGTGGGGACATACAAGGGTTGATAACGAACTGACTGCGCTACACGGAGGGAATCGAGCCCGGGTCAACAACCAGATTATTAACAAATAGCAATTTGCTTAAGTCAGATGTCGCTGCCTGTACGTAATACAGAGAATATTGTAAAGAGGTTCGAAATTTCACTGATGCCGTGAGTCGCCCATTGGCTCAATTGGTAGAGCGCTGGTACGGATAGCCAGAGGTTGCGGGTTCGAATCCCGGCATGGGTGAAATTTTTAGCCTCTAAATAGGTTTTTAAATTTGTTCCTTAGCACGGGTTAGTGCATTAAAAATTAAAATAGTGTAATCATGTGGGTACAGTGATATCGTTCCGATGTTAAACCTAACTGCAAAGTAGGTAGTCGGGGCTGTAAGTAATGCAATTTGCTTAAGTCAGATGTCGCTGCCTGTACGTAATACAGAGAATATTGTAAAGAGGGGTTCGAATACCGGCATGGGTGAAATTTTTAGCCTCTAAATAGGTTTTTAAATAGCAACCAGAAAACGATACAAAAAGAACTCCAATAACCTGGGTTTGATTTTTTAAGACCTGGGTTTTTAGCGCGCCAAAACCCGAGTAGACACGGGTTTTTCGGGTCGGGTAAACCCGGGCTCGATGCCCTAGTTCCTAGTGTCATCAGTGTACTAATACTAAGAGAATTAAAGGATTAATTCATCACAAATATATATCATGTACGAAGATAGATAATGAATGTTCGTGCATATTTTGTCAGCCCATAGCTTCGATACCCCATGGATTTGGGGTCTGTGACTTGGATAGGGTTATTTCACTCATTCTAAACAATCGATTGGCATACAGTTCGTTCATATCGATTTCTGGGTTTTTGATTCATACATTTTGGACCTTGTCCTTTTAAAACTCAATAGTAATTATTTCAAATTTAAGTATGTACCTAGCTATAAAAACAGTGTTCTTAATTAGTGACTAGAATATAGTATGTTCCACTCCGTGGTTCCACTTTGCACTTCGCAAAATAAGATTTTTGTTTTAACCTGTTGATTTTTTTGCAGTAAAGATCACACAAGAGAACCTTTTTTTAAATTCAATGTCATTAATCAACAGGGGTGGATTAAAGCCAAGTTGCGTTATGTACCGGAAACTACCCTGCTGACGCAGAAGCCATTTTATTTTTGTTTCTGATCAACCAGCAAATTAGTAATGGGAGTATATGTCACTGGAAGATAACAAGATTCGCAAGTTTATAAATTACCTAGGAAATTTATAAACTTTCGTAGGATTTTAAACGAGAGATAAATTGTATTATTTTACGCCCACATTTTCGCAAATTTATTAATTTTCGAAGTCTCGTGGTTAATTTATAAACTAACGGATATCCATTCGTAAGATTCTAAACAGTTCGACCAATCACAAAAGAGCTTTTTATTTTACGCTTTTATAAAATACGGCAAATAACACACTGCTCTCTGATTGGTTGATGTCGACAGTGGCAATGCTTGTGTCCATAGACTTAGGTACGATCAAACTTGCCAAACTAGTGTAAATTGATCAGTTTCGATTACCTACATAACAGTATTTTTACTTAAAACTAGGTAGGTAGAATATTCTTAGGTAACAGTTTAGAAATAAGCTACCTCAATAGGGGTTTGGGTTTTTGGGGGGGAGGGATGGGGGTGGGGGACCCCCCCCCCTCTGCAATCCATTCTTGCCGGAGATGCGTAGTTTTCGAGAAAATTATTGTTGAATTTTCTGTAAATCTAACCTCAAAATCTTGCTGTATGAATGATTTTGTTCTTCTGGACCCATTTTTTTTCCTCTTATATAAAAAAAAACCTAACACCCGAAGTTCTAGGATGGAACTTCGAACCTAATTAAAGTTTGCAACTTTGCGACGTCCCAAAGCTTTATTATAGTCTTACATCATTTTAACGACTTTTTTAATCGACTTCTTACTATTTTGGTCATGACCACTATAAAATTTTCGTAGCTCTGTAATAAATTTCACTTCATCAACGATATTTCTAGATGGAGCAGGAACACGTGACTTATTGAACCAATCAGAGCGCAGGTGGCGTTTCGTTAAGGCTTACATATTATTTTACGCTTGAATTTGGTAAGTTTATCAATTTGCGAAAATGTGGGCGTAAGATAATACAATATATCTCTCGTTTACAATCCTACGAAAGTTTATAATTTTCCTAGGAAATTACACTGAGTTTTATGCATTACTGCCAAAAAAGTAAAATTATATATACTCATAATAAATAAACTTACTGATCATTTTCGTGCCTCACTTCATGATCTGATTTGAGACTCTTCTCAATTTCTATTGCGGAGAGTAGCTCAGAGTATCTCTTTTGCAGATCATTGAGGGGTGGAGTGACCACAGGAATCCGCTCAACGCACACTCCTGCTAAAACGTCCCACGACGACCCAGTGTTGAGACCTGGGGAACAGATTTTTGAGGTAAAATCAAGCTTCAGATAATTTCAGGATAACCTCAAAATTGCAACACCTACCTCTGGACAGAATTCGCTGAAAGATAGTTGCCTCTGTCAGTATAAGCGCCCGAATCATCATTAATGAGGTAATTTATCGGAGAATTCGGAAATGTAAAGATTCTCTGCTGAGTTCACAAAGAATAAATTCTTGTTTACATTTTTCTCTAGTTTTTTTTCTATTAGCAATTAGCATAGACATTAGACAGACTCAGACTATAGAGAAGAGAAGCAGTGTTGCTAACGTGTGCTCATATCACAGTGATTTTTATGGCCCCACTACACAGTGGCCTGTGACCAAGGGGTAGCAGTAACTTCGCAGAAACCTTCGACAGTAATGCTGTCTTGCTTTCGCTAACCAACCTTCCATAAGAAAAAAAGAGATGGCACTACGTTTATCAATGCACCGATTTCAAGTGCGTACAGGCCCTACTCTCAAACGCTACCGACTAGGGATAGGCCTAACTCTCCATCGATATCGATAGAAACGTTGAAAAAATGAAGACACCTTGAATTAAATCATGTAATTATTTAAAATAAATTGCTTTGTATAATAATATTAATAATATTGGCCTTTTTGCATCTACTTAAAGAGATGATTTATGCAGCGTCCAGTGGCATACTCACTCACACTAGATGGGTGAAGGGACCACTCCGACGCTGTAGTGCCTGGGACATGGTTTTATAGATGGTGAAGGCTTGCCCAGCACCTATACCATCCTGACAGCTTAGTCGGCCTAGCCCACAGGAAAGACTAGTCAATACGTGCGGAGCCAACCAAGCCGCGGGTTTCCTCACGATGTTTTCCTTCACCGTTAGCGTGTGGTATTGCGACTACAAATTCGCAAATGTACGTAACTTTGAAATTAAACAAAGTCATTGGTACATGCCCGCACTCGGGATCGAACCTGGGGCTCTCGCTTGCCAGTCCATGGTTCTACCAACTGAGCTACCACCACCTCTTTGTATATAAGTTTTAAATCATGTTTTAAAAAGAAACACTTTTTTATACAAAATAGTTAATTTACAATTATATTCGTCAACGTCAACTTAATACTCCATCTCAGATTTCTTCCTGCAGGCCTATGTTTCAGAATAGAATACGTAACGACGACGTCCATATTGACGTTACGTTTCTTCTTCCGATTTAGTAAAAATACAGATCGAGCTAAGACCTTATATTAAAAAATTACGAAAACATTATACTCTATGTTTATCTTGCAATGAAATTTGAAAAGGAAAAAACTATTGCTAATATTGACTAGGTAAATCCATCTTCGACGATTATATTATTATTGCAATTAATAATTCAGTAGTTCGATGGATACAGTAATTTGATGTGTCAAGTGATGAATTCTGATATTTAAATATGTTTCGTTGACAGATTTTAGACAACAGGTATAGGGGTTGATGACCACATCAACGAAGGAATTTTCGAACGCAAGACTATAAGGATCATCAACTACGTCAGGCTGCAGTAAATTTGACCAAGAAAGAAGAATATGACCGTGGCATTGGCAGATAACAGACATTTTTGCTCACTTCCCATGTTCAGTACTGACCTGAAAACAAACAGAAACTTTTAATAAAGGCGTACCTATAAAGGAGAGCTGCTTAAATAATAACATATTCCACTTTTAAACACTTTTGTTTTAGATCTCTTTATAAAAGCTATTTGGGTTATATAAGCTACGTCTATTATTGACTGATCCTGATAAGTAATTACATACTTTGAAGTAAGGTACAATTTGCATCTATATAGTCAGATATGTTTTGCAATAAGGTGATCACCACATAAATTATTAATTGTGAAACTAACAGCTTTGACGTCCATTCATTTAACATTTTGTGTTTACCTTTCAAACTTTCTTTATCTATGATTTACACTGTTGGAGAGATGGTTTTGTGTGGGTAAGTCTATGGTAGTTTGTATTGTCGTTGGGTGAGATTTAAATTCAAGACAAACATAAAACAGCTGATGGGGTTTGGAAAACCAATTGTTGTCTCGTAGAAGTCTTAATATAAGCAACATCGTGATGTGGGAATTTAGAGCCTGTTTTTTGATATTATCAATTCTCACATCACACTGTTTATTTATTATGATTTAGAAATAATGATAAACTGTTAAATGAATGAAATGGATGAAGGCACCACTTGGATGCTGTGGTGCCTGGGACACTGTTTGGATGTAGTAGACTTTACTAAAGAAGTGTGGTAAAGGAAAAAAAATTGTAAGCTTTCATAGTTGTTCTCGTTATGCTCGAATACAAAATAAACTCCTGGGAGCATCCTATTTTGTAAAAACATGTGATAAGTGTATATGAAAAGATAGAGGTACATATTCTGTAACAAATGTTTAACTTTCTCACCATTACTTCCATTTTTACTGGTCTAAGGTGGGCACCACATCTTCCTTCTGGCGTGTCGGCAATAAGTTTCTTCGTCCAAATCACTCGGGTCTAAAGTGCCTTGAGAGCAGTTTACAGTCGTTTTAGTCCTGTTTCTTATTTCTGCGTCCTTGCGTGCTTTTGCTTCCATTTATCAATTTGGGAAAAATTGAATAAGAAGAAACAATGGATTATGTACTAAGGTGTGATGAACAAGTATCTACTATACTACTACTGAGGCGAATTTTAATCGACGACCATGCTTTTGCCATCCTATCACTAGTAAAACCTACAAATGGATTGGTTTATTTTCCTAATTTTAGGGCGTAGAAGGGTTCTAGAAGCAACAATTACGGTAATTTCGGTTAATGAGTCATTACAAAGTTTATTTACAAAGTAATATTTTATCCGTTGGTCCTTTTACGCGAGAAAACATAGGTTTTAGGTACTCACCTTTGGAAGTTCATATCGCACCCTCAGAACGAAAGAGGCCTAAGTCAAAAAATAGTTTAAATACTCAAAAAAATCGCAAAAAATTGAGTACCTAACAATCATAGAGAGACATAAAAAGGTATGCTCTATCCGATGAATAGTAAAACAAAGGCATTTATTGTAAAATAAGAGCATAGCGAATCTTCCGCCCACGGCATACCTTTTTATGACTCTATGATTGTAACTCAATTTCACAATTTTTTGACTTAGGCCTCTTTCGTTCTGAGGGTGCGATATTATAATCTCCGTTTTCTTTGTTTCTTAGTGACCTGCAGCCACCACGCACTTTTCACCTGTGTTGCTTTTCACATTGTGAATTTATTGTACAATATCCCAGGGTAAGTTGTTTGCACCAAAATATTTTAGTTATTTCAATTTTCTAAAATAATCCGACGACGTCTTCACAGATTTTGCAATGGCGATAACCCGACTAAATTTGAAAACATTCAGAGTGCTGCTACTATTGTAAGTTACATTACCATTTTAATTTGGACTCTTATTCAGGGCATTAGGGCATCGTTTTGACAATTAGGCCTGTACGCTGTCACGTGACCATCGTTTCTTCTATTGGTTTAATTGTTCTGTGCCTGTGATGTTTTCCATGCCATTGCCAACTGTAGGCCACGATCACTTGCTGTTTACACAATGGCACGTGGCTCATTGCTGTCTGGCGAACCACTGGCGATAACGTGGAAGTAATTGCGGCCGCAACTATTAAATTATTTACTATTTATTTATTTATAAGTACTACAGAAGTATGTACAACAACAAAGGTTTTAAAAAAAAATGGCGCAAAAGGCGCAAAATTACTGGCTCAGATTGATAAAAATCAATAAACTTGAAGGTCTATTGATTTACCTTCATTGTTCCACCATACGGACATTTTGGGCGATTTATCTCAAAAAAATCATCGCAACAAAAAAAGTACTTTAGGTCTATCCCGGTCAGCGGTCGGTGATGAACTGAACGATGGGCCACAGTGTAAGCAGGGATGGGCCACGATTCCTTTGAAGTGTGCTCAAAAAACCGACAACTGTCCGATTACGCGCCACGATAGGCAATTGTCCGCCACTACACGCCATTTCCTCGTGTACACAATGGCAATGGCGAGCAGTGGGCCAGCATGGGCCATTGTGTACTGGCTGCATTATGCGGCTTCAAAGGAATCTTGGCGAAGCATGGCCCATCCCTGTTTACACATTGGCCCATCGTTTAGTCAATTGACCTTCAAGTTTTTTGATTAATATCAATCTGAGCCCGTAATTTTGCGCCTTTTACGCCATTTTTTTTAATAACTTTGGTGTTGTACATACTTCTGTAATACTTATAAATAAAATAGATAAATAGTAAATAAATAAATAGCTGCGGCCGCAACTACTTCCACGTCCATCGCAAGTGGTTTCTCAGACAGCAATGAGCCACGCGCCATTGTGTAAACAGCAAGTGATCGTGGCCTACAGTTCGCATTCGCGAGTAGTGGGCCAGTTTGGGCCATTGTGTACTGTGGAATTTAGACTTCGGTCCACAGAACAATCGTGTGAAGGAGATTCACAGAACTTAGCGACGTTCTCGACAAGACAGCAAAATAACATTTGGTGGCAACACCTTCTTTTTCCGGTTCTCGGTTGTCATAGAAAGTAAGCGAATTTGTTTTGTGAATTAAAATCTGAATAAATCGTGAGGACAAGTGAATTATTTCTTGCTTTAGTGACTAATTATACTGTCTTAAATAGTTTCCAATTACTTCTACTCCGTATTTAATTCACATGTACCCAGTGTTTCATTATTGAAGCTGTCAAACCTGTGAGGTTATAAGTTTACTGCAAGTGAATACTTTTGTTTTTAGGCCTTCATCATGAAGCAAATAGTTGCTAACCAGAAAGTAAAAATCCCTGAGGGTATAACCGCACATGTGAAGTCGCGGTTAATCACTGTGAAAGGACCCCGCGGTGTTCTGAAGAGGAATTTCAAACACTTGGCTGTGGACATTCGCATGGTGAACCCTAGATTATTGAAAGTTGAAAAGTGGTTCGGCTCCAAGAAAGAGCTGGCCGCTGTGAGAACTGTGTCCTCTCACGTCGCTAACATGATCAAAGGTATGTGTTATGTTTTGTTTTGCATCGGTTCATATTGGAGGTTATGGGATTCAGAATATGAGAGGTAACTTTGGAGAGTTTTTAGAAGTCTCATTGATATTTTTAAATAAGATAAAAATATGTTTGTAACTGTAATTACAGTGCCATTAAATTGTTTTTGTTGTTAACTGTGGTGGGACGCATACCTATTTATGATTAGGTGTGTATATCTCGCGAATATGCCTAAAGAACTAGCTTTGGTTGGTGAGTAAAGTTGGGGACGGCGGAATTTTTTACCAATTATTTAGTATTAATTTGGCACACAAAAACATTTTAAGAATCATTAAGGTTGATGAGTTAGTAGTTAGACCTGAGATTTCCGCACCTAGCCTCATAGTTGGGCCATTGTACGTAGCAATCGCGGAGGTACGTCAACACTTCAGACACTTGGGTTTCCTTACGATGTTTTCCTTCACCGTCGGCGAGTGGTATTGCTACTATAATTTCACAAATGTGAAACATAACATATGAACATAACTTAGAAAACAAAGTCATTGGTACATGCCGGGGTTTGAACCCACAACCTCCGGATTGAGAGGCCGGCGTTCTACACGGCTCTGCTACCACCGCCCTATGATGATGAGTTAAGGGGGTATTTTTACTACTTATTCAATGTGTTTTTATTAAATAAGGAGCACCCACAGGGTTGTAAGTAACTTGCATATAAATTTGTATGTGCTAAGATATCAACTTGTTAAATGTGAGGCTACTTATCTACCGTTCTGCTACCACCACTGGATATACTACTTGCAAACAGAAGGTTTGGCAATGAGAACCCTTCCCACTCTCATTTAAGTATAACAAAACCTCTGTGTGTCAGTAGTGAAAATATAGAATAAACTAGGAGTTTCGTCCTTCAAGGAACTCTTTCAAAATCAGATTTGTAGATTGTTTCTCAAATTAAAATTTAATTAAGCTAATATTTATCACTGTATCTTTAGGACTTCTCACAAAGGAAGAAGACAGGACAGAATGATGATTAACTTCAGTTTTCATTTAAAATGATTTTTTTGTGTAAACGCACAATATGTTGTATGTAGTTTATGCACAATTTTTTATATGCACAATTAGTAGTATGAGGCCAGGTTTTCACGGTCTTAGTACTGTCGGACATGTCATCCGAGTAAACTAATGCTTCTGATTGGACGGTTTTTCGTAACAACACCAAAATAGCCAATCAGAAGTATTAGTTTACTCGGACCGAGCGCACTAAGACCATGAAAATGCGGCTTAAATGTAGTCTGTTGACCTTGAAAAAGTACAACGTTTTTCGAAGGAGCACTGCTTAACCTAAACCACAGGCTTAAATCTTTTAGGGAGCAGGGTAACACTGCCTTATAGATAAGGTCACTGTAAAATGTCTTAACTGTGAATCTACTTAGTCAAATTCACAAATTGTCAGTTGATGAACATGTGCATGAAAATGACATGCACAACAGCTTTCAACTGTGACTAATGACTGGCTCAGATAGTTCGCTGGCTCAGGAACTTGAAGTGGGTCTTGGCCTCTGACACAAGAAGTCGCCACTTGTCTCTTGCCAGTAATAATAAAATGTAAACATTTACATTAATTCCAGGTGTGACCAAGGGATTCCAGTACAAAATGCGTGCTGTATATGCCCATTTCCCCATCAACTGTGTCACCACAGAAGGAAACAGCATTATTGAGATTCGTAACTTCCTGGGAGAGAAATACATTCGGAGAGTGAAGATGGCACCTGGTGTCACAGTGACGAATTCTCCAAATCAAAAGGACGAGCTGATCATCCAAGGTAACTCCCTTGAAGATGTCTCCCGGTCAGCCGCCCTCATCCAGCAGTCTACCACTGTCAAAAACAAGGATATCAGAATGTTCTTGGATGGTCTTTATGTATCAGAAAAGACCACTGTTGTACCAGATGAAGCTTAAGAACTTAAAATAAACATCTTTGCAAAACAACAGATTTTTTCTGTTTTTGATCTAAAACTTCATGTAAGCACTACCCATTTATTGATTTGCTACTGGATTCACTTCTCTGTTTTAGTTAGAGTAGGTATGTTTAAAAAAAAGTAATATATGCATCAAATTAATAACCTCCTCCTTTTTTTAAGTCTGTTATGAAAATATTCAGTTTCTAAACCAGACTCTTTTTTATTGCAAGACAACTGATTCAGACATTCAGTGTGGGAAATTCCAATGTTTGTCTTATTTTACACTACCTACTCATTGAAATTATTATAAACTCATCTAATATGTTTCTGACATGTCAGTCTTTCTATGTGTCTGTCTGTGGCCTAGAGCTCAGAGAAGATTGGTGTAGGTGGTATAGATTAATCTCGCCCACTGTTTTTGGATTTAGGTACACGGATTTACATCCGTGTTTAGGGATTCATCATGTCACACTCTGTGGCAGACAAACTAATCAAATCGTAATTTTGATTTTCAGCAAATAATAACTACATACATAGATTGTGCTATGCTATCAAAAAAAAAACTACTATTACAACATCATGATTAGGTGTACTGCTGAGGAGCATACTCCCCAGCAAGTTTAAATGAAAGATACCTAACTATGCCATGCACTTCTTCAACACAAATTAAAGGGACACTCATAAGCCTATTTCATAGAGCCACAGTCGAATAGTCCATTGCTCTCAGATTAAAAAGTAAGACGACTCGACGCTATAAACATCGTATACTCATAAACATCAGACGCTGTTAAATTCGTAAACACCAAAGAAAATTAATAATCTTCACATTGTGTAAATCTTGTGTGCTTTAGTTGTTATTCAGAGCTTGTGTGTGAGTTAACGCCTGTCTAAATTGTAATAGCAATGTAGTATGACGGCCTCGGTGGCGCAGCGGATTTATAAGCTGACTGTAAAACCGAAGGTCTGGTTCGATCCCCAGCCGGGTCAAACTAGGAAACGAACTTTACTAGTTTGTCTTGGGTCTTGGATGTTATCTATGTATTTATTGTATTAAATCTATCGTCAAAATTAGCACCTATAACACAAGTCATTCAGTTGTACTTAGTATAGGGCTAACGAGATCTGTGTAATATGTCCATGAATATTTATTTATAGTAGAACTAGATCTACTATAAATAATCAACAACTAGGTATGTCGTTGGGAGAATAGAGAACATTCTATATATTTTTGTCTTGCGAGTGTTAAGCACATATAATAAAAGGACAACTTTACTATCACGACAGTATGTTAGCGAATAATTGTAAAAGAAAAAAGTGAGTACGAAGCATTAGAAAATTACTTTTACAGTCGACAGCAGGTAGGTAATCTTTCCATTTTTGTTGCAAAGTCAGATGATAACGTAACTGATTAGAGTGCTACACGTGTGAAAAGGTTGATGCGCTGTCGGCTGTACCCTCCTCTTGAAGCCCCTTCGCGCGGTCCGACACGCACTTGGTCGGCTTTTTAGTCAACGTAGCGTGATATATAATATGCATTCAATGATGTATGTAATTACATCTTATAAAATTGCAACAAAACTAATAATAACTAATTTCAACCGAAAACATGAAAAACAGGTTTTCCACGTCCTAATTTTAAATCGTTAAAAATTATTTCACAGTTTAGATCCTGGGGAGTTATTCCAAATATATCATATTGATTAAACCTATTTTTTTTTTCAATATTAATCCACGCTTAATAAATTAATACTGTTTTAATACCCGTCGTTCATAAGTATACATATACAATTTTACGTAGTTTTAGGTTCTAAGCGGTGTTACCTAGCACCACCAATGGAATCAAAATAATGTTTTATATTAAGTTGTTTTTTAAAAGTGAACAAATTTTAACAACTGACAACTATTTTTAGTACCTACCACAGAATGTGGTAGGTACTAAAAATACTCCAAACGATTTCCGCTAAAAAACTGCTTTAAAGTTAGATTCTTTTAATTTAATTATGATTTTCTCATTTTTCTAAAGATGCCTTATAAAAGGTACTATGGTATACTTTTCCATTGGTGGCAGCACCTTATCGTAGCGCATAAAATGAGAACGCATATGTACCGACAAGAAAACGACGTAAAGTTAGGGTCACCACTGTACAGTCGAAAGCAGGTCAACCCTTCACATTTTAGTTGCAAAATATGTAAAGGTTGTGTGTCCACAGTACATAAAAATACGTCTCGTGAGCTGTATGCAGGGTTTGTAAGTAAAAAAACTACAATCAATGAATTTTTAACGTAAATAATTTTATTCAAACTAGTCTATTGAACATCACTAACTCATAAACATTGTTCATCTGCAAATATGGGGATTTCATGAAACAGAGTTGTTTATTAGCTATAGTGACTTTAATTACACAGAAAAACATTATTATACAAACATTACAATACACACTTGATTAATTATTAAAAATAAAATAAGAACCTACTTATCTCCATAAAAATAAATACCTAATAAAATATTTCCACAGTAATGTTAATAAAATGTAAAACTAAATTAAATAATTTATAAGTAATAAAATCATCATTTGTAAGTATATTTACAAATAAGTAAAACAAAGTTTAATCAAAGGAATTACTGCCAACCTATTAATATACCACATCTTCAAACATTATCACTCTACTTCCGTTAAATCTCATATTTTATCTGAATATCATCTTTGGTAGTCCCTAGTTTTCCACTGCATAAATTTTATCTAACTTGTACTCATTATTTGTAGTAATTCCTTTAATCGTCTAAACACACAGTTGTCATGTTATAAGATCGCAAGAATACAATTCTTGACTATAATAATTATAATCTTGATTATGAATCATTACTTAAGTACAATGATATAACTCCAATATTATATTGATGTCAGATGTATATTTTGCTAACATAGTTTTAAAGTATTACAACATAATAGTAGATTGTGATAAATTGACGCTTTTTGCGTCTGTATGCCATATTTGCAGATGGTCATTTCATAATTTAGTAAGAAAATAAAATTCTCAATAAATTAATTTCAAACACTATTAATTTGGTGAGACGTTTCACACCCGATAACACAATTTCTTACTTTAAAAATTATCAACAAACAACTTGCACCTCGTCTAATGTGTCAAGGTTTAACATTATAGTGCAGAATAATATGAGATTCAATAGCTACGATACAGATTGCTGCTTGAGCAAATGATCCAGATAATATTTCAAGTACTTAGCCTAGCCATGCAGGAACGAGTGAGTGGGTGGGGTCGTCTACACATAACGCGGGTTCTCTACCTACCTAGTTGGGCAGGCCCTTCTGTAGCGCAGTTGAATAAAATGTATCAACCTGAGTAAATTAACTTGAATGTCATTTTACAAGAAATTTACATAGTCAATTGAAGCACACCAAAATTCGGCTATGTCACAATAATAAAATAAATGATATAGGTATAGAGAAAATCAATCAGATACGATTCGCGTAAATTGTTAAAACATTACCACTAGTTAATAGAAATTTGCACATAAACATAAGCGTAGTGACCTACATTTGAATATATAATATAAATTGCTTTACAGTTCTTGGTCAACAATTTATGCACAAGTGAAACTTTACATATAAATAAACTCTTATTCTAAACAAACACTAACAGGTGTCTATCAAGCGGTGAATCAGGTAGTGTACCGATCGTAAAACTATAAAGGCGACTTTGTAAAATCACATGACTAACTACCGCACTTACGGGGAGCCCGTACGCGTACGACCGTCGTCGGGAGGTCGAGCCACCGAAGCGTTCGCCGTTTATTGCTTATGATAACTCGAGGACGCAAATAGGGTTAGGAGCGCGCACCCACCGGCGGTTCGTCTTGTTATAGATTACTTTGGGTTGGTGTTGCGTTGGTGGGTTCGCTGACAGACTAGAGAGGACAGCTACTCGGGGTGGGTTGGATGCCGGCTGTTCTGTCTAGGCTGCTATGGCACGGGAAGGGCCGGGGCGGCTCACAGCGGCTCACGGCGCGGGACCCAGACAGTCGGCCCGCTCTCTGCGTCGATCACTGCTTTCACCTTCGCGTAAATCTCCTCGGGCGTATCGCCTGTCACTACAGCTGGAATAAAGGGAAAATTCATATTATCAAGCATGAGTCAAGGGCGTTTCATATATTGGTCGTGTGTGCAACGTCGTGATGCTGTGAAAGATCATAGTCGAAGACGTTCAACATACCGGTGAAGTATTCCGCGAACTCTTGCTCCATTTTCTGGGCGCGCTCAAAAGTTTTCTTGGCTTGTTCATCAGTCATACGTTTATTCATTTCCCTGAAATACGTAAAAGTACAATTAAAAACAATGTTCACGTTTATTAATTTCCTTCAAATTCGTAAAAGTTATGTATGGGCTAGGTTTTATTGAATATACTTACATAATGGATTCTACACTCTTTGGTTTGATAAATATGGCGATTGGATAAAGCTGGGCGACCTGCAATCGCTTGATGGCATTACCGCTCACATCCAAAATGCAATGCTTGCCCTGAAACAACCAATAATAATAACCTTTCTAGGCTGCGCCACCTCACTACTATCATCCGCCTGGATTTCGCTCAAGTTCGTCAGTACTACTTTGATTTATTCACGCAGTTTTTTCGGGTAAGACGTGAGCGAATCTACTCTACCTTTTCAGCCACTTCTCGCACGGATGCCACGGAGGTTCCATAGAGGTTGTCGTTATACTGGCCGGCCTCAATAAAAAGATGGTTCTGTATGTCGCGCTCCATCTGCTCGCGACTCGCCACGAAGTGGTAGTCGCGTCCGTCGACCTCATAGTCTCGTCGCGGTCGGGTAGTGTCTGCAGAAGTATCATCGTTATTATCTTTAAGATCTATCAACGTTACAACCGGGCCGCGTTTAATAAAACTACAATTCATTGTAATTTGATGTACATTGCGTAGCCAAGTTTCCTTCTTGTTAATCTGTGGGTCAGTAGACTGTACAATGTACAACGAACTGTCATAGTAAAACATGAATTTTAGTTCTATGAAATAGGTCGCAGGCTAGCAAAGAGCTACGCCCGCGACTTCGTTCGCGTAGATTATATTAAAAGGAACCTAACCTTACCGCTTACTGCAGGCCCTAGATACTACTCCACCAAAACAATTGCAAAAAACATTGGCTGTTTTCTTGTGAGGAAAAAACTACCCAGCAACTTGCCAAGATTCTTGCCTTCATGACGACACGCAAAAATAGTTGACCAAGTTTTTTCAAGTCAAGTATTGTCAAGTATATATGCGTGTAGTCAAAGTATATACACTCGAATATACCTACTTGTATACATGTATCAGGCTCGATTTGATGAAGTTTCAACAATGCATGGGTACTCACGTGGGACGCAGCTTCCGTATTTGTCAGGGAACTCCGATATGAGGTCGTCGTTTATTCTGTCCTTGAGGGGCCCGAGGATTATGACAGGTCGCGTGTAAGTTATAGTCAACTGCTGGACAGTTTCGTATGAGAGAACATTCTCATCTTGACCTGGAAATAGCGGACCATGTGGTTATTTTGTGACAAAGCAAACGGAGCTGTTGTGATTAGACATCGTATGAGAAGTACTACAAGGGTATTGTAGAACGCGGATGCCATGCTATGATCTCTAAAGTTAAAAAACATTACTAAGGTCAATGATAAAAAACCGAATGTTTCTTATGTTTCATGAAAAACTCGAGCAGGAGACAAGGCACGTACACACACTATTTTGGACCACCGTTGATCACTGTTGCGACATGAAACTGCCATCGACGTTCTACAATAAAAATACTAGAATTGTAATAAATTGAAATCGTGCTAAATTTAATATCTAAACATTTATATACAAGGCAGATCTATCGAAAGTTAGAAGTAATATATGAATTGAATTGCAAACAAGGTTTGATGTCTTACAATCACGCTATCGAAGCCTTTCAAGACTTTATTACCTACCTAAGTACTTCAGTGTAAACATTAAAGTACAAATTTTTATTTTTAATTCATTGCAGTCCACAAACTGCACAAAACCTTTTACTGTGATTCGATTACAGCTTTCAATAAAATGTTCGTTTCTGGTTTCATACAGTGACATACATGCATACATAAACTCACGTCTACATCCTGAAGAGGTAGCCAGAGAGGCGGGTCGCCTCTTTCCGCGATCCTGACAAACCTCTTTCGCTTCATCAACACAAACATTACAGTTAATGTATAAATATCTATACGAAAGCTAAGAATAAGCGATAAAAATGCCTCCTCTATATAAATGCCGACAAATTCCAAAGGTATGCTCACAGTAAACTGCTCGTTCGGCTAATATGTAAAGGCGGCACTAATGCAGCAGGTGACGAAAAGAAAAAGAAAACCATCTCTGCGTATTCTTTAGGCTATAACACTAATTTCACAATAGCAGCGTATCTAATACTCAAGCAGTAGGTACAAAATATCAACTAAATTGTCGTAAATATAGCACAGCATAAACCTTAAAAGTCCTAGAAGCAAGAATGGAGTATGTCGTGACCACAGACTATCGAAGACATGCTCGTGATAGAGTACAGTATGTAACTAGAGGCTAAGCGTCGTGGATGCCTGTGCTTTGCATGCGCGGCGTCTCGAAGCAGCTGCTGACGCGGCAGAGCGAGCTCGTGTCCTCGTGTGCTTCCAGTGGCCACACATCTACCGATACCGCGCCGACCGCGACGGACCGCTAGCCCCTCGGCCCCACACCGCAACACTCGTGAGTTAATTTTGAAACCATGATCCAAACAAGTTCGTGAGCTAATGGTATATCATCGAGTGCGGAAAGGCTATTAGAGTTGTCGCGTTGTATGAAGTAAACAAAGAAAAAAACAACCGAACATAAAAGTATGACAACATAATAATAACTGGAGTGTTATTGAATGAAAACTACGTTTCTAATTGATGATTCATAACCAGAATGCGGGAGGTAAGGATTGGCTACTGCACTCGCAAGCTATGCCTCACTCCCAACACTTACACTCGTCCTCGAGATATATGAGCGTTATCTCCTCCATCATGGGAAGTTCCACTCGATACAAGATTTCTCCTACACGTAGAAAAATTCACGTTACAACATTTTTAAACATATTTTGTGCAATTTGACAACGTGGACATGAACTTGGAAGGGGAACGATCTAAGTTTGAATACTAAAGTGGAGATAAGAGTTTAAAATTTTGAAAGTCTCAGTAAAAAAAAGCTGCGTTCTACAATGAGAAGAGCATAATATAAATAGCAAATAAAATTGAGGCAGGATTAGTTTTGAAGATGGATATTAAGTCGGTTGTGGCTCCTTGTTAGGCAACTAGAAGCACGGGACGCTACTGTGCCCTACACCAACACTTATAGTGCGCCTAGACTCCGCGATATACAGCTACATGACTGTGAGCAATGTACACAAAGTCGACATATAACCGATACAATCTAAACATATAGTACGAATAGCTCGCCATCGAATAGCTTCACGATTATTCCAACTCTGTAGGCGAATACGTCGCCTCAGTACACCTATAAATTCGAGTAAGGCCTAGAAATACCATGCCTGTACTGTCAAATCTACAAGCAACATATATCCATACAGATTATTTGCTTACATAGTCTCCTACAAGTTATTAGAATAGATAGGTTATTAGAGAACTAACTGATTAATCAGTGCTGTGAACTAAATAACAGATACCTGATAATCTATTATTGAGACTTAGGGCAAAGGGTAAAGTAAAATACAGAATATTAGCCAAGCGCATACCATATCACGTAATGGATTATGCACGCATTGCATGTGCTTCAAGGAGTAATTCTTGCTTATAACGTAGGTACCTAATATTGTAAACGTATATTACGACGTCATGTAAGGACGCAACAGTAATTTCGTGGTTAGAAAAGCGGATAGCTTCAATAAAAAATATGTAGACACTTTAATACAGTGGTTATTTGCCAGCCTGCATAGTAATATCGACCTACAGACAGCGAGATAGCGACACATATTGATAGTACATGGAATAATGATATGTGTAAATGAAACTCACCATCGGCATTAGCATCTTCTTGAGTATAGCAAAGCATGAAGGCTGTAAAAAATGGGCGTGTGTAAAATACAGGGTTGTGGTTATACTCCTTGCTATATACACTTTCCCTCGATGTAAACAAACAATTAAAAAAACATTATGAACACTGCCAAGATATAGAACAAAATATGTAATTTTTCCCGACTAACGGTAGAACAGGGATGGGTTATATTATAATAACTCTAGCAATCTATGTATGTATATTTGTATTTACGACCGTTTTACCATAGTGTCTGAACTACTCATCCGATTCTGATCAATGAGGTCTTTTATTTTGGTCCGGGTTCAATTATTCAATATGAATTACGTTCAATACGTGTTACGTAAAAAAACGTGGAGTGATCAGTTTTTTTTTCTATCATTTCGAGTGGGATATCAAATGAAAGAGTTCATAAATTATTATGTTAACATGTACCAAATAACTGAAGAACAATTTTACTATATTTCAGAGTAGATAAATACTATTAAGGCCATCACTCTAGTTGGCTTATACTTTTTAAAGCTTTCCTTCATATGATACGACCCGAAATCAACAAGGTAAAATTATAAACAGTTTGTTTACATCCAGACAAACTGCATTGATAAACTATAATGTATATTAGCTTACAAAGTAGCTTCAAGGGGAACACTCTGAAATAAATTATTTTAAGATTAGGCCTGAAAAAACTGATAATGTTAACATTGAAAAAAAAAAACATAAGGGGGGCATAATTAATTTCTGGGCATCTTTATAATTAGCATTACAAACAGCTTTTTTTTATTTGCAATCGCATAAAATAGTTATTGCATTGTACGATAAAAATTTGGTTCGAGATGTTCGAGAATCTATAGGATCTATTTCTATGGCCACTAGTCACAATTTCAAAGATGTAGTTCCCTGCGCCTTCAAAAACTAATCCGTTTTCTCCGAATTGCAAAGGATGTTCCGAATTTGGTTTTAACCATTTTTCATAAGATGCTATTTCACCTATACAAGTGAAAGTTAGTCGTAGTATGGCAGCTTGTAAGAGATACTTACGCTCTTGATCAGAACCGTCCTCAGACTTGCCATCCTCTCGACTCTTCATGAAGGGGAACCGTCTGCTGAAAGATAGAGTTTTTTTTTTCCTCTCCAGTGTCGACTGACTCTGCGAAAAGAAAAACGAACGTAATAAGAACATTACATTAGGAGAATCATTTTGAGCACAATTCTAGGTTCTTAGACGCAGTCCCTAGGTTGAAGATAGGTTCTAAAAGGTAAAGCTATAAAATTAGCTATCGGCATTATCGAGACTATCTTTGTGCTATCATTGTGTACACCGTGACCTGGCTCGGAACTAATTGATGGTGCCTACCTGAAACAACTTTAACTTTTTGCAAAAATGTATAAGAGACGATTTATTTCTATTTGAAGGTCCGCTTAGGACCGCGTTATTCTTCTATTAAGCTCACAGCTATACAATCAAGGCACAATGTGATTGCTGAGGGCAGATATAATAAAAAAATAATTATGTAGCGCTACCTAGGACCAAGTTATTCAATCAACTTTCTACTCATAACAAAAGGACCGAACACCCAAAGTATAAAACTTGATTGTAAGATATTTATGGCTTTGCATAGTGCACGTTTCAATTGTTTTCGACGACCACGTCGTGGGTTCAATTCCCGCAGAGGGTATCATACTTGATTAGTACAAATGACCTCAGTCTGGTGTATCTGAATGTTTGTGAGGTGCTTGCCTGGTTATATCACGAGGTAGAACAGTTCGGGGCCAGGGCAAGTGAATTTGTTACCATTATTATTATTCACTACCAGCTAAGCAAAGTCTTGTCACTGCACTGATTGTTTTAATATAATAGTCCAGTCTGCCATAACCCTTTATCAGGCAGAGGTATAACTGTTAACACCTTAAATTGAACCTTCTCACTTAGAAATTAATAAACTCCAAAAACCAATGTAAAGATAATAGCTCTGCTCCTTAAAAGTTTAAAAAAGTTCTCTGAATCAGCATTCAACACTAATGACGGAGTCAGAAAAATTGTTGCATCCAAGCATGACTCGGTTTGGAAGGAAATGCTAGCACACAAAAAATTGTTCAGCTTAAAATGGTGGCCTTTTAGCTGGACATTTCGGTAGACAAAGTGGATGTTTTGGTGGCACTTCACCTGAGGATTTTTTAAATATATTCATGGACATATTACACAGATCTCGTTAGCCCTATACTAAGTACAATATTTTATAGGTTTCAATCCGCTACTGGACTCGTCAAATTTGATGCGATAAATGAATATTTCCTGTAGTATTTTACTTAAGAAACTGAAATATATTGACTTTGCTAAGTATGTAGGATGGTTGCAAAATTTGCAAATAAAAAAAAAATTTATCGCTTCTAAATCGGAACGGTGAAAACGCTATCCGCCATGTTGAAAGCATATTTCGGTTGTAAACCAACATCTGTCAGCCAGAACCAGTAGACATTGATTATTATAGGACTTACATCAAAGTGATCTTCACGTAAATACACCCGAGTTTAAGTCGATAAAGTATCGGGGTCTCTCTTGGCAAGTTTGAGCCAATTTTTTCGTGTGTTTATTTCACTGGGTACTCGAATCCACAACTTCCCGAGGTTCTTTATGGACATGTTTTATGCAATAATCATAATTGCTATATTTTACATGTAAACTCGATGAAATCATGGTTTCGTCATTGTTATTTCACTATGCTCACAAATCACTCAGTGTTTTTGAATGTCAAACTTTGTTTACAATACTTCAGGCCTTCAAACCATAGACAAAAATGGCTGACCGCGTTTTTGGCTGTTTAGCAAAGCAAAGTTTTAAAATATATTTTTGGTTGCTTTTAGGTCCTCAAAAAATATACTAAAATATTTTTTGGTCTAATCGAAGAGATATTTACCATTTAAGACTTACTTGCAAAGAGAGTCAAATAGCGGATTAGGTCGCCACGCTGTATTATGTTATGAGTCAAAAAGATAAGAAGTAGTCTCACATTGCTTACCGGCGTACCCTGCCCCTGGAATTTGACCTGGCGGTCGCGTGCTCGCTGCTTTCGCTCCCAGCGTCGCTTCGATGGTATAATGCCGATAGCGTCGTTTTCTGTCGAGTCCAGCCTCCTGCAACCGTTGTTTGTTGTAAACTCTTTTAGCTCTCGTACTCTAACAGAAATGTTCCAAGAGTTGCGCATTTAAGAAGCAACTCTTAATGATAAGAAGCAACTCTTAAGGATACGTCTTTTGTAATGGCACTACTTGAGTAACCAATACCTTTCATTTGACAATCTAGAAAGAAACATAAATACACGAAAATAAAAAAAAACCAGTGTTCGTGTGTTTTGACCCTATGCCACTATTCCACCTGAAAGTTTAATGTCATGGAGATTCTATAACAGCCTCAACAAACCTCAGATTTAAGGAAAAATGTATTTTAATTAAATTAGTTTCAGATAAAACAACACACTTCCAGTTCTTGCTCTTTATTTTGAATTGGTTCACTGATTTTTGTTTGGGCATGAAGTAAGTAGGACTGCAATAAAAGTATAAAAATATTTCTTATTCAGATTATTAATAGATTTTAATAACCTAACCAGCAATATAGGAACCCCTCCTCGCCAAGGTATATCATAGAGATATACCTTAACATTAATCACCTCTGCGGTTTGTTACACCTACAGTTAGAATATATTAGGTTCACATGATTGAGATCAGCTTGGCTTACCCTGAGGCCTTCGAATCCGTAGGCAAAGACCTTTCCGAAGAGAATTTTCATATGAATATTTGATAAACAGATGTATAAATAAACGTATAAAATATATTGAGCTCTCGTCTATATATAACAAACTGTTAATAGAAGTAGTTAAAATACGGAAAACAGTGATTTCTATCAAGGTCGATAACGTTAGATCTCGACGGCAATATACAGGGCGTTTGGCTAAGGGCTTATCGTGCGTTAATGGTGGATGTGGTCATTTAGAAACTATTTTTAGAATTTTTGAGATAATATTGTCGCGGTCCTATCCCGAACCATCTAGAATAGAGCCTTCTGGAAGCCTATCGAATAGTCGCCGCATGCTGCGTTTTAGTAAACAATAAAACGCTGCAAGCAATAATGACTCGTATGTCCACTAGAGTAAGGTTCAAAACTCTTTAAATGAGTAACTGTTCGAGCGACCTTGCCGCGTGTACCGAATGTAGGTACATAGTTACGGGAATGTTCTAGAACCCTGGCCGGCGGATATAAATAGCGGCCGCCGCGGCGCGCTGTCAGTTCCGTTTGGAATAGCGAAGAGTAAACTTCGAGCGAACATACCTGCGATACGAGCGATAACCTACGACTTCAGCGATACTATTGGACTTCGATTGGAATCTACGTGTGGACTTCGTGTCGTGAAGACCTGCAGACCAGACCCTGCGTGAATAAATCCTAAGAAGTTGTCATTGGCGTTTTACATCCAGATCCGGAACCCTAGCCCGTAACATTTGGTGTCAGAATTGGGGATTTGGAGATGCCACTGACTCCGAGAGAGGATACTTCTGGAGTGAGGACCAGGTCCAGAGGTGCTGCGGAGACCACGCCCACTGCCCCTCAGGCCACGCCCACTGGCCATAGGGATACGCCCACTGGCCCCGCCCACCAGGCCACGCCCACCGACCAAGCCACGCCCTCTGGCCCCGCCCACCAGGCCACGCCCGTAGAGGAGACACAGCATACCTGCCCAGCGGCTCCGCCCACTGGCCACGCCCACCAGGCCACGCCCACCGAAGACATTAAACCTCCGTCACGTACAATGGAGGTTTTGGATATGTCGTGCCTGATGGCAATGTTGAAGGGCATGCGAGAAGAACAGAGCAAGCAGATGCAGTGCCTGCAAGAACAACAGAGCAAGCAGATACAGTGCCTGCAAGAAGAACAAAGAGGCCTGCGAGAAGAACAGAAGGCAGATCAACAGGTGATCCTTTCTGCCGTTACAAAGTTCAGTGATACGGTCGCTAAGCTACATGAAGATGTAGAGGTAGTGAACGAACGGGTTTCCGAGTTGGAGGAAGACCTAAAAAATGTGAAAACCGGCCTCACTGGACTAGAGAAGGAATTTCGGCGTATAAAAGCTGCTGGAGTTACATCGAGCGGAGTTGTCAGCATAAACCACGGGCCTAAAGTGAAGGTGCCTCCGTACGACGGTACTACGTCTTGGGTCGCCTACCGCCAGCAGTTCCAGACTGTCGCTGCTTCAAACGGGTGGACGGACGAACAGAGCCTGACAGCCCTCACCGTCGCACTCAGAGGACCGGCTTTATCTGTCCTGGAGGCACTACCGACCTCAGGCAGCGAGTTCAAAGACTTGCTGGAGGCACTTGAGGCTAGATATGGGGAACGACACCTGGAACACGTATTTCGTGCCCAGCTGCGTGACCGGACTCAGCGCCTGGGTGAAGGACTTCAACAATGGGCGTTGGAAATTGAGAAGCTGGTTCGAAAGGCATATCCTTCTGCTGATAGTAAGATGGTGGATACGAATATTTTGCAAGCCTTCGTCGACGGAATCAAGGATCTTGAAATTAGGGCTGCAGTAAAGCTTCGCCACCATTCCTCGTTAAAAGAAGCTCTCGCACACGCCCTGGAAGTAGAAGCTGTGCGTCATGATATCCGCCAAGGGTATAAGCTTCGAGAAGTTACGGAGGAGGTTAAAGAGATCAAGACACCGCCCAAGAAGAACACCGGGCCCATGTGTTACAAGTGTGGGGAAAGAGGGCATCTGCAGTTCACGTGTGCTAAGAAGGTAAGGCAACCGACCAAAACAGATGACAGACTGGATGCGCGTCTCAATAAAATAGAGCAGTGTTTGGAAGAGTGTGTGAAGAAGCATGACGCTGCGCCCTCCACCGCGAATCAGGGAAACGAATAAAAGCCAGGACTGCGGGGCGGGTACTGGCTGGAGCGGAGGAAGCCCCAGTAACCAGAATCTCACAAGCATGGAACGGGAACAGTCTACTAATACGCGGTGCAGTGAACAAAATAGAGTGCAAAATCACCCTAGATACAGGAGCTTCTAGAACAATAGTGAGACCAGACCTGGTGAAAGCTGTAGGGAGCCGCAAAGGCACCAGTTTAAGCAGACTTCTCTCCGCTTCTGGCCAGCAGATACCCGTCCTCGGTGAAAGGTCGGTTACGATATGTGTTGGGGAAGCGTCATATATTCACGACGTAATCGTAGCCGAAATTATGGATGATTGCATTCTGGGCCTAGACTTTATGAAGAAACACAATTGTCACATCGATATCACTAACGGTGTCTTTAAATGTGGTGATGAGGAGAACTTCATACTTGGCGGTCCCGATGGAAATGTCACGTGCCTGAAGAAAATCGTAATACCTGGACGAGCACAAACTGAAGTAAAGGTGAAGCTGCCTTCGAGTCAGAAGAATCAGCGGAATAGGTGTGTGCTGATTGAAGATACACGAGACAGTGCAGCCAGTCAGAAATTGCTGACAGCAAGAACTCTCGTCTATGGAGGTAAGACCGCTGTAGTAAGGGTTGTGAATATAGGCGATCGTGAGATTACCCTTAGCAAAGGTGACCTTATTGGAAGGTGTGAGGAAGCCGTTTGGATGAGAAGCTGCCAATCATCTCCAAGCTCAAAAACATCGAATACCAGGAGTGAAATTATAGTCACTAAGCTCCTTGAGGATTCTAAAAGTAATCTGAGCTATTCGCAAAGCATGAAAGCTAAGAGGTTGCTACTGCGCTTTAGGGATATCTTCTCTGACGAAGGAAATCCTGGAAGAACATCGTTAGTTCAGCACAAAATCGACACCGGACAGGAGCGACCTATTCGTCAGCGAGCGAGGCGCATACCGATTGCCAAAGAAAAGGAAGTACAAGACATGTTGGACGACATGAAGAGAAACAAGATTATAGAACCTTCTGCTAGCCCATGGTGTTCTCCCGTTGTGTTGGTAAAGAAGAAAGATGGTAGCACAAGGTTCTGTGTAGACTATCGACGGCTTAACGATGTGACCAAGAAGGATAGTTATCCACTGCCACGAATAGACGATACCCTGGACACATTGAGTGGTATGAAATGGTTCTCGACATTAGATCTGAAATCGGGCTATTGGCAAGTGGAAATTGATCCGAAGGATAAAGAGAAGACAGCCTTTTCAACTGGCAAAGGTTTATGGCAATTTAACGTGATGCCTTTTGGACTGTGCAACGCGCCAGCTACATTCGAACGACTTATGGAGTGCGTACTGGCCGGATTAGTTGGGGAAGCCTGCCTTGTCTACTTGGATGACGTCATAATCATGGGTACAGATTTTGAGGACCACTTACATAATCTAGAGCAAGTTTTAAAGAAGATAATGGGAGCAAACTTAAAGTTAAATCCGAAGAAATGCAGTTTATTTAAGAACAAGGTTAGCTATCTCGGCCATGTGATAACCAGCGAAGGCATACAGACCGATCCAGCCAAAATCGAAGCAGTGCAAAAATGGCCTACTCCCAAAGACAAGACTGAAGTGCGAGCATTTTTAGGGCTATGCTCATATTATAGACGGTTTGTTAAGGGGTTCTCTGAAGTTGCCAAGCCTTTACACAGACTGACTGAAGACAAGCAGTCATTTCATTGGGATGACACATGTGAGAGTTCATTTCAAAAATTAAGAAAATGTCTTTGCGAGACCCCAATCTTGGGATTTCCACAGCCTAACGGCCAATTCATTGTTGACACTGACGCCAGTAACACAGCGATCGGAGGAGTGTTATCGCAGAAACAGGGCGACAGAGAGGTTGTGATGGCATATTTCAGTAAATCGCTATCGAAACCTGAAAGGAACTATTGTGTGACAAGAAGGGAGCTCTTGGCTGTGGTAAAGACAGTACAGCACTTCAGCAAATATCTCCTTGGCGTGCGGTTCACGCTTCGCACTGACCACGCCGCCCTGAAGTGGCTGTTACAATTTAAAAATCCAGAGGGGCAAGTTGCTCGATGGATCGAACAACTGCAGGAGTACGACTTTATTATCGAGCACCGCAGCGGAAACGCGCATGGAAATGCTGACGCACTGTCAAGAAGACCGTGTCCGGAAGACTGCAAGCACTGTGCCAAACAAGAGACAAAGGATTTGCCATTGAGATTGACAAGAATGAGTCCTTCGAGATCTTGGGAAGATGAGGCGATGAAAGAAGCACAGGAAGATGACGAAGATGTACGGCTCATTGTCGCATGGAAGAAACGAGGCGAGGACAAGCCAAGATGGTGCGAAGTCGCTCCTACTAGTGCTGTCACCAAGGCATACTGGGCTCAATGGGACAGTTTTATTCTTCGGAACGGAATACTTTACCGAAAATGGGAGAAACCTAACGGCAGAGAGTTCCATCTTCAGATAGTTGTCCCAAGAGATAAGGTACAAGATGTCCTTCGTGAAGTACATGACGGCGTGTCAGGTGGACATTTGGGCGTAAAGAGGACTTTAACAAAGATTCGAGAAAGGTTTTACTGGCTCCATTGTCGAGAAGATGTGCAAGATTGGTGCCGCAAGTGTGCTACTTGCGCCGCGGTGAAAGGCCCACCAACTAGAAGCCGAGGAAATCTGCAACTTTATAACGTTGGTGCGCCATGGGAACGCATTGCAGTTGATGTGGCTGGACCGTTCCCAGTAACGGAATCAGGAAATAAGTATTTCATGGTAGTTATGGATTACTTCACTAAATGGCCAGAGGTATTCGCCATACCCAATCAAGAAGCCACGACTGTTGCCTCCAAGTTGTTTGAGGAAGTAGTTTGCCGGTTTGGTGTGCCCTTGGAAATACACTCCGACCAAGGCAGGAACTTTGAGTCTCAAGTATTTCAAGAACTCTGCAAAATATTGGGAATGCATAAGACTAGGACCACCCCATATCATCCTCAATCTGACGGCATGGTAGAAAGATTTAACCAAACACTTGAGAGACATTTAGCAAAAGTCGTTGACAGGCACCAGAGAGACTGGGACAAATACATACCGCCATTTCTTCTGGCCTACAGAACGGCAGAACATGAAAGCACGAAGGTAACCCCGGCGCGGGTAAATTTTGGCCGAGAACTGAGAATACCAGTAGATCTGCTGACTGGAGGCCCTCCTGACGACTCACGTTCTCTACAAGACTACATTTCCGAGTTACGTGAGAAAATGCGAGAGATTCATGCCATAGTACGGGAAAACGGATTGGAGTCGAGTGAAAAGATGAAGACTAGGTATGACCGCCGAGCAAATACAAGCGGCTTCGAAGAAGGAGCACTAGTCTGGCTTCACAATGTAACTCGACGAAAAGGAAAATCTCCGAAATTGCAGACAAGATGGGAGGGACCGTACAAAGTGGTAACTCGGTTAAATGACGTGACGTACCGAATTCAACGGCAGCCAAGAGGTGCACAAAAAGTGGTTCACATCGACCGCTTAGCTTCTTATCACGGCAGTAATGAAGATGCTCGGGACGAGCATCTCTAAGAGGGGAGCAGTGTCGCGGTCCTATCCCGAACCATCTAGAATAGAGCCTTCTGGAAGCCTATCGAATAGTCGCCGCATGCTGCGTTTTAGTAAACAATAAAACGCTGCAAGCAATAATGACTCGTATGTCCACTAGAGTAAGGTTCAAAACTCTTTAAATGAGTAACTGTTCGAGCGACCTTGCCGCGTGTACCGAATGTAGGTACATAGTTACGGGAATGTTCTAGAACCCTGGCCGGCGGATATAAATAGCGGCCGCCGCGGCGCGCTGTCAGTTCCGTTTGGAATAGCGAAGAGTAAACTTCGAGCGAACATACCTGCGATACGAGCGATAACCTACGACTTCAGCGATACTATTGGACTTCGATTGGAATCTACGTGTGGACTTCGTGTCGTGAAGACCTGCAGACCAGACCCTGCGTGAATAAATCCTAAGAAGTTGTCATTGGCGTTTTACATCCAGATCCGGAACCCTAGCCCGTAACAATATGATGGGTTTTAGATATTTGTGGAAATACTTTTATTCAACATAGTTTGAAATATCACATAGTAACGAATATTTCGATTACGTAATTTCATTTGCAGTCAATTGAAGAAATCGATTGAGTAACAACTTGCGAGAGCGACCACAATCTGGAGCCAGCAACAAGCAAATTATTGGTAACGCTTTTTTTTTATTTCACCTAATTTTTTGCTGTGACCGGGTTAGAATAACAAACGCCAATTTCGACCATGTCGTGTAATCGAGGATTGAAAGAGATATTGAACGATGACTCGAGATAGCATTTGAAGGGTACAAGGGAAGAACATGCTATATCCGACCGACATTGAACTGAGATAATGTTAATAATAGATTTCAAACCTCCTTAAAATAAACATTACTTATGTGATTTATTACACAAATATCTTGTTTTTAATAAATAGTATTAGTGTTCAGTGACAAAGGTAGAAATGAACCATGGACAAAACATTTTATTTTCCGTGTATGACTAGGACCTTGCATGTTTTTGCAAGAGCGTTTTTGCGTTTCGTTCTACCACTTTTACACTATAAAATGGCATTATCAGTTTAAAAAAAGTAAAAATGCGACATTGCATGTTCTTCCCCTGTGCCCTTCATTTATAATATTTTTTTTAATGTAAAAAAAATTAGTACATATTTGATATGTGAAATTAAATAGTGAAATGGGAATTTATTTTATTCACGTATGCCTATCACTTCTTTTTACACACTGCATTGCCATTGTAAAGTTTACTTATGTGCAATTAATGTAATAATAATGAACCATAGCCATTATATGTTATCTTTTTGTCAATCATTACATAGTTTTTGATTAAGAAAGTATGCTACTAAATTAATTAGGCTTCGAAGTATTTTTTTTCATCAAAAACTATGTACAGAAGAAGAAAAATATATTTAAAGTGTCTGTAATTCTATAATTTAGCGTAGCCTCAGACCTTATTTACAATTGTTATACAACTGTAAACAAATCTGAGAATTTGCGAACGAGACGGTTACCACGGATTAACCTGATCAGTCTTGACCCTGAAAACAACAATAGAAAACCATTGTTATTTTCAGGACTGAGGAGATAAAGTAGTGACGGGTCATTGTGCGAAATTATTATTGCCTCGCGAACAGATATTTTTTAATGTTTCGTGCAATGAAGTATAATAATAATTAGTACTAAGTAGAAGATCGGTATGTTACCTCGCCTGCCACCACTCATCGTCTGAAGCGTTGGTGACGTGCAGGATATCGCCGTAGCGGAATGGGAGACCCCGGGAAGGCAGGCCGTCGTCTCGTATCGGGTCATAGTCGAATAGTGCTCTGAAATAGCAGAACAATCCTGTACAAAGGGGAGGAGATGAAATGAGAAAGCATCCAATGACTACCAAATGTTCTATTTGGCATAGAATAAAATATGAATTGTAATTAGGGCGGTAATTTGGAAAATATTTTGATTATTATTGAAACTGCATTTCCAGATTTTGAAATTTGTACAGTCCGAAAGAGAAGCGCATTTTTTACATGCTACTAATATTATAAACGCGAAAGTTTGTTAGAATGGATGTTTGTTACTATTTCACGTAAAAACTACTGAATGGATTTTAATGAAACTTTGCAATAATATAGCTAAAACATCAGAGTAACACATAGGCTACAATTAAAAAGATATTGTATGAATTGTCCAAAATACGACGATAAGTGTCAAGCAGGAAAAAAATCTACCCGATAATCCTGCGCAGACGGAGTTGCGGGCACCAGCTAGTGTTTAATATTTTTTTTACGAAAGAAGAACGGCACACATCTAAATTTAAACTACACTCATTCTAAAAGAATAAATAAAGTGTGGTCTATTTATAATAAACAACATATAACTGAGGGTCAGTCACAAGAAGAACTGTGACAAATACTCAGTTGCTTGTCCATCCATTCGAAGCTTACCGCACATATAGTGATCGTTTCTGTGATGTCCGCAGCAGTGTGTGATGTTGTTTCAGCTCATTGATTCGCGCCTCAAATTTGTTGTACTCTTGTGGCCTGTATACAACAGTCAACTTCACGTTTTGGCCGGTGCCCTGCAGAAGAAGAGTAATTTTTAATTACAATGTATAAGTAGGTAATTCACGTAATATATAAAAAATGAACTCTCCAGTACTTTAAACGTAGTTAGGGATAGTTAATCAGTCTATTTATAAATAACTCTGCACAGGTTATTTTTGACAATACCCTAAAGTAATAAACTGGAAACGGGTTGTGGTGCAGATAAAATAATGTTTATGGTACCATTCATTAAACCAGAAAAGTATGGACATGTAAAGAAAACAAAGTTGCCTTACATAATATCTATTACTAAGAGTCAGAATAACCTAACAAGTCTTTTCATAGCATCTGCTACTGAACTAAGTTGCTGTATTATGTGTTTAAGTAAACAGCGCCTCGCTTATTATTTTATTACACAACTAGTTGAAATAAACTACTACTTTAAGTGTCTGTTAGGTACCGTAGGTATTTACAATAAACATAACAAGAATAAACATAGTTTGTCTGTCTGTCATCAAGATGTGTTCGAGTGGAAAAAAGTCGCATGGCTTATCGTCCGACATTGTCAGTGTAGTGTGTCGCAACACTTAAAGTGCTTTGTGATAGCTGATTGAGGATAGTCTGAACCTCATCAGCCGAAGATGCGAACGGGTGCCAGCCATCAGTCTTCTCGTGACCACGATGACTGTAACGTCGTCGAAACGTCGAGGTAAAATAGCAATAAATTACTACGCGATTAAGCCCCGAAAATATTCTACCTAAACATAACAAGAAACACTAAATGAAAATAATATAAAAATAATATAGAAAATAGTACAAGAATTGTATACTGACCTTGAGCGCTTTAGCGGCCTGCTCGTGCGTCGCGTGGGTGATATCGGTATCGTTGACAGCCAACAGCCTGTCACCTCTCCGCAGCGTCCCGGACCGCTCCGCCGGACCACCGGCCAGTAGGAACGATACGTATATGCCGTGACCATCTTCCCCGCCGACGATGTTGAATCCGAGCCCCTGTTGGCCCTTCTCTATTTCGACAATGCGCTGTGGCTCTTCTTCGCTGTCCGTGACGTCTTCGCGACGTAGGGTGTTGTTGCTAGCGCTTGATGCTGCGAAAAAGTAGTCTCTATTATAAAGATGAAGCGATACTGCGGACTATATTAGTTAAGTTGAATTTCTGCACAATTTTTGCCCCAAACTGAGGATTAATAGCTTTAATGGTATTTTCAGTTGAGTACTTTGATCTTAATAAGGCAGTAGTCTTTAGGAAGGCTCTATGTGAGGTAAGCGTGACCTTGCAAGGAATTTGAAGTATTTTGAAGTGCTGGCATTTCAATACTTAAAATCCCTCGCGAGCGACAAAAAAGCGAAAGAAGATGATACAATTTACTTTTACTTATACTTTTTTATGTACAATAAAGTGTTCTCTATCTATCTATCTATCTATCTACAATTTTCGTTCATTTCTGTATTTCATTCTGCTTGATCAAGAACGATGCAACATTCTCAAACACAAGGAAGTTTTAACCAACGCATTGGTTAAAACTTCCTTGTGTTTGATTCATTAGGAATTAAATGTGTAAACAAAACAAAATCATTCAAGTGTACAAATGAAAGAAAAATTAAACGTCTAAATAAACAATGATTCAGATTCGGATAAGGTCAATTAAAAAAGAATTGAGTCTCCTTCCTCTCGCTAGTTTAATAAGGACGGCGAGAGGCAAACAGTTATTCAATCCATTTTTTATTTGACCGTATTATGTAGTGTTAATTAAACGTTGTTATATTAAGAATGTTATACGTTTTACATGCCTAATAATCAAAATAATAAAACAAAACGCATTGGGGTTGATATGGCCGTTATTTGAACCTGGTCGAATATAACGAATTATTAAGGATTAATTACAATCATGATTGGAACGTCGTCGTCATTCGGCAAAAGACCAAGAAGTCAAAGACGGTGGCTCGCGAATAACCAACTAAAAATGAGGATGGTCGGGGCATGTGGTCAGGCGGCGCGACGGTCGGTGGACTAAGACGGTCACGGAGTGGTGGCATAGGTTGGGTAAACGATCAGCGGGGAGACCAGCGACTCGATGTTCCGATAACATTACTAAAGCCGACGTAAAGCACTGGACGAGAGATTTCACGTACCAGGGAAGGGGCTTACGCCCAGCAGTGGGCTCTATGTATGGGCTGGATGGATAGCAGCGACAGTCTACTCACGCGTGTGCGCCCTTGAGACGGGCGGCGTAGGACTCGGCCTCGGGCCAGGAACGAGCACCAGTTGCACACGGTCACCGCTCGCTTTTAGAGCCGCCACCGCCTCTTCGTGGCTGACGTTGTCGAGGGCTACGTCTCCACGCTGGAAGAGTAAAACGTACATTTTAGTTGTAGATAAAAAAAGTAACAGACACCAAGTGACACTGTAGCAATCAAGGTGTTGATTCATAAATCGTACTTTCTAATAGTACAAGACGGTGCAGGTTTCGGCCTGGTAATCTTATACATAATATATTCAGGCACAACTTTTGACAATCGTATGTGATAGTCATTTCATTTATAAAATATTACGATCTCAGGAAAAATACTACAATTTTTCTTGATATTTTAATTGTTTTGCTATGCTACTTTCCGTACTATAATCACATAGGAAAAACTATAATTAATCGATATCGTGGCAAGTTATCTCGCCAGAGCCGCTTTTATCAATCTAGTTAGGGAGTAGCGTTAGCATAACAAAACAAGTTAAAGTAAGTTGTTTATGTCCATGATATTTTATAAAAAAGATTCTTATGACATTAAACCTCTGAAAATATTGTTAGCTATTTTTGTTAGACTCTTAGAACTCTAAACCCGTTATACTATACCACGGTGAGACCAATCTTAACATGATTATATCCTTTAAAAACCTATTTAGAGGCTAAACATTTTTATAAAATGATTATATCCTTTTTAATGCACTAACCCATTCTAAGGACTATTAAAAAATATTATATTAATATTAGTTTTGTAAAGAGGTTCGAAATTTCACTGATGTCGGTAGTCGCCCATTAGCTCAGTTGGGAGTGCGCTGGTACGGTTAGCCAGAGGTCGCGGGTTCGAGTCCCGGCATTTTTGGGTGGAATTGGTGGCATGGGTGGAATTTTTAGCCTCTAAATAGGTTTTCAATCTTAGCGTGGTAACATACCTGTGTGACGTAGGGTTACCGGGGTTACCGACGGGCCGCCGTCTCCGTACCTAACCGCAATTAGGGCAATGATTGACAGTACAAGATAAACATAAAGACATAGAACATTTTTTAGCTCACCGAGGTATTTTTGACCATTAGCAACTTATCGCCGACCCGTAGTCTGCCGTCCTTGTGTGCGGTACCTCCGGACATAATTTTAGTGACATAGATGCCGTTATCCCCTGGGATATGTTGGTTGCCGAGTCCTCCGGCTATGCTGAAACCGAGCCCTTGGCCGCCTTTGACGAGTTCGATCTCTATGGCGTTCTCATTAGCACTGGCAGCCTGAGAAGTATCTATCACAGTGTTGTCTGAAGCGCGTCTTCTTATTTTCTGAAATGAGTACATATATTGAGATTACGGTGATAATTATGAGTCACTAAGTAACTTCACGATAGCAAAAATATGTACGAGTATACTCACCAATCTTACAGTGTTTCCAGCTTTTTTCAATGCATCAACCGCATCTGCGTGAGTCACATTGACGACAGCGGTATCGTTTACCTGCAAATATATACATACATTATGACCTATTCAAAGAATATTAAGTAACGAAACAGAACGCAAGCGAAAATAGGACTAATCTTAAGCATGCTTGATCCAACTCTCACACCTGTGATGCGCCAGAACATCTACCGCGTGAAATATGTTCTTTCATGAATACATATAGCAATGGATTGTTTTACTCCAATAACACATATCTAATTACGAATGGCTAAGGAAAAAACTGGCCAGTAAACAAAACAAAATTGATTCTGACTCAGTTGGCCATGTCAGAATCACCGGGCGCATCGAGGCCGTATATCCGTAATATACATATATCTTGCGTGGCAAAAAATATGTCTCCTTAATTCAGGACTGTAGAGAGTGCCAGTTCCAATCACTTTCCAGAATGGTTTTTATTATTTGTTGTCATACTTCAATTCAATTCTTGTTTATGGCACCCTCTAGGATTCTGCCAATGTCAGGTTTGTGGAGATGGCACTTTTTTTTTTCACTAGTCGCGCACCTCACAAATTGAACTTTTAGTAACCACAACGTTAAACATAATAAAATAGTACATAAATATTATGAAACGACTAAATAATATATATCTACAGTTTTATATTGTTAGATTTTATAAAATTACATAAAATTTTAATAAAAGGGGAAAATACAAGGGGCTCCACCGATCGAAAATTTGTTGGGAGAGGAAAGTCTGATGGAAGGGAATCATAAAGCGAAGAAGACAGTTTTGGACAGTCGAAGAAGATACTTTATTGACTGAACTATATTTTGATAAGTTTGACACTTGTATGTATTATCCATATTATCATCTTGACGTTAGAGAAAAAATCTTAATGAAAATCCGTTTCGTTCCTTTTTTATTTCTTTTTACACTTCTATCATACTATTCTGAGAAAATGTCAAGTGGCTACCTATTACAGTCCAAGAAATATAACTATATAGAGCAAAAATTTACGATTTTAGCCTCTAAATAGGTTTTTAAAAATTTACGACTTTACCTTTATATTTTACCATCGTTATCAACCCTTGTATGTCCCCACTGCTGGGGCACGGGTCTCTTTCTGCATCGCAGGAAGGTTAGGCCATACTCCACCACGGGGGCCAAGTCCGGGTTGGATATTTTACCATAGGGGGTCCCTATTACCGCTTGTAAAGGGGGATTTTGTTACACCCTTTATGGATCTCACCTGTAATATAGCGTCGTTGATCTGCAGTTGGCTTGCGGCAGCCGCACCCCCCGGGATTAGCTTGGTGACGTAGATATGTGGGTCATCACCAATGTGTGGATTGTCAGAGCCCCCTGCGATACTGAAGCCAAGCCCGGCCCCTCCAGCCCGAGATAGAACCACCACTTGGTAAGTGTACCCTGGCTCCTCACCGCTAACAGTTTCAGCACCACCTCCTTCTATACCGTTAACCTGCAACTTCGAAGAGAATGGCCTATTTGAAAAACAACCAAACTTTAAAACACTGGTCTGTGTAAATAGTCTGCATAAAACAGGTAAATCCTTATTCACCAAAAAACAATAATAAAGCTGCTGAAAATATACAGATGAATAAAATATTTTGTTTCAGACATCTTGCTAGTATTCAGTTTCATTGATTGCCAAGGTTGAGGAATTTTATTGATCAAATCAGCCAGTCGCATTTAAAGACCCATATCTGTTGGTCATTTGTTAATTGGTTGAGATTTTATACTTTAAATCACAATAGTGGGTAAGATACTGGTTTTCTATACTTGTTAAACTTAAAATTATTGTAGGAGGTATTAACCAGCCCCATTATATAATGTTGTAAAAGCTTCTTAGCCATAGTGAGGTAAATAAAAGGTTGCATTAGATTGAGGCTTACAATTTCAGGATTTTCAGTTTTAATGTCGATTCTTGTTAGTAAACATAATAACACCAATAGCTTTTAAAATATGTACAGAATATAATTACCTGCTTCATTTCCGATGCAGTAACGTGCGCCTGAAATTGGTAAACATTAAATTAGATCATGAAAACACACAAAACAGTTGTGTTAGTGCTTAAAACATGCATTAGCCAATAACTTTAGGTATAAATGACTTAGTGGAAACAGACCTGACAATGTAAAAAAGTGAAAAATATTAAAAGTTGGTCAACTATTAGGTACAGTTCTTTGGTATTGCATTTGGTATTCACCTCTTAAATGAAAATGTATCTTTTCTAAATACAGGGGTTGCAAAAAAGTACAGTTAAACTTATGTGTTCCAAACTAAATGTTAGGTACTTGCTACATGACACAGCTGATACTTTTTTTGGAATTACAGAGCTGGTCTCCTAGTTTCTGCAACTCCCTAAATTTAGGTAGTCCTCCTGCTGTAAGTCTACAAAGCAACTAGCAATATACCTTCTTGTGCTACATTATACATATACATCCATGAAAGAAACTGACAAAGGTGAATTGATTCTAGCATATTAAATTAGGTTGTTTGGAAGAGATTGCTCTAAGCGATAAGGCAACCGCCAATAGAATAATATAAAAGAATAATATGTAGGTTTTTCTGGTAGTACAATAAAGAGATCTATCTATCTTTATAAATTATATCTTGGAGTTTAATTTAATACAGGTACCAACCACCATTAGTGGTAAACAAATGAACCCAGATAACATCTGTTTTATTTGACACAGAAAATAAACATGGACCCACTCACCGTGTCTAGATTGAACAGGGAGGAGACCTTCCTGAGGAATCCATTATGAGGTTTTTTCTTCCTTCTCTCAGTCATTTTGAAAGGTATCAGTGCGCATAACCTTCTAGCAGTCGATTACTCGCACTTCTTGGTATAATACTATGTACACTGCATGCATGTTAGTTACAAACTCGTGTACTTCATCAGCACCGCACTTCGCGACGCTCATGCACCACTCTCTACCTAGAACCCAAGTCTAACTTGCACCAAAACATTTTATAGGGCAACCTCAACTCCTTATCACAGAAAGTATTGTAGTAGCGATTTAGACCACAACTGAAGCTCATGTTAGAGGCCTGTATTGTACTGCAGTAAACCTTATCATAATAATTTCGCAGGGCCAAGCCCTAATTTGATAATAATTTAGTATCTAAGGTGTATGAGTGAGTTATTAAGGACATTGTCACCATTCGAGCCAAATGAGAGGATGATATTATGAATGTCAAAGCGATGAACTGTAATTAGAATGTCGCTGTTACGTTATTAGTGTGCAAATCATGATATTTCCGTGGTAAATCGGTGTTGGTATCACATCAGTAAAACAGGGCGGATTGGTTACAAGCAATTTCGTCTGGTCCGACGTAAGTCTCACCAAGATACGAAAACGTTCCCAAGGTGTAAAGAAATTACTAAACGTTTAAAAATAGATTAGTGTTTATGGCCTTACTTGCAACGAATTCGAAATATCAGCAGAGTGAATGTCAAAGTTTTGTGTGCAATTTCATTTCACTGATTTTCATTGGTACATAAATTCCTTCAGTCGATGTACTCGTTGTACATCATTGGCACTGTTACGAAATTTATCGGCACGAATCCACGGAACGATGAAACGTTAGCGTACATATCGCCGAAAACTTGTACTATATTTTTAGGTTATAAATAGTACAATACGAGAAGACGCGAACAGTAAGCCATCGAGAGACTCAACTATCCGCCATTTGTAGAGTTCACGTCACGTCATCAAAAAAACATTTCAATCGATCTATATTTGTCTAACGCCAAAAGATGGCGCTTATTTAAAAAAAATCCTAAGGGTGTAACACTAATGATGATGACACAATAGGTAGTGTTGTAGGTAACATGTTAAGAGTGTATGTCCTTAGTGTACTTATTCATTTAAAATTACAAGTCGAAAGCAACATTACCTAACGATATTATTTACAAAAAACGATTCTTTAGAATACTACTTGAATAATTGCAGTTTAATAGGTTTTCTGTAGTAAAGGGAAAGAAGACGGTTGCAAAAAATTGCCTGTGAGGAGTGTTTTTGAGAAGAAACCACTTTTCATCAGAAAGTTCTGCAAAAACTCTTGACAAAACGATAGTTACAAAATAATTTGACTTTTTTATGTCCTGTGACAACCTCAATAACGGCTATTGATATGTGTCGCCACATATCAATAGACACATATCAAACGGATTACCGCCAAATTATTCGTGTTATTAATCCGTGGATATAGGGTATGACCTGACGACATTAATTTGTAGATTGTTAACCAAGGGCTGTATGACATCAATTGCATATGAGGTTTTTGGCGCCCGAGCGCAGCGAGGGCGCTAATTAGCCCGAGTATGCAATTGATGCTGATGCGAGGTAAGTAAAACTTAAAAGACTTAAAACATGTGTAACATCATTGTATTATACCATTATGATCGCTAATAAATGAATATGAATATGAGTAAAAAGTAATTAACTATACAGTGCGTTCACATTAACTTGACGCGTGAGAGAATTGGTAGCACTGAGATGTTTACTGTTACCATGTTAAATAAGAAATCATTCCCATTACTTGGGGAAAAACAAGCCCTCATTGTTTTACCATTTTCCGATTAGGTCCAAAAGCTAATTCACAATATGTCCTTGTTACCAATTCTCTCACGCGTCAAGTTAATGTGAACGCACTGTAATTCTTCTTCTTTTATATAATCGGGGGTTAGATCCATGTCTTCGTCACTTGACATTTTTCAAAACTTACTGTTTATGGTGACCTGCATGATCTGTTAAGTGTTTGTTTTGTTGATACGTCTACAAATACTTGGTAAGTGGTTGTAAACATAAAAATTCTTGGTTAGGAAGGGATTGGGGAAGGATCCGCCCGATCCGCCGGATGTCCCACCAGATGACCGGTCTGGCGACATAGAACTATCTCCACCCCTTTTGACTCAGGATGAATTCAGGATGAAATACATTCTCAGGACAGACTCTGCCTAGTCACATTAGGTGTTATTACACTTCCCTGCCCGTGGAAGCTTATATCCTGCCCACAATACAGTGCAAGAATTGCTGTCACTTCGGCCACATTAAAGCACAATGTCGTTCGAAGCACAGATGCTTTAAATGCTTCATGCAACACTACAGAGGCAACATGTTTGTTTTGCTCTTGTTTCCACATGGCTACTGATAAATCATGCCCAGAGTTTTCAAGACAAAAGATGATAAAAATCACCATGTCTCAGGAAAATGTGTCTTACGATGAAGCTTCAGCTCGCTTTCCTAATGTCCGCCGCCCATATGCTGATGTCGCTCGAACAGCTGCTACCAATTCTTAACTAATCTCCCCACAGCATACTCCACATAAAAATGTGCCCTCAACTCAACTCTCCTCTTATAGGAAAACTGTGTTCACACCAGTCAAGGTCAAATCTCCAGCATCATCACAAGGGTAAGATAGGGTGGCTTACTCTGACATTATTAGGGTTCCCCCCTCGCAACATAAAAATGTTTGTGCCTGTTCACACCAACCCATTTCGAAAACTCCCCTCGAGCTATCCCCATCACCCCCAATGATAACTTGCTTGAGCTGTTGGCCTCATGTTTGGTCAGCATTTGTTCCCGTATTGAAGGCATCGAACTACCGTACAACGTGAAACAAATACTTGCACAACTAGTTCCTGAAAATGGCAGGTACATTCAACCTGAAGATAATACAATGGAATTGCAGGAGTGTTAGATTTAAGAAGAATGAACTCATAGACCTGATAAATCAGAATTGTCCATCAATTCTAGCTGTCCAGGAGATGTGGCTGCGGCCTGGGTCTCATTTTAGAGTTTCAGGCTACTCAGGTCTGCGGGATGATAGAATTGATGGGTACGCTGGTTCTGTGTTATTGTGTAGTCGTCTAATTAGTTTTTCTTTGATTCCTCTTCCTAGTCACTCAGATTTACTTAATATAGTTGCTGTTAGAGCATTTAATTTTTCTTTTGTGTCTATTTATATCCCTCATCCCACTCAATCTGCTTACTCAGAGCTCAGAACTCTTCTTTCTTCTGTACCAGGCCCCTTATTGCTACTAGGAGATTTTAATAGTCACAATACTATTTGGGGTTCACATAAGTGTGATGGTTTTAGCTCCCTTTTGTTAGATCTTTGTGATGAACTCAACCTTTGCATCTTAAATGCTCTCCAACACGAAGAGTTTACCCCACTCAAAATCCCAAATCTGCGGTCGACTTGTCCTTAGTATCCAGCTCCTTAGCATCAACTATAAACTGGCAGGTCTTACCTGATTCCCGGGGTAGTGATCATTTCCCTATCCTGCTAGAAGTTATGGGTAGGGAAACGTTAACCAGGAAATCCCCACCTCCCCTACTTAAGTATGTTTTAAACAATGCAGACTGGAGTAAGTTTTCTGAGTGCTTAGATATGGTAATCTCCTCTTCGAATGTCCAAGAGGAAGTCAGGGATATTTACACCCTCTTAAAAAACTCCATTCAATCAGCTGCCGAGTTATCTTTTAAAAAAAAGAAAATAAAAGGGAATAGGCTACGAGCTCCACCGTGGTGGGATTCAGACTGTTCGGAGGCTATTAAAAATAGGAAACAGGCTGAGCAAAATTACACTCGTCAGATGACTCCTGCGAATTTTATAACATATCAGCGGTGCGACGCAGAAACAAAAAGATTGCTACCACAAAAAAGTCTGAATCCTGGTCTAAATTTTGTGAAATCCTCTCTCCCAACACACATCTGACACTTGTATGGACTAGCATAAAAAGATTTCGCGGTGCTTACGCCAGTAGCAATCCCACATCCAATGTTGTCTCTGATTGGTACATGCAGTTCGCCCGAAAACTGGCCCCTGATTCTGTCCCCTCGCTTCACGAGTGCATTCTCAACTCGACTTCGCCAAATACCTCAAGTCCTCTCGACGACCCATTTTCCTCCGAAGAGTTAGACCTAGCGCTGAAGGGGCTAAAAGATTCTTCACCTGGAGCCGATGGTATACCATACTCATTTGTTACAAATGGTGGTACACAGGTTAGGGATCTTTTTCTGGAACTGGCTAACAAAGTGTTTTTAACGGGTTTACCGCCAGACGAATGGCGCTTGCAAATAATAATCCCTATTTTGAAACCAGGAAAGCAGAGTGGCGATCCGGAAAATTATAGGTCCATAGCCTTATCATCATGCTTGGCAAAAGTTATGGAACACCTCATTAAAAATAGGCTGGAATGGTTTGTTGAAAACAAGAGTATTTTAGCACGAAGCCAATTTGGTTTCAGAAAAGGTTCAGGTACGATGGATAGTTTAATCGGTGTTTTCCTCGATATCTCCTCGGCGTACGACAACGTGTTACTTCCTCTACTCAGACAGAAAATGCTACAGCTGAGTATCCCCACGAGGATAGTCCATTTAATGGTGTAGAAAAGAACACTTTATTTTCCCATGACCTTTGTGCGCAGGCAACAATAAATTTAATGACTTCGTGGACAGCATCCTGGGATCGTTCACGTAAAATTGTCGGGAAATATTGTGGGGATATTCAACCCACAATTTCAAGAAGGCCTTGGTTCTTCAAGTTTAGAACTGCTAGTAAACGCGTTACTTCTTCGATATGCAGATTAAGAATTGGCCACGCTAGCACTCCGGTTCATCTCGCAAAATTAAGGGTGCGGAACCACTTCCTCTGTGAGTGAGGACTCGAGGAAGGCACCGTTGATCACATGTTTTTCAATTGCCCTAAAGTACCGTCTTTATATGATCTCCTTCCCCCGGATATCCCCAAGCCCATACATTTCAAGTCGTTATTAACCTTAGTTCGTACACCGTTTATTACATTTATGGCTAATTTCTTTACTGATAACAAAATCAAATTGTGATGTGTTGCTAGCCAGATAATGTGTATTTATATATTTGTGTATGTTTATCCACAGGCCAATAGCTTAACAGAGTGAAATTTAAATTAAATAACCGACCATTCCCTGAGCTGTTACTTTATGCAACCCTGACATTGGCACAAATATTGGTTGCCATCAAACCATTAAAAAAAACCATGCTGTAATGTTAAAATTACATGGTATGTTTTGAAACCTATGCTGTAATGATATCCATACACCCCCGCATTCAGGGAAGTAAGTGACTAATTACAGAGCAAGAGATATGTAAAATATTGTTTAATGTGCACAATTACACAATACACAATTATATTTTGTTTTGGATTGGCACAAACATTTTAAGCATATTACCTACTTTTTGAATTACTCAAATCCATGAAGGGTTTTGGGTGGGTTTTCTAGGTAGGTAGGTAGGTAGGTAGGTAGGTAGGTAGGTAGGTAGGTAGGTAGGTAGGTAGGTAGGTAGGTAGGTAGGTAGGTAGGTAGATAGGTAATAGGTAGGTAGGTAGGTAGGTAGGTAGGTAGGTAGGTAGGTAGGTAGGTAGGTAGGTAGGTAGGTAGGTAGGTAGGTAGGTAGGTTATTCTTTATTGTACACAGAAATTACAGTAACAGAAATTATATTAAGAAAAAAGTACAAATGGCGGCCTTATTACTAAAAGCAATTTCTTCCAGGCAACCGTAGACGGAGACTAATCTTAAGTTGAAAAAAAAAACCGGCCAAGTGCGAGTCGAGTTCGCACACGAAAGGTTCCGTACTATTATTATCTACCTCCACCATATTTCAAGTGTCTACCTGTTGTCGTAATTAAATTAACAACAAATATCTGACCATATTATCAATTTCTTGACTTTGATAATATTTGAATTTTTTTTTTACACCAAAACCGAACGAAAGAAAATATAATTTACATAGATATGTATTGAGCGGTCATCTTGAGAATGTTGATGAATTAAGAATTTAATTAATAATGGTTGTGTGTTTTTGAATCGGCAATCTGACATCGCACACCCAGTGAATACTCCAACCACTACAGGGTGACATTGAAAAAGTTGCTAGCCACATTTGAGGGGCCAATTCTAACAATGATGTTGAAATACCTCCAAGGGATGATACCTTGAACTACCTACTTAAAAATGCACACCTTTTCGTGCCTACGTGGTAATTATGGCAGGCCACCGTAGAAGTCAAATAAACGTAGAAATAATTTTCCGATGCTGTGATTTTCCTTCCTACCAACTATATAAATAAATATTCATGGACATATTACAAGATCTCGTTAGCCCTATACTAAGTACAACTAAATGACTTGTGTTACAGGTGCCAACTCGACGGTAGATTTAATACAATAAATACATACATAACATCCAAGACCCGAGACAAACTAGAAAAGTTCGTTTCCTAGTTTGACCCGACCGGGGATCGAACCCGAGACCTTTGGTTTTACAGTCAGCGTGCCAAGCCGCTGCGCCACCGAGGCCGTCACCTATAAGTTTCTACGTTTCAACTATAAGTTTCAGATTGCTTTTGAATCAAACTTTGGAAATCAAGGATATTCCCCGAAATGTTTTACTTGCTGCCTACCTTCAACATGAAAAAAACGTTTAAAGGACATCACCCATTTTATACGGATATTCGGGAATAATTTAACGTCCTCGGCCGCCAGAAATAAATTTATTTTATTTTATATGAATTTTAAAACAATTTAATTGTATTGCGATTTTTATTTTATTCCAGAATGGGCGATCTCCTTTATGTTAAATGAAAATGTTTTTACCTTGATATCATCCGGCATCCCACTTGAGTTCGGTATGATGCTGATGGCCGCCGCCTAAGGAAAATACTTAAATATTATCTTTGCACCATTTAGCCATTTTGACGACAATCTTCTAAATCAGAACTATAGTGCACTAGCTTTTGCCCGCTACCCCGTCTGCGTGGACTTTTTTTGCAACCCTGTTTATTCCCTTAAGGTTTAAATTTTAAAAAACGGTGAAACACGTTTAAGAAATTGTGTTGCAGAGTAATTATTTAAAGTTTCAAGAAAATTAGACAACATTCTTTAAACCTCCAACACAAATTTCGGCAACCCTTTTCGCCCCCTTACGGGTTGAATTTAAAAAAATCCAGTCTTATTCCTTGCAAAATTTCAGCTTCCTAGGTCCAACGGCATGGGCTGGGCGTTGATGAGTGAGTCAGTCAGTCAGGACTTTGAATTTTATTTATTAAATATAGATAGAAGATTTGTATAGGTAGGTACTTAAAAAAATGTAAACAATCTTGATACATCTTTTTATCGAGATACACACTTTTTAAATCAAAATCTTTCCACTTTACCATATTCAATCTGTTTAATGTAATTTCACGAAATTGAAGTAAAATGTAAATATTTTTATTTATGAAGTGTATACACATTTTAATAAAAATACTAATCAAGATTATTTAAATTTATTTAATTACCTAAATAAATGGACTGGAGGGCTGCTTTTCATAGAACTACAATAGGCTATTTGACAGGTTTCAGAAAACCAACTCAGGTTTTAATAAGTGCTTAGAAAGTGATGATTATAAAATATTTCATGTATTATTTCTAAAAGGTTCTCGTGTTGCTATATTTACTGAGCTGTGACGTCATGATAGTTACGACCTATCCTGGCCTTTTTCGATAACCTTTCTCTTTAATGCCAACTCTTTTGGGGCAAAATGGACCTATATCAAAGACAATGGATGACCTACTGGCGGCCCTATAATATAGATTCTGCTAACGCAAAAGTGCAGGAAGTCATGGTCAAGCCTACACTGACTATTACACATGTTTTCATTGCATTGCTTTTTAGAGTTCGGTCGCACAAACGCTTCAAGTCTTAATGGGGTCAATGTATTTAAAATATAAGTCACTGGTTTTCCACTGATTTTGTAAAAGGTCGATCCAACAGAATAAGCCCCTTGGTTTGATACAATATTTGTATGTTTCATTTTATTCAGCTTTTGTCTACATTAATTGAAATCGTTAAATACGAAAATTAATGAAAATTATTAAACGTCATACGGCGAGTATTTGTCTCATTAATTCAAGAAAAATGTGTTCCTACTGTCAATTTCGTTTCCTTACTAGGAAGTACGTAATTCAATAAAAACGTTCCGACCACGGCTGAATGGAATGAATGGCTGAATGAAATGTACCTACCTTCGCCATGTCGGGTGTGATATTTCTTCGCTCTTGTTTCGCGTTGCTGTCCAATAGGAAGGCATTTGATACCGATCTGAACTCAGTATCATCTGTTTGAATCTGGAAACCAAAGAAAGGCCTGAAAGGTCTGTGCCAGAGCAGTGGTCCCTGATGGATGAAAGAGATGGAAACAAGTTATAGTGCACCAAAGAAGGTGAAAGTTAAAGAGGATAAAGAATATTGTTCAATAGAATCATTACCACATTAACAATTCTATTCATCATCATCAACAACCCATTATGTCCTCACCGACGGGCATACGGTATAGGCCATACTCCACCACGGGGGCCAAGTCCGGGGACTGGTGGAGGCTTGCAAGACTAGTGGCTGGTCTTACCGTCAGAAGTTTTCAAGCCGCCCTAAGGCCTCTGACTTGGCTTAACGACTGCCATCTATCGAAGGCAGCCGGTACTAAATGATTTAAGTGGCGTGCGAAGCACGGAACCGCTCGGAAAAATGCCACTAGCGTTAGTCATAGACGGTCACTCATCCGTGCACTGAATGCGCTCCACCTTCGTGATCGTTTAAGTAAATGATTGTATTGAACAACGTGAACAACTAGTATTTTAGAGACTCGCACCCGGATTGACTTACCTCGCGGCGAGTGCCATCGACCTCCCACTTGTTAGCGATGCGGATCGTCTCCGCAGTCTTCTGCTGAACGCTCTTCGTCTCATCGAGAAGCGTGAGCTCGTAGAACTCTTGTATATCTGGAACAAAAGACGACAAAGGTTACCTACGTACTAGCCCATCTACATTTCATTATATAAACTAAAAATCTAATTTAGTAATAATAAACATCGCTGCAAAATGTCACCAGGAAAAGTTAAAAAGGATGAGATTAAGCATGGTTTATGTTTAGTAAGTATGTTCTGTTCTGTGTCTGTTTCAAGACACAGGGCCCAATACAGATCGTTATTTCCAACACATTAACTGTCGAATTCTGCAGCCGCAGTCCTTGAAACAGAATAGTAATTAATAACAGATAAATAGGTTGATCATGATTATATTGATCATGCACAATCGCGTAGGTTGTCTTTTCAAGTCATTTTCAAGTTTACTTCTGTGGAGTTGACATTGTATAATTTTCTAATTATACTAATGATTTTAGCCAATTTGGACTAGTTGTCATGCTACCTATGTTGAAGAGAGACGAGTCCTACTTATTTTACCTACATGTTGTTCACCACCTACGCGCGATAATTAAAAGTCTCAAGTAAGTAGTCTCGTTTGAGTAGTGGAGGGACACTTGGCTAGAAGGGAAGACGGCCGGTGGACCAGGGCAGTATCGGAGTGGTGGCCAAGGGAGGGAAGGAGGTTGGTAGGCAGATACGATGGTCAGACGACATCGTGAGGGTTGCGGGTGAGAGATGGATCAGATTAGCACAGGACCGTGAGGAATGGCGCAATAAAAAGGAGGCCTATGCCCAGCAGTGGGTTGATGTGGGCTGACTATAGATAGATATATAGTCTCGTTTGCTTTCGGGGGGTGTTGTAATGGTGTTTAGATTTCGGATGGTTCTAGGCCCACAATCGAAATGTTCTGTCGACTGATGTACTGCTAGGCCAAAATGTATGGTGTATAGACGCCATATGGGTAGTTTGAAAGCCATAACAAATTAAACGTGTCTAAGCAATAGTTATCGAATACGCTAGTTTGTGTTTTTAAAAAAGGAACTTTCCCAAGAATATTGCGACATGTAACTCGAACCGGGAGAACCGTTAGTACCTACCAGCTAAAACGGTGCGTGCGCGCCGCGAGTATGCGGATTATTATTCTTATTATACTTTATTGCAAAAGAAACATTACGTAATTAATAACAAGTACAAATGCGAGCTTATCTCTGTAAGAGATTTTTTCCAGCAAACCTTGGAGAGTCGGAGTTCTGTTCTGATAGACGGAGACGGCGCGGTATCTACTAGGTAATTGTTCGTAAATTTTTTGAAACATGGTTTTTCAACTCGAGACAAGATTTATCAACTCTTTACGTCTACACTGATAAATTATAGTTTACATAGATTTTATATTTGCGTAACCGCGTCTTTCAAACAACCCATTTCATGTTCATGTAAGTGTCGGTAAATTTTGCTGCAATACACTTACTACACGTAGGTACAATACCATGTAGTACTTAATACAAGCGCCACCAAAAGAAACAAGAAATATTTACAGATCATTTTGCAAAGTGTCAGTAGGTACAATCTTCAATACATGCTCTTCATTCTATCTTAAGGAATTTAAACGTTCTTTTTCTATCTATATAGAATGTCCTGAAAAAAATGGGACAGTAAGATCAATGCGCATAGACTTTGGACGCTCAATTGTTTTCATTTTACATTCAGAGTGCTTAGTGCGAGTTTTTTAACTACTCGATCGCGTTAACGTAAACTCATATTTCTATGGCATCGAGGAAGCGCCACCTAGCGACAAGTATGGAAATTAAAATTGCTGAGTGCGAGTTGTAATGGTTTACGTTGAGAAGTGACCACGTTTACCAGCCAAAACACTAATAAACGCGAATGCGAGTTGTACTGTGACAGCGTTTCGCCAGTTCGAACGGTTAACTTACTCATAATCACTACTCGATGCTCGATTAACGCGGTAGTAAAATTATTCGATTGGATCTGTCAAACTCGCACTAAGCACTCTGATCAATTCACATAGGCCGGTATTACAGAACGATGCTCAAGCACAGATTGATCTCAGATCGCCCAATCATTACTTGAGCGCTGAATCGATGCTCAAGCACTCCCTTTATTTTCAAACAGTTCTTGAGTAGAGATCAGCCAATCACTGCTTAAGTAGAGATTCAGAACTGCAATCAGATTGTCTATGATCAAAGTTTGTTTTCTATGACAAGAAAAATACAAGTGTAGATTTTTATTCCGTTGTACGCATGTTACAAAGCCGTGACGATGAAACTTAGTAAATTATGTCAAATATACAGAGGAAACTAAAATAATGTTTATGTATTCGTAAATAAAATGTTCAAAGTTTCTTTATTTAGTTATTAGTTTGTAATGAACCGTATATTTAAAGGAAGCAAAACGTTCACGCTTCTTGTTTATTTATTCGCTTTGAGTACAGAACGGAACGTAACAAATGTCAATAAAATAATTATCTTGTTGACGTCTGTCAGCTGTCTATTTATTTCTAATTTGTGATTTATTTAAGTTTACTAAATTACTAATATCTGTGTACATAGTCGGTGTGGTTTAATTTGAAAATGAATCGCTGTTTCGAAACGAGATGTGAAAACAAGGATCTTCACCATAGTGGAAAGAATCCTCCTTGTGGAACATAAAAAGTCAACTTCACTGCAGTAGAGAGGGTCCTCCTCGTAGAAGACAAAAACTCAACTTCATCGCGGTGGAGAGGAACCTGCTCATGGAACCTAAAACTTCAACTTCACCGCAGTGCAGAGGAACCTGCTTGTTGGACATAAAACTTCAACTTCACCGCAGCGGAGAGGAACCTGCTTGTTGAACATAAAACTTCAACTTCACTGCAGTGAAGAGGAACCTGCTTGTTGAACATAAAACTTCAACTTCACCGCAGTGAAGAGGAACCTGCTCGTTGAACATAAAACTTCAACTTCACCGCAGTGGAGAGGAACCTGCTTGTTGAACATAAAACTTCAACTTCACCGCAGTAGAGAGGAACCTGCTCATTGAACATAAAACTTCAACTTCACTGCAGTGAAGAGGAACCTGCTTGTTGAACATAAAACTTCAACTTCACCGTAGTGAAGAGGAACCTGCTCATTGAACATAAAACTTCAACTTCACCGCAGTGGAGAGGAACCTGCTTGTTGAACATAAAACTTCAACCTCACCGCAGTGGAGAGGAACCTGCTCAGTAAACATAAAACTTCAACCTCATCGCAGTGGAGAGGAACCTGCTTGTTGAACACAAAACTTCAACTTCACCACAGTGGAGAGGATCCTCCTCGAGGAACATAAAAAGTCAATTTCAACACAGCGGATTTATAGAATATGTGTCAATTATGTTACAAATTTATGAGCAATAAAAAAGCTGAGATTGTTTTACAGATTATTTTATTTATTCCTCTTTGTGAATGTCTTGTTGGCCTAGCCGCTAAGGCGCTTGGTTACCAAGACCGAGCTTGTGAGTTCGATTCCCACTGTGGGCCTATATATTTGTACAAGTGACCACAGTCTCGGTGTACTTTCATGTTTGTGAAGTTCTTGCCTGATTATCAAAGTACAGGATATCCTAGTTTGGGACCAGGTGAAGTGATTGTGTTCGTCATCAACCCTTGTATGTCCCCACTGCTGGGGCACGGGTCTCTTCCTGCATCGCAAAAAGGTTAAGCCATACTCTACCAAGGGGGCCAAGTCCGGGTTGGTGGAGGATTGTAAGACAGTAGCGGGTCTTACAGTCAGAAGTTATCAAGCCGCCGATAAGGCCTTTGACATGGCTTAACGACTGCCATTATATGACAGCCGGCACCAACGGCTTAACGTACCTTGCGAAGCACGGAAGCGCTCGCGAAGTGATTGTGTTGCGTGAAATTTATTCAATGAAACAACCCCAATATTAATGTAATTGTTTTTGCACATAAACACTTATTAGAATCCATGCAGTAGGGGTCTTCAGCGTCCCTTAAATGCCTAAGGGGCTGCTGCTATCATTAACTATTTCGTCATAGTAATCATGGTTTTCGAATATATGAATTTTGCAATAAACATTCCAAATTGACAACTTTAATAACTGGCTGATCGACTCTCAAGCGTGGTTCCGACCACACTTGAGTAAATACAGATTTGATCTTTACTTAAGTAGAGATTGCTACCCAAGTATCGTTCTCGAATTAGCTATTACTCAGTTGAGTCGCGCTTGATGAATCTCGACTCAAGTAACGTTCTAAAATTAAATCCATACTCAAAACTAGTCTTAAGTAGAGATCGGCGCTTGAGTACGCTTCTGTAATACTGGCCATAGAGAATGGAATAAATATTAAGCACATTTATTACGATTATTAGTCAATTTTTTCTTGTTAATTTTTAATATTAACGAAAAAATAGTATTCTATTGTCAGGAATAGCTTAAAGTTATAGAATTATTATTCAGTTTGGTCATTAAGAGCGCTTTCACATATAGGCGTTTTTGCCGTGCAATTAAAGCACTTCACAGTGAATCTTTTCATATTACAGCGGCTGTAGCGCGGCCAAATCGCGTCGCCGTCGCTAGCGACGGTCGCGCTGCAGAGGCGCAATGAACTTGGGGTGACTAGCTCATTTCCAATACCTATGGATTCTAACGGAGGCACATTGTTACTGCTGCTCCTTTTCTTACTTCTCCAACACAATCGTCGTCGAATACAACGACAACAAAACTGGTTAGATCTATTACTTAAAAATCTATGTGTGGTAGGTATAGGTGATTGCACAACAGTGTTCAAAACGATAAAAATATAAAAGATTTTTTTAACTATCTCCAAATGTCCAAAAAAATAGTATACGAATTATGGTGTCTCCTTGAGAATATTATCAGTAGTTTTTCTGCTGCGGTTTTATTTTCAAAACTGACCGAGATTAGATTTCAGCTATAAATATCAGATTATTTTTTTATCTGATATTTACAGCAGATATCAAACATGTCATTTCCAAATTTGCAACTTGCTATACAATACCCAAAGTGCTTGCAACACTGATCTAACGCCGACTGATCGCACGCGACTAGGCGTCGTACATACACATGCCACCGCAAGCTCGGAGCGCTGCAGTCATTTGTGCTGCAGTCGTGCTTCTGACGCGCGCGGCTGCCGCGCTGCAGCAAATATGTACGGATTACAAGTCGCGCCGCTGTAGCGCGACTTACTGACTTTAAATCAATTTTGAAATATGTTAATACTCCCTTTGTTAAAACTTTGGCTTCATTTATCTGTTCTAATAATATTAAATTGTAAACGTCTACTATTAGATATTAATATTCTAATAATTGGTGGTGTTGGTATATGTTTGTGTTTGTTCTTTGGTTTTAGGTCCCCCACCGGCCAACAGCTACAATTTGATCCACATTTGAATAACCGGTCAACTATAATCGTGTCACTCCCATGACTGACTCGTCATTGGCAGAAGTAGTCGTCCAGTAAAGGACCGATTCGAGTTGCCATTAATTAAAAAAAAATAAAAAATACTAATATCTGTACATAGTCGGTGTGGTTTAATTTGAACATTAATCGCTGTTTTGAAACAAGATGTGAAAAAATGAGAACAAGGAACTTCACCATAGTGGAAAGAATCCTCCTTGTGGAACATAAAAAGTCAACTTCACTGCAGTGGAGAGGGTCCTCCTCGTAAAAGACAAAAACTCAACTTCATCGCGGTGGAGAGGAACCTGCTCATGGAACATAAAACTTCAACTTCACCGCAGTGCAGAGGAACCTGCTCGTTGGACATAAAACTTCAACTTCACCGCAGCGGAGAGGAACCTGCTTGTTGAACATAAAACTTCAACTTCACCGCAGTAGAGAGAAACCTGCTCATTGAACATAAAACTTCAACTTCACTGCAGTGAAGAGGAACCTGCTCGTTGGACATAAAACTTCAACTTCACCGCAGCGGAGAGGAACCTGCTTGTTGAACATAAAACTTCAACTTCACCGCAGTAGAGAGGAACCTGCTCATTGAACATAAAACTTCTACTTCACTGCAGTGAAGAGGAACCTGCTCGTTGGACATAAAACTTCAACTTCACCGCAGCGGAGGGGAACCTGCTTGTTGAACATAAAACTTCAACTTCACCGCAGTATAGAGGAACCTGCTCATTGAACATAAAATCAACTTCACTGCAGTGAAGAGGAACCTGCTCGTTGAACATAAAACTTCAACTTCACCGCAGTGGAGAGGAACCTGCTTGTTGAACATAAAACTTCAACCTCACCGCAGTGGAGAGGAACCTGCTCGGTAAACATAAAACTTCAACCTCATCGCAGTGGAGAGGAACCTGCTCATTGAACACAAAACTTCAACTTTACCACAGTGGAGAGGATCCTCCTCGAGGAAGATAAAAAGTCGACTTCAACACAGCGGATTTATAGAATATGTGTCAATTATGTTACAAATTTATGAGCAATAAAAAAGCTGAGATTGTTTTACTGATTATTTTATTTATTCCTCTTTGTGAATGTTTTGTTGGCCTAGCCGCTAAGGCGCTTGGTTACCAAGACCGAGCTTGTGAGTTCGATTCCCACTCTGGGCCTATATATTTGTACAAGTGACCACAGTCTCGGTGTACTTTCATGTTTGTGACGTTCTTGCCTGGTTATCAAAGTACAGGATATCCTAGTTTGGGACCAGGTGAAGTGATTGTGTTCGTCATCAACCCTTGTATGTCCCCACTGCTGGGGCGCGGGTCTCTTCCTGCATCGCAAGAAGGTTAAGCCATACTCTACCAAGGGGGCCAAGTCCGGGTTGGTGGAGGATTGTAAGACAGTAGCGGGTCTTACAGTCAGAAGTTATCAAGCCGCCCATAAGGCCTTTGACATGGCTTAACGACTGCCATTATATGACAGCCGGCACCAACGGCTTAACGTACCTTGCGAAGCACGGAAGCGCTCGCGAAGTGATTGTGTTGCGTGAAATTTATTCAATGAAACCACCCCAGTATTAATGTAATTGTTTTTGCACATAATGATACTTATTAGAATCCATGCAGTAGGGGTCTTCAGCGTCCCTTAAATGCCTAAGGGGCTTCTGCTATCATTAACTATTTCGTCATAGTAATCAACGTCTTCGAATATATGAATTTTGCAATAAACATTCCAAATTGACAACTTTAATAACTGGCCGATCGACTCTCCAGCGTGGTTCCGACCACACTTGAGTAAATACAGATTTGATCTTTACTTAAGTAGAGATTGCTACCCAAGTATCGTTCTCGAATTAGCTATTACTCAGTTGAGTCGCGCTTGATGAATCTCGACTCAAGTAACGTTCTAAAATTAAATCCATACTCAAAACTAGTCTTAAGTAGAGATCGGCGCTTGAGTACGCTTCTGTAAGTCGCCGCCGAGGCTAAGCTTCAAGCATGATTCCTCAGGTACCGCATGAGTATCAGGTTTCTTAATTGAGAATTTTACTAAGTAAATACTTACGAAGCGCTCGTGGTCAGCCGAAACAAGCGATTGGGATCAATTAGCTTCGATCCGTGCTTCGCAAGGCACGTTAAGCTGTTGGTGCCGGCTGTCATGTAGATAATGGCAGTCGTTAAGCCATGTCAGAGACCTTATAGGCGGCTTGATAACTTCTGACAGTAAGGCCCGCGACTGTCTTACAATCCTCTACCAACCCGGATTTAGCCCCCGTGGTAGAGTAAAGCCTAACCTTTCTGCGATGCAGGAAGAGACCCGTGCCTCAGCAGTGGGGACATACAAGGGTCGATCTCGAAATACTTACGTAACGTTCTGTCACGCCTTTGCTGAGAAATGCGAAGAGACAGCACTACTATTAGGTATTTACTTTGCGAAATTCTCAATTCAGAAACTGACCCGCAGCCTGCCTAATGCCTGCAGTGGGTATATGCCTAAACTTTAGAGAAAACCCTCAGAACAATAAGCAAAAACGTTACTTACAACGCCTCAAAGAATATTTTAGTAGAATCGTGTTTTTATAAATAAGGCCTTATTATTTCGAGTAGAACTCGAAAAAACGAAATGAAGATCGGATTGCCCGTTTCCCTAAGCCGTTTGACTACCTTTCTCGTAAAAGTCCTTCAAAAAGTTGACTCTAGCTAGCGTAGGCACAAACAGTGCAGAGCCCTTAACAAAAAAAAAAAAGATCGCATTGCCGCTTCCTACCAAGCAGTGCCCCCGCCAAGTCGAGCGCGAAGCAAACACTGCCGTACCATCCTTTACTGGAACCATTTCGACGCATTTCCAGGCCCTTATTTGAGAACCTCTGGATATGACCAGAACGCAGAAATGTTCTTCATCCAGTAAGCTATAATCATATACTTAAAATCCAAAATTTCAAGTTTGTAGGTCATTTAGTTCCTACATTTGACTGGTTATTCAATCAACGTTTTCCAAGTGGCAATTTTCCATCGTCAATGGGTTCGGCAATTTTCCATCGTCAAAACGGTTCTGGCGACAGATTGGTGCAATGGTATCATGGAGCACCTGGTTTTGTAGCTTTGTGTACCTTTCAACGGTCAAGTCACACAACATTAACTATAATAATAAAGAAACCTTAGACTTCGCACGACTTTGCCTAGATTTCATTACTTTTTAGAGATAAACAAGCAGCTCCATCGAGACTTGGCTAGTTTTATACAGAATGTTTTTGGTGCGATTTTTCTGTCGCCAACCAGCTATGTGAGCATTATTTTTCATTTTCATAATTGAAAAAAATAGTTAATATTTTGCCAAATATGCCCAAATCTTATCTTATTCTAAAGAAATAGTTGAAAGTTAATATAAAGTGATCTATAATATAAAAATGAATCGCTAAACGTGTTGGTAAGCGCAAATCTCGAGAGCAGCTGAACCGATTTCGCTGATTCTTTGTTTAGAATATTTCTTGAAATACGAGGATGGTTCTTACGGAGAGAAAAATAAAAAAAAATAAAGAATCGACTGTTAGGCGGTACGAAGTTCGCGGGGTCAGCTAGTCTAATATAAAAATGAATAGCTGAATGTGTTGGTAAGCGCAAATCTCGAGAGTAGCTGAACCGATTTCGCAAATTCTTTTTTCAGAATATTCCTTGAAGTACGAGGATGGTTTTTACGGAGAGAAAATATTAAAAAAAATAATGGATCGATGGTAGGCGGTACGAAGTTCACTGGGTCAGCTAACTTAAAATAAAAAAATCTTTGAACTTTTGACTTTTACATCGCGCTGTAATTTAGTGACTGTAAAGTGTAGAAGAAAGTTAGAACATGGTTCAACAAAAAAGGTGAAATAAAACTAGTTTATTTAAATAATGTGACGATTCTGAAAAAAGTATTACTTTCAATCCGCTCCTCTGGAAAGTTCAGATCTTCTTTCAAAACATAAATAACTAACAAAATATTTTATGACTTAGCGCAAATATGCGTCATACAATAGGTACAAATAAGTTATATATGCCCGCTCACTTATATGATACGGGCGACTTCGCAAATAAATTGTCAAGGTTTATGTGCCGTCGACTGTACTACCTACTTAGTGCTAAGTTCGCGTGACCGAAGATCGATATTATGAACGAAAGCCGACCCAGGCTGGGCGACTAAAGCACCACATTATATACCTACCTATTTAGGTACTTACTTCATTGACTCCGTATTGAACGAGAAATATGCATGGGAAAACTGCAGGCAAAAAGGTGCAAATTGAAACTTACATTGTTTGTAACACAGGAAATTATCGAGATAAATAATAAAATTTTCACACAGCGAGGCAGCGCTTGTGGCTGTTGAAGTTATCGATATAATTTAATTATGACATTTTCACACAGAGTCCGCTATGAATAATTAAAATAATGCGTTATCCATCGCTAAAGTAAAATCGGTCAACGTTATGTTTCGGCCAATAGTAAATACAATGTAGGTACTTACTCTAAATTATACGGTTATGTTATGTTATTATTTTAAAAAATATATATGTACCTAAATGTTTGCTTTTAGAAATAAGGCCGCCAATTGTACTATGTAGGTGCATTTGTTAATTATTTTGTATATTTTGTTGTTTTTCCAGTGTACAATAAAGAATATTCTTATCTTATCTGTAATGAAGTAATAACGAACATCCAAACTGCAATAACAGCATTAACTACTAAACGGGCAAGACCAGCCTAGGTATTTCGCAATTAGGTAGACTGTTTGGATCCCGCCTGCTTAGTAGTAGGTAAATGCTCAGCAGTCGGATTGTTGGTTATGTTTAGGGTTCCTTGGACCACAAGGAACTCTCGCCATGTCCTTCCGTCTTTCTGTCTGCCTGTCCGCGGCACAGACACGACAACTACTAGAAAGCTGAAATTGGCATAAATACGATGGGTGAAAGTTTTGCGAAAATTGTTTATTTTTTTAAAAACCTATTTAGAGGCTAAAAATTCCACCCATGCCGGGATTCGAACCTGCGACCTTTGGCTATCCGTGCCAGCGCTCTTCCAACTGAGATAATGGGCGCTTCACCGGCATCAGTGAAATTTCGAACCGCTTTACAATATTCTCAGTATTACGTACAGGCAGCGACATCTGGCTGAAGTAATTTGCATCAATTGCAGCCCCAAGTAACTAGGTACTTTGCAATTATTTACTTAGTTTAATATTAAAAGAAAATTCTTAAAAGTTTTCAAAGTACTCTTTACTATGGAAAGGAAACAGTTTTCAAAACCGTTTTTCCAATCCGTTGCATACACCTCGTTTACAGCCTGCTCTAACGCTCACAGCGCATTTCCGCGGCAACGAAAACTGTGTCCCTTTGAGCAGTAATTTTATTTCCGGAAATAAACTGTGCACACGGTGCTAGGTCAGGGCTGTAAAGAAGGTGACCCAGGAGTATGAGCGGCGTGCAATCCAGGAAGTTCCTTGTTTTGAGCGCGGTGTGTGCGGGCGCGTTGTTGTAGTAGAGCAGTAGCACGCCAAGTCCTGTGGTTGGTCACTTTTGTTGCTCACAAGTCACAAGCAACAGCAGATTTTTTTTTAATGACTTCATTTATAATATAAAAATGAATCGCTGAATGTGTTGGTAATCGCAAATCTCGGGAGCAGCTGAACCGATTTCGCTAACTCTTTTTTTAGAATATTCCTTGAAGTACGAGGATGGTTCTTACGGAGAGAAAAAAATAATAATAAAAAATCGACTGTTAGGCGGTCCGAAGTTCGATGGGTCAGCTGTATAAAGGAGACAGATACGCTTTCATTCATTCTTGGGCCTAGGTGTAAAAAGATGAAAGTGATGTCAATTTAGAGCTTATATATTATCCAACCATCTCTGAAAATTCTGCGGATTTTGGCAATCTAAGAGCAGAGTTATAAGAGATTTAGTAAAAGTGCGGTTATGCAACAAGTTGACAATAAATTATACTAAACTTTTCCGTGTCTGTTATATGATAGCAAGGGTCGTACATGTTAAGCAAGATCAGAAGTCCATAGAAAGAAAGCACTGGTCGGAGAATTATAGTATCAAAAACAACAGGAAAACACACTCATACATAATCATAATAACGCACTAGAGATCAATTCAATTTTTGGTAACATGGCAACTCTCAGGGAGGGAGCTGTCACGCCTGTCACTGGTTATCGTAGATAGACTCCAGAAAAAGAACCACGAAGACGGAATGAGTTCATAATTTCAACAAATATGATGCTTGCTCATGGTGATATGCATGTGGGATTTTTCCTGGAACGTATGGCATGGAAAGGTTCTTTATTTAAATAAAGGATATTTATTAAATAGCAATTACTTTTCTGATACAGTAGGACGTTTAAATTAATTTTCTGTAAGGTTCTAAAATTCCTTATAGTTCGATTAATCGAACCACGTTTACTTAAAATACAAACTCCGCACTGTTCGACTTTTCACTCGAACCATAAGGACATACAATTCCTCATAGCTCGATTAATCGAACCACGGTTTACTTAAAATAGCAAACTCCGGACAGTTCGACTTTTCAATCGAACCATAAGAATATAAATTTCCTCACAGTTCGATTAATCGAACTGTGCGATCGAACCTGGCGGCCGGAGGGCTCTACCGTAGAGGGCTACTCTATCTACGCCCTCTACGCTGGTTAGATACTTATCAATGGTTAGCACAGACCATAGACAACCTTGTCTGTGCACAGACACAGATTAAAAATACAGTTGACAAACACGCGTAATAAATCGATCGCGTAATAATCGTATTATTTTCAACAAGTTAAGTTTGATTTTTTTTAAACTGTTCACATTATGTAAATTATAATGTATTTATTTACTTTGACTAAATAAATCATCTAAGTGTTTTTATTTAATACATTCACACTAATCGATCAAAGTAATCGATATCTTATTTTATTAGGGACATAAACTTATTTTTCACACCTCCTGCTCGACAATGCCTTATTACGTACCGTCAAATATCATCGTAAAGCATAGCCTTGTCTCTCGAGGGCAATAATAATGAAGAATTTCCCTAGGGAATAAATTTGAATTTAGAATGTCAAAATTCGCATGAAAACTATGAAGAAGCCCCGCATTGCAATTCGAAATTCGAATTGTTGTTCGAAACTCACCCCTTTTTTCTTTTTTTTCTGAACTACTGTGTCGTGTGACCGCGCGAAACACCAATAAAAAAAAGAAAAATTTTATTGTCTCCCAGATGGTGTGAAAAGTAGAGTATTCACCTCTGGAATAAAACATGTCTTAGTCTCGGGCGGTATGAACCCCTGGCTTCACTCAGGACTCTACATAACTCCCTCGCTTCGCTCAGGAGTTAAAATTTAACTCCCTCGCTGCGCTCGGGAGTTAACTCGGAGTCCTTCGCTCCGCTCAGGGTTCAATATACCGCCCATGACGTAATACATGGTTTTATTCCCTTAATGCATAATCTACTATTTAAGATTTCTCATCTCCCAGATTGTGAATTGAGCTCATTTTTATATTTTTAAATAGAAAAATACAACGCTTTTTTTAAACCACATCTCAACTATTTACAATCAGGCCCAGAAATCCCCCGTCTCCTTTGTATAAACTTGTATAAATTTAAACGTGACCGTAAAAAACCTTAATAATTTATTTAAAGGAAAATAATTAAAACCATAAAACTAAATACTTCAAACAAAAATTTCATTTCGTTTTTAATGTATCTACCTATCGGTTATACCTATTAAAAACGTAATGAAATTTTTGTATGAAGTATTTAATAATGATGTTCTAATACTAGTAAGTAGGTACCTACTGGTAATGTTTATGTTAAATAATATAAAATAAAGAAACATTTTTCATCTTTCACGCAAGACTATGAATGATTGTGCGGACATAATTTCTTGCTAGAGTACCTACATTAGTGAGTGTTATCATTGAATTTTAACGCTATTAAGAAAAAGTTAAGTTTTAAACAATATCATTAAAATGTGAAAATTACTTTGCTAAATTCCGCCAAAAATCCCACAAGCACCATGCGGTTAGCTAATGCACCGCCCTCCCTCCGAATACTTGTGTGAGAAAAAGCGCATATTCTCACACAAGTATTGGTATCGGTGGTGATGTGTTCGTGTTTTGCTTCAGCTTGAAAAAGTGGGACCGGAGGGCGGTACATTAACTAACCGCATGGTGCTTGTGGGATTTATGGCGGAATTTAGAAAAGTAATTTTCACATTTTGCTATTATGGATTTCCGTAAAGTAACGTCTGATTCCATACAATATTAAACAATATGTTTGGGTCGATCTGTCCAATCGAATCTATCATTCCAGCGCGAATATTCATGTTGGGCATAGCTTGCCCGATACACGCTAGGTACCTAGTTCTGTTCTCAATCATCGTCATCCAGTTGCTACCTTACATCGTCGGTCCAGTGAGCTGGTGTCCGTCCGATGGCGTCCTGCGCTGGGATTTCGCAATAAGATCTAAATGACAAGTCACTGTGTATTGAATATTCTATACCACCACTGTAGGTAGGAATCGCATGAATTAAACCACTTTTGTTGCGGAGTCTCCCTCCAACAGGATCCCCTTTCTGAGTGTCCCTTGCGCCAGTCCAAATGCACTCGAGAAGACTTGCTGGAGACCACAGACGCTGCAGTGCAGTGGCCGAGTTCTGAGTGAGTAAAATCTGACTGTATTTGGTCACCGATTAAGTTTATTATACATATTTTATACAATCGCCCCGTCCCGACTGACCATAGATTGATTAAGGGGTAAGGGCAATTAATATTATAATTCAACGCGAACGCACAGCCAGTACCTACACTAACAAATAGGCTGGTGAGTTTCTCGTAAGCCGCATACATACCTTTAATTATTACGGACATTTCATAATAATATCCTCATATATTCTACTTTACTGTCTGTACTGTATGAGACAACTTTTTAATGAGCTCAGATTCGTACAGTTTCAAATTATAAACTACTTATAAGTAGTCGTAAACATTATAACGAGCAATCAGAAACGCAAGCTATGTGTTACTTTTATCCGAAGGCATAGAAGTCGCGGGATCCAGTCATGGTAAGTAGAATATATGTCAAAACAACAAGCCACAAACAATACAAGGTACATATCTGGTAATAATTATTTCCATTGTCAATCAAGCCATGATACAGCGTTCAAAGTATCAATTAGCTGCAGTGTATGAAGCGTATACGAATAACTACTTTACTACATTATCTAGCTCCTGCAACAAAATACTTAAGTACTTAAACACTAGCTTTTAGCATCAATGTCAATCAACAAGAAAATATTATTGGGAAATTATAGTTTTACGTTTAGAAGCCTTGTTTGTTCTAATTGGGTAAGTTGTCTCCAATGAAAATCTACTTTAAATATGTCTTTAAAATGCTTTCAATTATTAAGTAATTAAGTAATATGCGTCAACCAATTTTCTACCTGAAACAGTAAGAACGGTAATTAATTTTAAATTTTCGAAATTCAAGTGTGGAACAGTTCTAAATAAGGAGGTAGCCTATGAATAATAGTTTTTTACTATCACTCCTGAAGGGTAATTACTTTGATTGCCCAATCATTAGGAGTATATTCATGTTTTACATAATTTTGAACCTTCATTACTTAAATATTTGTTATTGTCTAAGGCCGCTAGTATTAAGTGTACTGCTGAAGCGCAACAAAGTAAGGCAAAAGCAAAGCAACAAATTTAATACTTTTTGTATAATACGAACTCAATCATTTGTTCCAGTAATTTGTGAGATACTATGCCGTTGGTACCCGTAGATGTAAAAATACTAGTTTACTTATTTTTCCCTGCTCCCTTAAATATCAGCCGGAAAGTTTCCATAAGTCCGCAATCGCTATGCATATCATTATATTTTGTCTATCTTGTTTTGAGTATATATTAATGGAAAATAAAATTAATCACTTACTTTTTCGATCACACATAGTTAATAACTAAGTTAAGGACATTCCCTTAATTTTTTCAATGTCTGGCCATTCGAGAACACCCTCTATTTCATCCTACCACTAGCCGTGGGTCATTTTATTACAGTTCTTTTAATGGTAGAGCTGAATGGTACTAGTGTCAACGAATGATATTTTTTCGTGATTTTGAACTTTAACACCCATTTTCGTATTGATTTTGGGACTTAATTTATACACTCCGTACAAGGAACACGTGTTTTTTATTCTTTTTAATTTTTACCCAACGGTTCAGTCTGTGCGTTCTCCGTAAGAAAAGCGCTTACAGTTTTATTATTGGCATGTTAATGTTTTTAGTTAGGTACCTCTCGTCTTGTATTTTGGTAATGTAGGTAAAACACTTCGGCCTTTACGTCTACTTAAATATTGAGATGATTGATACAGCGTCCAGTGGGACCTTCACTTACACTATACTTCGTATTTTTAGCATTCCAAATTTCGTAAACAAAGAAGCAGGGCTAGTCAACCTAAAAATCGTCTACCTAATTAATATATTTTTTTAAATATACTTACCTACTTAGTTCACTGTTGAGCTAAGTAAATACAGCTTTCTATCTACGTTTCAGATGTTATAACTACGTAATAATAAGCAGTAGCCCTGCTTCTTTGTTTACGAAATTTCTATTGTAAAAAAAAAACGAAGTATAGAAGGGTGAAGGGCCTGTTTTTACGGTTTTTTACAAAGTAGCGTAAAAAGTAGGTTAAAAATTAAAAGGGGTTTTCGTGCTTAGGTTCGTGGAGGGCTAGAAAAAGGTGCCAGTAGAGGCTTGTTGACTAAAAGGAGATGCTGCTTGGTGAGTTGTTGTTTTCAGACAATATTAGTCGACGAGTAGGTATTGTATGTCCCACTGCAGGGCACAGCCCTCCTCTCATACCGAGGCATACCCACCCCGTGTAGGCAATATCAAGCGCCGTGGTAGGTGAACACCTCAGATACTCAGATTTCTTTACGATGTTTTCATTCACAGTTAGCGACAGGTATTGCTGCTACAACTTCACAAATGTGCATAACTTAGAAAACAAAGTCATTGGTACATGCCGGAATTCGATTCCACGACCTCCCGAATGTGAGATCGCTGTTCTACCGCTGACCCCCGGTGTCGAATAACAAAATAATTGAGATTTTTTAACACGTAGGAACATCGAGAAAATAAATAGATACGATGAAGACTACAAGTTGTCTCCGTATCTCGATTGCTGGGATGGCGATTACCGGAGTGTGGTTGCCCAAACAGCTGGAAAATACTCCAAGAAGAGTGTACTATTATTTGTATGCGTTCTGCTTTCAATTCATCATGTTTTTTGGAATAATAGCCATCGAGATCACTCACCTGTTTTTCGTAAGTACTTTGACTAGTAAATGATTGCCGCATAAGCAAAGTACCATAAAAATTTGAATAGCTTTGTGAAATACAAACCCATACCTATCTACAAAGGTAACGAAAAAAGAACAACAATAAAAATATAAATTAAATAAAAATTAATAAGACTGAAACAGAGTACCTCTCTAGTACTCTATTTCTGTCTGTGGTGAAGATTTTACAAGAAAAAAACGTACCTACCTAACTACAGATAAACAAAACGTCTCTAGGAGTGGAATCGTGTTTAATAAAAAAAAGAAGTGACTTTAACACAGAATATTTAAACTATCTTTGTGGAATGTTTTTGAAGTTTCGTGTTTTTAAATAACGCCATAAGATGCCAGGGCCATGCCAGTCCTAACGCATTGTGGTACAATGACAACTGCATGAACCTGGTCATCTAATTTCGTTGTTGCGCCCGCGATTGTTGCGCGTGCAAGTCTACGCGCGCACATACATCGAACTTCTCAGTGGTATGAAAAAACACCCCACGTGATCCGACCATGTAGCTGTCATGGAACTATAATGCACTAACAGAATCGAGGGCCTGAGATACTTTCTATCATATAAAAAGTGTTGATAAGAGTAAAATAGTAAATTTTTAAACTACTGCGAAAGTATGATGTCTTGAAAAAAAACAAATGGTGGACGCCTCTTAGTGTTAGTTAGAAGTAACTAAAACTATAGCATAAAAACACAACTGTCTACAAATAAAAAATAATAATAATAAAATATTATATTTTAATGGGTCTGCTGAACTCTGTTGTCTGTTTGAATTTTCAGCGTCATAAGGTATGGGTAAAGAAGACTTATTTTGTCTAGGACGCCGTCGTCATAGCCGTCGGGAGTTTTATTTTATTGACAACTAGCTAACCCAGCGAACTTCGTACCGCCTAACAGTAGAATCTTTATTTTATTTTTTATTTTCTCTCCGTAAGAACCATCCTTGTACTTCAAGGAATATTCCAAAAAAAGAATTAGCGAAATCGATTCAGCTGCTCTCGAGATTTGCGCTTACCAACACATTCAGCGATTCATTTTTATATTATAGATATATTTAACTTATCTACTGTTTTTTTACCACAATATAGTAGAATATTTATCATTTTTATGATATTTAATATCTAAAAATATATCTTTAAAATGTTTATTTTCTTTTAGGTGTTAGGTGATATCGAGGCGATGGCAAATTCGTGCCTACTTCTACTTACTCATCTCGCTCAAGCGGCCAAAATTTCAACTATCTGGTGCCGTCAAGCTAGAATCAAGCGTCTTTTGGATCTATTGGACAGTATGTACAGAGCTCGTCATTAATTATACATTTTGAGCACTACGAATAATAAGTCCGCTTTTGTACATCAACACTTATCTGTTATATATGTTTTTTCTGTTCCTTAATTTTTGTGCAATATAGCGTAACAATAATAAATATCGTTCTGAATCAATCCAATATGTTTTTGTATTAGCATTCAATTAAACTAGATAACACTATAGACAATTTTTTTATTTATTCGGGCTACCTCGCCTTAATTTTATCATTGACTAATTAATTAAACTGACGAATCAAGATGAAAGTTCTGTTTTCTTATTTTTCCATAATTGGTTTTTATTAAGAAAGAAGATTAAAAAAGACCTTCTAAGGACTTTTTTAATCTTCTAAACTTTATGTTGTATCGTATCCAAGTGTATCGTATCTTTCTTGGTTTATATTTATTTTATTTTACATAATTTTAAGACGTTATGCATGTATGACATTCTTATACTATTGATTACTTACTGACTCATCATTATTATCAGTGCTTGTGATGATTATCCCGCCAAAACGCAATTTACAGTTTTTTGTATTACTAGGTAATTTAAAGTTTCCTGCTGTTGTATTATAAAAATATCATATCTTTATTTACGGATCATTTTTGCAGAAAGTGTCGGTACCAAATCCCAAACGTGTTAATAGTGATTTATCGGACTCGCTATGATTGTAGTTATCTGAAATGCGGCCCTGTTCCCTAAGCATGCTAAGCTCGAGATAGGCCCTTCTCTATGCACAAATGTAATTTTCTCTGTTGAATCCGAACCGTCCCTTATTTCCTTCAGTAACTTTCCGTCGTAAGGTTGTCTGGAAGAAATTGCTTTTTGCAATTAGGCTGCCAATTGTACTTTGTATCTTTACATGTTTTATAATAATTATGTGCTCTGGTGTAATAAAGAATATTCTTATCTTACCCGAAATGTCTCTACGCTAACATGGCGACCGCGAGCAAGATGGAGTCGACCGAGACTTGTCTACAACTAGGTAACATAGCGGCTTTTCCGAGATGATTTTGGCCGAGACACTAATTTTGACATATGAGACCGAGACATGTCTGGTAAGTGGTAACCACGGAGTAGAATACCAGGCCTCGAGAGCATAAATATATATTTGACATGAAAAATACTAATTTTACTAATCTTTTTTGTGTTCTTCCTGTATTATCATTTGTTTTTTTATTTTAGTTTCTTAATTTTGCCATGCTTAGTGCATACTTATAACTATTCATCAGTAGCATTTTTTTGTTTTGTCTGCTAAAAATATAACACTTTTATTCAATATGGCAATAAGTACTTTTAAGTAGGCAAGACCGCAGTCCATTGGCTATCTCGAGTCTCGGCTGGCATGGTCGTAATTTTCACATGACAAGTACTCCTAAGTCTCTCACTCGACGTCGAGAGAGAGCCAAAACGTGCATGCTAAGCGTACAGGGCCATGTTTCACAAAACTGCCATTCCTAGTTTATTATGATAATTCGAGTTACATTGCGTAGCAGTCTACATGTTTTAAAAACCTATTTAGAGGCTAAAAATTCTATTCCAACCCGCGACCTCTGGCTCTCCGTGCCAGCGCTCTTCAATGATGCCGGTGAGTCGCCCATTAGCTCAGTTGGAAAGAGCGCTGGCACGGATAGCCAGAGGTCGCGGGTTCGAATTCCGGCATGGATGGAATTTTTAGCCTCTAAATAGGTTTTTAAAATTGTCCTTAGCACGGGTTAGTGCATTAAAAAGAATATAATCTACATGTTATTCTATGGGTCAATCCATTTGTCATAACATAATACAATATGCAATGTTGTATTATTATGGTCGCATCATGATACAATGATGGACCAATGGACGCTGTATAAATCATCTCATTAAGTAGATGCAAAAAGGCCAAATGATACAATGATGAGAACTCTATAGGGCTAATGGTACTAGTGTAACCAGACAATCCCTGTTGTACCATCAATGGTACAAAATGGTACAAATGGGATTGTTCAGTCCCAGTAGTACCATCAATATTACTGTCCAATGGACGGAGGGATCGAACCTTGTACACAATACACCATGCATTATGGTTCGATAAAGCAGGCCCTAGGTGTCTAAACTCACAGTGGCATGCAGGTTTGATAAAGCAGGCCCTAGGTGTCTAAACTCACAGTGGCATGCAGGTTTGATCTAGCAACGATCCCTCTTCAAGATTAGTAGTAGCCTAATCTAACATTCTTGGCTATCTATTAGATACTACTTATCCGTAATTATCTGGCTAATAGTAAATACCTACTTCGTTTGTGTATGTCGTGTATTTCTGCGACGTGCCACGGATATTACCTACTCCTCATGCACCTATTGAGTGAAATTTAAATTTTACTTTTGCATACAGTTGTACATCTGCAATTGATTTAAAGATATCTACATAAGTACATAAGACAAAAAGTTTTTCCAAAATCATCGCACCGCAAACACTTTCCGCCGACGTAATACCTTCCTCTAAACGGGTTGATTATGGGTAGTGTAATTCCCATAGACTAGATACTATGGTTAGTATGAAGCTAATTGGAATTTAAATCACCAAGGTGACACGTTCAACCGCGAAGAACCTGACAAGAAGATGATTTTGGCACGGACAGCGAACATGGCCTTGCTGGTCAGCAAGACCTTAGCGATAGCCTCCGTAGCGACGGGTTTCATGTGGGGCGTCTTTCCGATGTTGCAGCCTACACTGGGCCTCCCACTAGGCTACCCGACCTTGCCTAGCAGCTCCATGAAGTGAGTTCTTCAATTTTCAGTTGCTTAATATGTTAGGAGTTTCATTGCGTGATCGAATCAGGAATAAAGAGATCCGTAGAGCCCGAGTAACTGATTAGAGCTAGATCAATGAATTTCTCAGTTGAAGTGGCAGTGGACGGGGCACATAGCTCGAAGATCTGATGGCCGTTGGGGCGAAAAAGTTCTGACCTGGCGACCACGGACCGGACGACGCAGCGTGGGCAGACCCTCCACCAGATGGTCTGACGACCTGATTACGGTGGCGGACAGTCCCTGGAAGCGTACGGCAGGCGGTACGGAAGCGTAAAGACCGTGAAGCTTGGAAAACTATGACTATGTCCTGTAGTGGGCGTCAAATGGCTGATGATGAGTTGTTTATTACCGTTGCCAGTAAACACAGTGAAAGGAGTTAAGACGTCGGTAAGGGTAGAGATCTGGGCCTAGAGTATTATAAACGCATCGTTGATATATACGTTGATACAATAGGGTGTATTTAACATTACAATATATAACGCTTTTTAATCTACTAGCATTACATTGTCATTCATCGAGGGCGCGAGGCACCAAGTTAAGTTACTAAGTTGCAGAGGTTGTACCAATGGAATGCGTTAGCTTAGCAGACTACCAAAAATAGTGGAGGGTGGAGTCCTATACTATTATAATAGCCTACTAGCAGAGTGTGGATGATAGTAAAACGCTAGAGATATTGCTCGATTGATATATTTTCTGCAAGTATCACACATCAAAACAAACAAACAATAGTGACCTAACGATATTAAATCGCTGTCAGTCATGTATCGGGATAGGATTACAACCGGCCAACACATGTGCATATATCACCTTCAATACTAATATGACTCTATTGAACCACTATTTCTTTAAGATATTCTCTTCCCCTGAACGTTGACCACGATGATTTTTGGCTTGAAGGTAACATTAATATAATAAGTAATGATAACGATCCAATCCATCAGCCTTTTTTTTATATATCTATAGATTAATTAGAATCAACCTGAAAGTTCCAAGTTCCTCACAAGTATGAACTTGTACCAGTAATGTACGTAGCATAGCATCTGCCTACAAACAACAAGTTCAAATAGTAAAAATCCAATTTACTAAGTATTTCCCAAAATCACCAAATTGGAAGTTGGTTAGTAAGGTAAGCAATGTCCCAGGAGGACAGAAGCTAACTAAATAAATAGGGGATATATTATCATCGAAACAGTGCATTGTAGTAAGTGGCAAACTCTGGTATTTTCCTACCCCTCTCGGATAGAGGCGACAGCTTGTGAATGCGTGTGTATTATTCTTTTTTCGCAGGTTCAAATCTCTATACGCTTATCAAACCGTAGCAATCATGATCAATGCCTTCGGTGACACTTCCGAAGATTTCCTCGTGGGTTGTTTGATGGTGTTAGCATCCGCTCAGCTAGAGTTGCTGTGCTATGAACTGGCTAATATCGGCACAACAAATAATTTCTCACAAAGAATTCGTAGAAATAGTAAGACTTCCAAGTTTACCTTGTATCCTGTAGTGATACACATTGACTGCTGTAAGTAGGTCACCACAACATTAGCTTGCATGAATTATCAAAGAAAATTTTCGGGTTACGATTTTCGCCAACGTTCGCGCAAAATCCCGATGTTTTGAATACATTGCTCGTTGGAACTTTGCTTAATTTTCTTTAATTAATTTGGAAATTTTAAAAACATCAATATTTTCATCGGGATGAAACTATTGCTATTTTTACCTAGATAAAGAGGCACGCCACTAATAGTTGTATTTTCAGCTTTCATAGTTTAGTAGTATGTAGTTCCCTCACCTGTCCTGTGAATAGTTAAGGTAGTTGGTGTGTTATAGTTTTTTTTTATACTTACCACCTGGTTCTCGTACACGTATGTAAACGTGGAATTTTTAGACTCTAAATAGGTTTTTAAAATTGTCCTTAGCACGGGCATTAAAAAAAAAAGAATATAAGCTGTTAAGAACTTTACAACTTTCAGCGACTAAAAAACAACTGATTTCTGTTAACAGTACCTAGATTAAAAAGGTAACTTCGACGTGCATCTAAGTAATGAGATGATTTATGCACTTCACTCACACTTGATGGTTGAAGGGGCCACTCGGACGTTACAGAGCCTGGGACATTGTTTTTAGATGGACTAGGTTTGCTCAGCACCTATACCTATACCAATACCATCCTGACGCTTATCGGCCTTCACAATAGGAAAACATACGTGCGCAGCAAACCAATGAGTTTATGAGTGCATAATGAGTAATCAATGGAAAATGTCTAAAATCATCACAATGAATGATCATAAGTGATACAGGGTCGTAATCTTAGGGAGCGTATAAGGTGTACCTTTATACTTTCTAAATAGCAGTGGCGAAGGAGATAGAAAAAAAGTTGTTAAGCACATCTGTTTTAATTCTTAATTTTATGTACCTACTTAGGTATATGAAATAAGCCTTTTAGTACACTGCTATAGTTTCGCGAAGCCGGGGAACTAGTCAAGTTCTTACATATCATGTGTTTTTGACCGAGGTATTAGCCAGTTTTCTTTTACATTCTTATGTTTTGGTGGTATCGTTATCCTACTAAATCTTGATACGGTCTAAACCTGGTGCCTAGTATCAGTCTTGTCTTGTATCCTTGGGATTTCTTTTCCGTTACAGACTATGATGACGATAAGGAATATGATGTGGCCGTGGCCTGTGTGAAATATCATCAAAGTATCATCAGGTAACTTTGATAATCAATCATTGCTGAATTAAACACAATCAATCAATCGCTCGGGAATTCGGCAGATGAACTTTTACTTCTTATTGTAAAGAATTTGTTTGTAAAACAACAAGAAATGTTTTGTTTGCAGTTTTATTGAGGAACTGGATAGCATTTTTGGACAGACCGTATTCTGCCAGTTTCTAGCAACGTGCCTCATTATGTGCCTCACAGCTTTCAAAATCACTATCGTGAGTTGTGCCATCGATGGACGATAACGGTAATTGCACAACGTTTTGTTTCATTCAACGGCCGCCAAAACCCTTAGTAAATGTATGGAATAATGTACGAGGATGTTGTGTCGTTACCATTATGGTCCAAAGTGAAATCGTCCAACGTTGTTATCCTTACAGTACAGCAAAATGGTATAAAAACCATGATAAATTTTATACATTTTCAGAGCAACGAGCCTTCAGAAATAATAACAATGATATTCTACCTGGTTTGCATATTAGCCGAGTTGCTCGTGTTTTGCTATTCCGGGAATATCATCATGTTCAAGGTGAGGTTCAATTTAGAATCCAACTGAAGGTAGAACCTGGAATAATTCATTTGCATGTTCAGTGGTTCATACGATACGGCATTGACGATGGTTGAATAAACAATGCTTAATTCTCAAAGGACACCATTAACATATTTTATGGTTATTTCCTAAATGCGGAAATCTGGAACACTTTCGTTTTATGGGGTTTTCTCAGATAGATTTTACTCGTGCATACGAGTTTAAACAGGCTTTATATACCCGTTCTATCGATGTCGCAGCCTTAAATAAATCATTGCCCGACATAATAATCCCATAATCCCACAACCTCACAGCTTAAACTGGAAAACTGTTGCTTATATGTATTTAATTGTATAAGTTTTATTTTTTTTAGGTACCTATCTATGTATATTATTTTTTTATTATATGTACTTTATATCGTATGTAATTATATTCTCGCAAACTTGCTATTTAGTATCGATATATTTTCGATTTAATTATTTATGTACATGCACGTACCGCGTACCTACATTCTTCATGCAATCCACTCCATCCAAAGGTTGTCTGGAAGAGACCGCTCTTAGCGATAAGACCGCCAATTGTATAACATTACTTACATTTAAGAAATCATGTCTGTATTCTTTTTCCTGGTTGTGCAATAAAGTGCTCTCTATCTATCTAATAGAACCTACATAATATTTAACACCAACAGTTTTAAGATTTATCAAATAGCGCCGACGAACAGCCCACGTTGCATCCAATCGAATCTGTTTGCGCCAATTTTGTTTTATTTCCTGTCGATGCAGAGTAAAATAGTTGCGGAGGCAATTTACTGCAGCGGTTGGGTCAATACGTCTGTGCGGACGCAGTGGATTCTGCTACTGATGATACTGCGGTCACAGCGAGCATTGACCATCACTGCCGGCAAAATATTCCATCTTTCACTCACCACGTTTGCTGTGGTAAGTGACAATATCAACAATGAATCAGTGTTTCGCCATAACCGTTCACTGCTGGGCGGGCCTAGTACACAGTATTTTGTAAATAAATTCATATCTGGGTATTTTATATTGATTTTTATGTAGATTCTTATAACAACTTCATATGGAGAGAGGATTTCAAACCAAAACGGAACCCGCGATAACAAACTTATGCTATATGTATGCATATCGTGTCAGAGTCACATAATATTGTACTGAACTCTACCTGTCTTTAGATATCATCCGAAGCCTAGATTGATTTTCATAATTTTTGTTGCAGATATTGAAATCATCGTATTCGTATTTCGCGGTTCTAAATCATGCCAGCAAATCACACGCTTTGAAGTAATGCAGAACGAAGATTCAGTCGAGCACCGTCAAGCCAACTAACCAAAGTAGATACACTTCAAAAGTATATATCAACGTAGATACCACTGGTACTTATATATACTCGCGGAACATAGGGGTTTATATAATAAGGACGATGAACAATAAATACAAATTGAAAAGCTTTGCGGAAACTCTACGATACACATGTTAAAAGCAATACGAAAATGTCTAAGTACTCGGTCATATTCACTGTACAAAAATAACCGCTATAGTCGCTAACGAAAAAAGTACAGAAAAAAACGACAACAGTTTCGTGAATGAAAAGTTAAACAAAAACTCGACTCGATATCGCATAAATCAAACAACGGCAGCTTCAAAACAATATCGAGAATGTACGATCGATGTTGAACGATGAGAGAACCATCAGCTCAGAGGCAGTGTATGCACTGACCCGAATCTCGGCCCGACACAGCTGGGTCAAACTTGTGACTCGTGCACAGTACCATAGAATAAACCCTCTTCAAACCAAGCTCCAACAAAATATCTAACAAGGAATGAGGACTTGTTGAGAGCGGATATAGGGTGAGTTGTGCCGTTGGGTCCACACCCCGTTCGCGCGTAGTGGCAGACAGAGCCTTTCTAAATTAAAGTGTTGTCATGCAGAATGTTACGCACAGGATATGCAAATTTAGTACCAAGACCGCAATAAGCGAACCTGCCTAGAGACTTTGTAGAGCACCAATAAAAATTTAATCTGTGTTACATACTCTAAAGTGTTTTCCTGCAATGAAAAATTATAACGATCTTATTTTTAAAATACGTTTACATAATCGCCATATGTGGATACTTTACAAGGGAAATAAAGTCTAATGGTGTGAAAATCGTGTCTTTGAAATAACACCGTAAAAGTATTGCTCCTACTTAGTAAGTACCTATGTTATACTATTTTTATTTTTAATGCACTAACCCGTGCTAAGGACAATTTCAAAAACCTATTTAGAGGCTAAAAATTCCACCCATGCCGGGATTCGAACCCGCGACCTCTGGCTATCCGTGCCAGCGCTCTATCCAACTGAGCTAATGGGCGACTCACAGGCATCAGTGAAATTTCGAACCTCTTTACAGATGTCGCTGCCTGTACGTAATACAGAGAATAGTGTAAAGAGGTTCGAAATTTCACTGATGCCGGTGAGTCGCCCATTAGCTCAGTTGGATAGAACGCTGGCACGGACAGCCAGAGGTCGTGGGTTCGAATCCCGGCATGGGTGGAATTTTTAGCCTCTAAATAGGTTTTTGAAAGTACCTATGTATGTAGTTGTATCAAAGTTCTATGTAAAAGTCGCAGCAGCTACGGATACTGAGCCGGATGAAGCGAACTGCACATTACTATCTGAACCTAAAGATCTGAGAGAAATCTTATGTAGCATGTAGATAGTAACTGATTTATGTAAACTATACATGAAAATACTGTATGAAAAAATTCTAATGCGATTTGCCTTCACGATTTTTTCCTTCGTGTCTGATTTTTCCCTTTCCTGCCTTCAAAACATCGTGAAGAAACCACGATGTATGTGCATTGATACATGCTGGGATTCTAATTCACGGTATCCCAAAATGTTCTCTAATAAGTGGCAAAACGTACGAAAAACAGCCTTGTGGCGAAATAACCACTAAAGGCAGTATGACGGCGCGAGTGTCTATGGGTGAGTGACGAGTGTAATTGTAACTTTCCTACCTTAATTATTTGATATTTTGATGTTATTTTGCTTAAGTCCAATATTATCCTTCGCCTACCCTACCTACCTTACCTAGGTACCTTCGCAGCGAGTCATGCATTTTACATACATACATACATACATACATACATACATACATACATACATACATAACCTCACGCCTGTATCCCAGAGGGGTAGGCAGAGACCAGGGACTGCCACTTGCTAATACATCCCCTATCTGGTCGATGTATGTCATGCATTTAGTGGTGCTAAAACGGCAGAATATAGGACTGGAAAGTCGCGACGTTTGTCATTGAAAACGCTACATACTCTCAGCTCTTAGCACACACGCGACCCAGGTGACACACACTAGCCAGCTGCAATCATGTTGGGCGGGCACAAGGTTAATCCAATGTACCTAGTACATACGAACCCTACCTATGTCCATGCATGTTCGAGCGGGTCTAATAAGATCTCTGTTGCCATTGCACCGGTAAGCAATCTGGGCCTCGCTCATATTTCATGTAGAGGTAACTAGAATATTGATTTTATTGATGGTTTATATGCCTTACCAGCAGTGATTAGAGTTTGCCATAATTTTATAGGTTCATGAAATTGTGACTATTCTACGCTATAAGTTCCTCTCTCATGAGCTATTTAAGTTAAATGTCTCATCAGTGGTAACAATTTAAGTAACCAGGTATCAAGAAAACTGATAGCTAATAAAGCTATGCTAGGTCTAACAGCAATGCAGATATCAGCTTCCGTGAAGATGGTGTGACATTGCAAAAGAAGCGCAAGAGCTCATTAATTAGATGTTAATAAAGAGGTAAAATATTTAGGTATATTGAAAATAAAGCATAGGTATGTTTGCTGATATTTCATGACGTAAATAAAGAAACATACGACACACAATTTTAAAGTGTTCATATTCATATTTAAAGGCTACTAACTTTGTTTGTATGGCGTATTCATAGGTAGCTTAGTAAGGCGCAAATTATGTCATTTTACCGCCAAAAAACGCGCGAGTCACACCGTCATGCTGCCTGAGCTGGTTATTACAAAAACAAAAAAATCACGTCTTTCAGTTTAGGTCCTTCTCATTTCTGGGATATTCGAAGAGACAGCACTACAGTTAACTATTTACCTAGCGAAATACTGAATTCAGAAATTGGCAATATGTTACCTTCCTACCTGTTGGCCAGGAGATCTGTTCCTAGTAGGGACTGGCTCTCACATAAGAACAAGTCCTGATTACTCACATTGTATATATTTTGATACCTCTGTGAGAAGGAATAATAATATAAATAAACTTACTTACCGACTTATTTTCTTTCGCTCGATGTTACTCTGATTGGGTTTTTGTGGACCTAAGCATTGAATTGTTGGTCTATACCAAAGAGAGATTCGAGAGCAGAATACTCTATCTCGTCTATCAGCTTGGCTCTGAGAACATACGATCAAAATTTATGTTGTCAATAGATAGAGTTCAGCCAAGATAGTATTAAGAGCAATGCGGCAATCTAATAATAAGCCCATGACAATGACAGGGTCACGCGAGTAACGTATCGTGATCAAGCCCAAAGTTTGTCCGTGACGTTTGTGCGTCAGCAGTCAATGCTCGTACGCAAATATTTATAGCCTAAGAGCTTCGCGTGGCCGGTTGCGTACAAACACACACGCGGCTAAAGTCTCAACATCTGCTTTGATAACCAGGGGAGACAGAGTACAGTTCTAACAACTGACAACTAACAATTTTGATTTAATCTTTCATAGCTTGAAATTTATTTAGCTAATAAACCTGTAAAACAAGCAAGGTTTAAAAACTACCTTTAATTAAAAAGGAATTATAAAAAAAATATGACTAAAAAAATACTAAACGATTAAAAATCTATTGAATGAAAATGTTGGCCTGAAATATAGTACCCTTGTACCAACTGTACCCATGTTTTTTGGTCTCCTGTATGTAATACAGACACAATTCCTTGTTACCTTTACTCCAAAGGTATAAAGTGTAGTAAATAACGGTGAAACTTTAGTTCTACCATTCCACTAAACTTGTTAGAAACATATCATCTCCCCTCCCCTTTTCAGTCAACTTCCAAAAAGAGAAGCGGAAATTTTAATATGCCTGTTTTTTTCGGGTTTTTTTTTGCATAGGATTAACTATGTAAGTAGATTCAAGATGGTTTTCGTGTAAATTTCGTCTACTGACCTTTGATAATGCACTACAAAACTATAACTCTTCAAAATAAATAGGCGATACCTATATGGTGATTGTACCTTCAGTATTGTGTCACATAAATAAACGATTTGTCTATCTATCTAAATGTAGCTAAATGCAATCTAGTCTGACACGGATGGACTCAAGGGAGCTTATCGTGATTAGGTCGTGAAGAGCTCATGCCGATTAAGTCATTGGTGGGTCTAAGACTAGCCCAGACAAGATAGGTAACTAAATTACGGCGTAAATAAATGTGATAACGTATTTTCTGATCTTAGGATATGAATCCAACGAGAAGACAAACAGCATATTCATGGCGATATAGTTATTCTTATGTGTAAAGAAATGTAAGTATGTATCAATTATGATCAAATGCATTCGTTTCTTACTTCAAGATTGCACGTAACGAAACTCCTAGTGAACCAGTAACAAGCACAAATATTACCAAATAATAATATAATGTTGCCTATATACGTCTCACTGTAGGTTACAGGCCTTATTCAGAGAAAATGGGCTTAATCACCATGCGCGCCTATCGCGGATTGGTGATTTCAAGCGCTGAAGTATCTGAACTGGATTTTACATGCCGGGATAGAACCCACAAGCTGCCCAATGAGAAGACGGCGACGTGGTGTTCGACTCCTCCGCTTCTTTCACTTTCACATGGTTTAAGTGCAATTACATGTCTTGTCAGCAAAAAATAAATTGAAAAAATCTAAGAAACAAGATTTGGCAAAAATAAAATGAAAGATTTTCCTAGACCACGTACCTATATATAGCTAACTGCATAATATGCGCTAGTCCCATAGTTGGTACATTTAAGAAACAGTTAAAAAAGCATTATTTATCTCTATCATAAGTTTGAGCTACATATTTATTTGTTATTTACTATTATAATAAATTGCTTATCGTTAATATTATTCTTAAAAGTAGGCGGGTAGAGGAGGCCTTTGCTCAGAAGAGGGACACAAAAGAGGCTAGGTAAAAATGTATTCTTTAAATTAATTAACATCATAGTTATTTATTAATTTACATTAGCACCGGAGCACCGGAACAAAATATTTCACTTTAACACTAAACAGACGAACCTTACCTATCTAAGATAATAACGAAGAGAAAAAACAATAATAACAACAACATTCTATCTTTAAGGTGCTTCAGGGTGCTAACTAATGGAAAAAAAATCATAATTTGTGATAAATTACGTTTTTATTTAAAAGTGAACATGAGAAATCGTAACAACTGTGACAACTGTTTTTAGAACCTACAGTCTACTACTGACTAGTCTTTCCTGTGGGCTAGGCCAACTAAGCTGAATGGTATAGGTGCTGGGCAAGCCTATACCATTTAAACCATGTCCTAGGCACTACAGCATCCGAGTGGTAACTTCACCATCTAGTGTGAGTGAAAATGCCACTGGACGCTGTATAAATCATCGTATTACATAGATGCAGAGGCCAATATTGTTATTATATATGGTGTGAAATAAAGTTTAATCTAATCTAATCTCCAATTTGTATAACGCCGCTCGGTCTGGCAACGCGGCACTTGAAATCGAATTAGGGCAATTCAGATACTTCACCCAACTGACAGCGGTTTGCGAGATGTTGACAACCGTACCCAGTCTCCCTTAGGTCAAGTACAGTCGACAACAGGTCAACCTTTACATTTTTGTTGCAAAGTCCGCAACACGGGTGTAAGCATTGATTTACTTTTGACTGTATATTGAATGTAATCAAGACCTGATAACATTAAAAGGTGAAAATTACTTGTGTACTGTAACTTGTGTGAGAAAACACGCGACGCGTTTCGGCTTTAACACGAGGCATCCTCAGGCTCACAAGTGCCTGAGCCACACAAGTATTGGTGTCAGTGGTGGTATGTTCGTGTCTTGCTTCTGCTTGAAAAAGTGGAAGAGAGGGCGGTGCATTAACTAACCGCATGGTGCTTGTGGAATTTTTGGCGGAATTCAGCAAAGAAAATTTCACTTTTTAATGCTATTATGGATTTCCGCAAAGTAACGCCTGATTCCATACAAGACCTGATAAATAAAAACCTTTGTTGAGACAATAGGAGTGGAGTCTCGCTGTGTGAAGTGAACAGTTGCAGTTTGGTCCAAATTGTAGGGGAAACAGGTTTTTAGGTCATCGGGACTAGGTCGATTTATAAAGGCAGAAACAAAAAGCGACGAGTCTGTGTTGTAAGTTTTAATTTGAACCCTAGATTTTTGTCTTTACTAATGTTCGAATTAAAACTACGCCTGACTCGTCTCCTGGTCTGGTTGAAAGTATTAGAAAGGGATGTCCTATTGTGCAATCACGACATTCGATACCCACAGCGTAATTACAGCATTTAACTAGTTAAATCTTAAAAGAAACGAAGGCTTGCGACTGACGAAAATCTTCGTTTTTTGACTTACGTGTCAGTGACAATAGTTTTTACAGTAATAGACGGCCTAGTTCTTTATTTAAAGAAAATGTTTGAAATATATATCGAGAATTGGTATAAAATGGACTCTTTTCATCATATTAAAAGCGGTTATAGAGCTCGAGTTTGGATTCGTTCAGATTGGTCTCAATCAGTTCGAACAGTACCTACTCTCGAGCATTGAGTAAAATATTCGAGAAGATTGTTTTAGGTCAACCATTTATACACTTTATAATTTATTATCAACTTTCCCTTAATCAGGAGTTCGGGTTCCCGCGGCGGCGGTCAACTACAATCCCTGGGGCCATGAGAGTTAGACATATCTAGAATTCATGGGAGGTACAGTCGATAGCACATCAAACTGTAGGTACATAAGTGCACTCTAATCAGTCACATTACGGGCTACTTTGCAATAATAATGGAAAGGTTGACCTGCTGTAGATTTATTTTATGACTTGTCTTAAATTGAATACTTGTGTTGTATTTCGAATTTCCCCTTCGGCCGCGTATGATACCAGAGTTTGGTAACCAGTATCATACGAAGAAAAAATGATCGTCGTCGGATACTGGTAGTATTTTCTAAGGTTAACACGAGCAGTAGACATAATTAAAACTGTTTTTATACGGATTTATGCTCGTTTATTACATTTTTTACAATTTTCCAACGTTTCGGCACTTTTTCAGGTGCCGTGGTCCCGGATGACTGAGGTGACAGGTGTCTTTTAGAAATCATTAACGGTTAGTTTACTACCCTCGGCAAAAAATACAAAAGTTAATTATGAAGTTACGTTCCAAAATAGACAAACCAATTATTTTTTTATATAAAGTCAGTGTTGTGTAGCCAGTTGTTAGGCAGTGATCTAACAGCTCTGCATATTCTACAGGCAAATTATGTTCATTGAGCCTTCTCTTAACAATCTCAATGCAATCCTGTATTGGAAGACAAGTAAACAAGGATTTAACATCGAAACTCACCATTGTTTCTTCACTAGTCAAATGTAGGTCATCAATCTGACTAGTGAAGTGGTAGGAATCCTTGACGTGGGCTTCAGTGTTCCCCCTCATTTATATTTATATATAAATATAAATGATACATTTATACATTTCGATAAAGTTAAAGTTCTAGCCCGAGAAGACCGTTTCTTCCCTAGAATGATACGCGAGGCAATAGAGATCCGCCGGCATCCAAATTTTAATAGAGATCGTGGTTGGAACATACCGGTAGCATGGGAACCAGTGCTTAAGTGCATGAGACCCCCTTGCTAGAAGTGTGACTGTAGAATAAATAATAAAAATAAATTTAATTTCAATTAATAATCAGTATCTTTAAGTTCATATAAAGTAATTTGTTTATAAATTTAATTTTAACTTCAATTACTAATAATCAATATTGTTGACTTTATATAAAAAAATAATTGGTTTGTCTATTTTGGAACGTAACTTCATAATTAACTTTTGTAATTTTTGCCGAGGGTAGTAAACTAACCGTTAATGATTTCTAAAAGACACCTGTCACCTCAGTCATCCGGGACCACGGCACCTGAAAAAGTGCCGAAACGTTGGAAAATTGTAAAAAATGTAATAAACGAGCATAAATCCGTACAAAAACAGTTTTAATTACGGATACTGGTATCCAAGTGATAGGATATATTACTTTTCTGATACCCTTCATCATGTTTGGTAACCAGTATCCAGTAAGGAATATAACATTCTGCCTATGAAACCAACTCGCCAAAACTTTGAAGATCGCATTCTGTACCTACGCTTATTGTAAAACCGTCGCTTTATTGAAAACATACAAGAAAACAAGGAAATAGTTCAACTGTGAATCGTTTATTACCTACAACCTATTGGAATAAAATGGCAAAATGATTTCGATACAATGTCCAACACTAATTTCGTTTACATTTAGCTGAGATATGGCGTTATTTATTTTTTCATCAATTTCTTTGAACTCTCGGCTTAGTTTCGATTTTCTCTTGTATATATCCATAACGGTGGTTTCTTTTCTTAAAATATCTAAGAGTTGAACCAATGCCGGTCTTGTGCGTCCAATATATCTATTAAGGCGACTGTGCCATCCTTCTATATTATTGGTAGTACGTATTTTAGATGATGATCAACAGCAAATTTTTTCGAAGTCAGTCTTTGCCATCCATTGGTTATTGAAATATTTGTTAAATTTTGTTATCTCTTCTCCAGACGGACTCTTTGACATAACATATTCATACCCCTTTCTAATATAGGCTTTGGGTAAACGTGCAAGGCCAGCACACCTGGCTATATGATTTTTTTTACCCACATGACATGCTTATCAGTATCATACGAGGAAATATTAAGTACTCACTTGTAATGGTTTGATATTTTCCTAAGCTGATACTTGGTTACATAAAACGAAAAATCCCTATCACTTGGATACCAGTATCCGTGGACGATCATTTTTTCTTCGTATGATACTGGTTACCAAACTCTGGTATCATACGCGGCCAAAGGGCGAATTTCCTATTAACGGAGAAGGAAGGAGATGTTTAAAACATACGAATAAGTAAACTTGGGAGCAACACAATATCTATTTTAGGGTCTTTTCATTGTATATAAATTGCCATTTATGGTACATACATATATTTTTATTAGATATATATATAACACGCTAACAACGTGTTTAGCACGCTGCAAAAAAAGTTACTTTAACATAAGGGTTTCTTAGAAGATAAAGATATAGAGAAAAAAAACCGGCCAAATGCGAGTCAGACTCGCGCACCGAGGGTTCCGTACAAACCTGTATTATAGACCTGAGTATTTGGTATGAATTTCAATTTAATACCTCTACGCGTTTATGAGGAAATGGGTAGTAAGTTTAAAATTATTAAAAAAATATATATTATGTGATGTAACTAAAAATTTATGGTTTTCGTAATTTTTCCTTTATCTATGCTATAAGACGTTGCTTCGTACCAAATTTCAAGATTCTGAGTTCACGGGAAGCACCCTGTAGGTTTTGATTCCCTTGCAAGTGTCGAAAATTTGCGGCATAAACGGCTGTATCTTTTGATTGCGTTGGCTTAGAAGTTTGATTTTTTCACACCTTCAAGGGACAGTAGACCTGAGTAATTGATATAAATTTCAGCTTCATAACTCCACGCGTTCCTGAGAAAAAGGGTCTTGACAGACGGACGGACGGACGGACAGACGGACAACAAAGTGATCCTATAAGGGTTCCGTTTTTTCCTTTTGAGGTACGGAACCCTAAAAAGAGACAGTCTAGTGTTCAGCACATTCATCAGTAATAAATGTATGAGAAAAACGCTGTAAAATTATTAAAAAAATTTTTTGAAAAGACGTATAGATGAGATGAAAACGTATAATTTCTTCGTTAGCTTATTTTTACATATAATTTTTTCGGGTTCTGTAGTCGACAAATAACCTTTATACCCTTTTTTCGTTGCCTTTTACTCTGCTACAAATCGACCCGAAGGCAGCGGCTACCATAATGACATAAAACAAACAGAATGTATTGAATATTTATTCATGTTGAAATTTTTAAAATATTATAGAGATTAAGTGTTCTCTAATGATCTCTATCTCCCTACGGTTTCGCTATATCCGTCCGTATGTCCGTCCATGGCTTAGCATAGATACAACAAGTACTAAACAGCTGTATTAGTAGTATATATTTAATAAAAATATAGTTGCTGAAGTTAAATACTTTGATGAAGTTGTTAGTTCTGTAAAGCCGGTAAAAACCTCTTCCTATTACGGAACCCTACACTACGTCTGGCCCGATACGCAGTTGGCAGGTTTTAAATAAGTATATTTACGGTGGAGTATAAATTCATATGTAATAATAGCCTCCAAATACATTTTTAAAATTGTCCTTAGCACGAGTTAGTGCATTAAAAAGAATATAATCATGTGGGTACAGCGATATCATTCCAATGTAAAAACCTAACTGCAAAGTAAGGTACTCGGGGCTGCAAGTGATGCAAATTACTTCAGCCAGATGTCACTGCCTGTACGTAATACAGAGAGTATTGTAAAGAGGTTCGCAATTTCACGGATGCTAGTAAGTCGCCCATTAGTTCAGTTGGGAGAGCGCTAGCACGGTTAGCCAGAGGTAGCGGGTTCGAGTCCCGGTGGAATTTTTCTAGCCTCTTAATAGGTTTTAAAAAAGTATGTATTCAGTCGTAGATATCAACCCTCGTATGTCGCCACTGCTAGGGCACAGGTCTCTTCCTGCATTGCAGGAAGGTTAGGCCATACTCCACCACCACCACGGGTTGGTGGAGGATTGTAAGACAGTGGTGGGCCTTACTGTCAGAAGTCTCTGACATGGCTTAACGACTGCCATTATACGACAGTCGGCACCAGCGGCTTAACGTACCTTGCGAAGTACGGAATATATTCCGTACCTACAATAATAGCGTGCCAATATGATTTGTGCAGAATTGACTTACCTGCCAGATTTATAAAATGTATGGAAGAGCAAAGAGCTTTTACCGTAATCAGAATTCGCCGGATAATGCATGGGCTCTCCATTTAGTGTTATGTGAAAACAGTTATTATCTGTCCGATACTACAACCGCAGTGTGAGCCTGCGGGATTGTGGTTAGGATTTGTGCACACGTAAATACCTAGGTAGCATTCAATATGAAATACACTGACCATCGGTTTGTGTGGTGGTTGGTTGTGTAATCGTTCATGGTAATAAGAAAGTTACTAATACCTAAGTTGCGCCTATTTTCGGAACTCACTAATGTCGTAAAAGCTGCTATAAATATTATATTAAACCTACAATAAGTAGCATTCAGTATGAAATACACTGACCGTTTGTTTGTGTGTTGGCTGGTTGTAAAATCAACAAGTAGGTAATAATAAAAAAAATCTACTAAGTTGCGCCTATTTTCTGAACTCACTATTTTCGTAAAAGCCATAATATATTTTTTTGTGGTCTTTAACAATTTACAAATAAAAACCGCACAAGTGCGTATCGGGCAACGCACAGGGTAACGCCTTATGCCTTTTTTCACGTTTCTACAGTAAATCATGTAGCCGTGGGAGCAAGCGGGTTCGGGGACTAAAAAAAATTACAATTCTAAAGTGAAATAATTGTTTTAAATATAAGATTGTCGTTTTATCGCTGTAATTAATATGTACACTTGCCTCCAGCTTCTAGTACTAATCGTCACTCAGCTTGTGTCAGAAATACAGATAAATCTGAAAGTTCCGCGTTGACTATGAGACTATAAAAATCCGAATTTAAAAATGTGCGATTGTCTTTATGAATAACAATCTTATTAATAAATGAATTCCACTAAAACACTTTTAAGATGGAGTTACATTCATTCATTAATTCCTTCATTCATTAAAAACTGAATATCATTAATCTCAATAATTGTGACACCTTGGAACTACAATCTAAGCCCCAGGGTCCATAATCCAGGACTTTAATCGTCTTCCGCTTTAGCTTCGGGTAGCATATAAACGCAAAATGTACGAAAAAGCAAACTCGACATTGGATTTCGGATACCGATCAAACGTGTTCCAATATTGGCAATTAACCTTTTCATCTGTTCAAATAATTACCCTAAACCCTCAAGTAACAGGCGTTTTTAATATAAAGGAAATGTGTAATCATATTGAAATCGGTTTAGAAATCGTGCATTCAACGAAAAATAAATACACCTGATATCACACCCTTGTGATATATCGTGATTTTTTCCTGAACATTTCCCTCTTTCGAGCCTCATTTGATTAATGAACAATTCCTAATTAATAAGTTTCCGAATAGGTTACAGTTTCATACAATACAATAATACACGTAGCATGCCCGCTGCTACGCCGTAGCAGCGTAGCCCCGTAGGTTACGATAATTATGATAGCGAAACAGTATAAAGCAACATTCCTGGTAAGAGCAACAGCTATTTTGCTGCAGACAAATATATTCACGACATCGATGTCTAAAACATCCGATGCTATTGAGCGCGCGAAATTTAAGTGGTAAAGGTACCTACGTCCTACGTACGTACGTATTTTAGATTGAAATCCCGCACGTCGTCAGCACGAATGTGGCTAGACCTTGACCGCTTGAAGTTGGCCGCTCAAATGCATCAAGAATTTGGCGTCAATGACTGGTTTAACACTGTACGATACGTATCTATTAGACATCATAGGATTGGTAGTTTCATACATTTACTTAGATCGTTGTGCGAACTTTGGGAATATTGTATGTCATCCGACTCAACTAGCGTGCACGCAGCGATACTAGTGAATGGTGTGAGTGGGGATTGTCATGATCGTGGCAAGTGATAGTGGCAGAAGTGGCAGCACGACCACCGAGGCAGTCAAATTAATAATCCAAACAACCCTACATGACAACTTATTAATGAATAATGTGAGTGTTATTATCTCATTAAGGATGCACTTTTAGTTGTACACAAAATATTTTGAAATTACTTACTATCAATGTAAAGAAATCGACAGTAGGGGTTGACATTAATTAATTAATAAGTCGGATGTATGATCGTGGACGCGTTAACAAATAGATAAACGTTATTACTCTCCATATTGCATCGAATTCCATCACAGGGTTTGGTTGCTTAAATGTTGACCGAAGCTGAATGAAATGAAAGATTACCTAAGAGGATTTGTAATTTTGAATCCAACCAAGGTTGAAAAGGAAGAGTGTATGTTGCTATGTAAAGTTTAAATTCGGAAAATGTAACAGTTTATATGTTTTGTCAGATGTTTGTCGCGTAATCACCATAGAGTCGTTAAAATTGTCACAGTATTCAAATAGGTCTTTATAGTAAAATTGAATTCCCCAGTTAAATTAAACGTTGTTTGAGGCAAAATTTGTGGAAAATCACGATACTTTTTAAGTAAGCGAATTCACGGTTATAGCAAAAAGTGTCAACCTTCATAGCGATGTGAGTTCCGTTGATCAACGTTTAAAGCCTTGCTCTACATACGAAGATCTACAACTATGTTTTTTGCGCCGAAAAAGCAAGACCTTATTTATGTTAACAAATTATTACCAATCATCTTAGAAATCAATTTAAAGTTTCACATAGGTAGTATCATGCTGTAAAAAAAAGATGTGTGCGTAAATATGTGTGAAGGACGTTTTTTTTCCGGACAGTCCATTATTTGATAGCAATAATGGACTGTTTCAAATTGGGTGATAGCGACAACTCCACAATGTTATGTATCATATAACGGGTGAGTAGGGCCGTTGTAAATGTGTATAATTGTAAAATATAGTAAACGTATGCAACTAGATGACGTGTCTGTGACCGTCCACTCGCGGGAGAGGTTAAAGGTAGGTTATTTGTTGGATCGATTACTTAATAGAAAATGGAAATAAGGTCATAATATAGCCCTACATAGATTGTTGTGCTTACCAAGTAGTGCTTGAAAGAGTCGGGACTTAAATATCCGGATGACTCTCTCGATGGCGAGCCTCAGCTGCCGGTCTTGTGGCTTCACGAGTTTGCTGTGGTAGTCTTCCAGCAGTTCTAATGCTCGATGGGCTTCTGTTGGGCAAAACAACGGAAAAAATATTAAAGGACATTCTGAATATTAATTAATTTTTTTTATTTACAATATTCTTTATAGACACAATATTGCGGATGGACTCATCGCCACTCATTTTTTTACGGTGAAAAAATATTTTTTTGGTTTTGTTTTTCAGTTTATGCATGTTACAAAAACAATGTTTTTCCTAACTAAATTTGATTTAAGTTCCCCATTGTGCCTCTTTTCGTGATAGCATTTAATCAGATTTAAGTATAACACAATCATTTGCGATGTATCGTATCGATTTATGCGATAAATCGCGCCAGTCGCAATATTCAAAAAAATATTTTTGGTTGTAAATACTAATGTTTATGGAAACTTATCGAATGATTACGCCTAGTAATAGAGATTACTAGGCGATTTAGTACAAGTAAAAAAATTCCCTGTATCGGGTTAGTCACCCATACTATAGAATTTTACTTTTAGGAACTCTAGAGAAATTGTATGTCTACGTATTAACCCTAGTTGTGGGCGTAAGCATTCATGCAGGTAAATGAGTAGGGAGTTATTGTAATGGGAGCTTGGTAAGTATGCAGATAAAGCGCTTGCTAGGTGGGTACTACATTAACCATGTGTATAGTTTAGTTTCAGTAATGTAAATAATAATAATTCTACGTAGCACAAAAAGATCAAAGAAAAAAACGCACTGTCTATCAACACACTCCATTTTCGATACCGATCAACAGAGGGGTGCTCTGCTATTGTCTGTGCATTAGCCACCCTTAAATATCAAAGAACACGCTACCGATTACGGCACATTAAAGAATTCGATCGCTCTACAAGTCACACTAAAAACGTGTTTTTATTCACAAATACTATTACATACCTTGCTTACGAACTGGCATCACGGCCACCACCCCCTAATACACTTATTATGTCAGGAATCTAAGAACTTAGATTAACGTCTAAAACTAAATGAACAAAATAAACAATTTTCACACAGACGTAACGAGTAAAGCGTTCATTTTTCATAGGATTCTAATAACAGCGACGAACATTTCTGAACAACACTTATATTCACACATTGAAAACATTGGAAAATCAGTAGATGGAGATTAGGTGCAGTAAGTGGCGACTCCGCGTAGAAATGTTACAGACTGCTGCGCGCCGTCGGGATTGGTCGATTTCCAGGGTGACGTCACGGGGGTGCGACCATAGACAATGGAAAACGAGGGGTTGAAAACTCTATGGTTTGTTTTCTCGGTTCGTGGCTTTTACCATGTCGCGTAGTCTCGGGACTCCTAGCAAACTTTATACAAACCATTTTTCTTTCATGTGCAAAACATTACATTACTGAAGGCAGTAATGTAATGTGCGCATTAAATACGGACTGTTTTGTCTAATGCTTGATGAAAATACAAACAGAAGTCATGCGGGCAGTCATACCCTACTCGACAATTTATTGAACGACAATTATATAGGTGTTTGATAAACGACTGTTTATATCGAGCGTGTGTGTATCACGGATCCGTGGTGTGTATAAGTACTTATAAATTCACAACCTATTTATAAAAACAGGATAGCGCTAAAGCACTCCTCAAAGGTAGTTTGTATTTCCACCAAAGAGATACTATTTTTATGGCAGTTTATCGAGTGATTTAACAAGGGCTAAAAGAACCTTGGTTTTAAGGTATCGTGTTTTTATAAATAAGAAAGAAATGCTTTTGAAATGAAATTAAATGAAATGAAAAGGTTTTATTCAAAGTAGCGCAGATACTGCGGCTTAATGAACGTTACAAGTCAAACTAGGTGTCCATTTCAAAATCTGGATCATTTTGGAGAAAAAATGGATAAAAAAACTCCAAAGTTAGTCTTTTCAAATTCCTTAATTAACAGAATTTACACAGATTCTACAAAACTCGTGAATTTTACATGCTTGAATTCCAGACATCATTGTCATCTAAATAATCCTTAATATTATAGTAGCTCTTTTGGCACAAAGTGTACTTTACACGTTTTTTGAACCGCGCTTCAGTCAAACTTAATATATCTTTAGCGATTTTATTGTAGAAGCGTATACAATGCCCCATGAAGTATGTATTAACTTTTGCCAGCCTAAATCTTGGGATCAAAAGTTTGTTTATTTCTGGTATTTACATTATGTTGGCTACCTGCAGTTTTAAAGTTGCTAATATTTTTCCTGACATACATAATATTTTCATAGATATACTGGCTGGCAACTGTCAGGATGTTTGTTTCTTTAAAGAATTCTCTTAACTAGTCTCTACTGCCTAGCTTATAGATGAATCTGATCGCTCTTTTCTGCAAGACGAAGATGGTCTCAATGTCCGCTGCCCGTCCCCACAATAGTATGCCGTAGGACATGATACTATGGAAGTAACTAAAATAAACAAGCCTGGCAGTTGCGACGTCAGTTAGTTCCTTCTTTTAACAGCATATGCTGCAGAGCTAAGCCTATTTGCCAATTTTTCTATATGAGGACCCCATTGAAGCTTTGCATCAATTATTATTGTGATACCTAAAAATACAGTCTCTTCGACAAGGTCTAGTTTGTCCCTTCCCAATATAACTTTGCTGTCAACTACTTTGACATTTGGTAGAGTGAACTTTATACATTGTCTTTTTTGAATTTAACAATAAGTTATTAGACGTAAACCAGTTTAGTACCTGAGAGAGAGCAGCATTAGTATTGTCAAGGTCATCTTCTTGTCTCTTAATTTTGAAAATATTTGTTGGTAGGTCTTCGTATTAAATTATTAACAAGATACCTACACGTACACCACGGTACTGATGGTTGTTAGAAAAATGAGATAGCCTGCCATAACATGGATACGCTCGACAGCACATCGAACTTCAAAGGTAGGATAATGCACTCTACTCAGTTGCATTGCACTATACAGGCTACTTTACAACTAAAATGTAAAGGTTGATCAGCTGTACAGTCGACAACAGCTCAACCTTTACATTTTTGTTGCAAAGACGTCCTTAACGTAAATGTTTAGAGTGCACGTATGTAAAGGCCGATGTGCTGTCGATTGTACTGACCCTACCTCAGATTAGGTAATATTATACATCAATCTGAGCTACCGACTGTATCTTAGTGTAGTCTTGCCCAGCACCCATGGCCTGTGGGCTAGTCCAACTAAACTGGCAGCACCACTCTGCCACCTTAGTTGCCCCACAGGAAAGACAAGTTTACATGCGGAGCCAACTAAGCCACGGGTTTCCTCACGATGTTTTCCTTCACAGTACTTCACAGAATTTGTAGTAGCAATACCACACGCGTGCTTACCCACCTTCCTGACGTGCAAGAAGTAAGGTAGGTGGGTAAACACATATTTAGATGACATCATTCACATATTATTATTCTATTTTATAATTTATTGACCAATAAAACCGGTACTAGTGAGTGAGGTAGTCCGAGGCTGTGAAAACATTTCCATGACCCTACGGTCTACGATATAATATTATAACAGTTTCGTGTGACAAAGCCTTTTAACTACACACATACTCGTATGTACAAATACTCACGCCTGTATCGCGGAGGGGCAGGCAGAGACCAGGGTCTGCAAATTGCTAGTCTCCCGCATTCCTGACAGTAAGACAGAAATTCTAATTCTTGTAGAGTCGTAACACGGAGATGGTCGTAAGATTTCTTAATGAAGGGTGCCTCACATTAGGCTTCATTCCTATACCTAAGTAAGCCAAACCCATCGTCTTGGCCTTCGAAGTCTTGGGCGTTATTATGACTACAATATGTTAGTGGACAGAGAGAGGGTTATAAATAATAACATTTGCATTTACATACGTACTGGGACATACATATTGCTTCTGGCCCCACACTAGGATACGCTGTGTCGTGGAAACCAGAAACAGCGACATCACAAACATATAAACATCCAAGAACTAGGGTTTATTTTTGTCCCCAGCCGGGGTTCGAGGCCGGGACCTCTCGAATGGTAGGCAGATGCGCTACCGCTGCGCCACAGAGGTCGTCAATTCTATCATTACAACAACATAGGTGAAACCACAAACCAACGATTTCCATTTTCTTAGTTAACCTGGGCTAAATATTTCGGTTTTGGCTGCATTAATTAATTTTTAAAAGAACCGGAAGTAGGTACAGATGTGTTTTCAACTGAGACGCTACCTCAGAACAACAAGATGATCTAATATCATGACACGATACAAGAACATTTTATCTATAATATAAAAATGAATCGCTGAATGTGTTGGTAAGCGCAAATCTCGGGAGCAGCTGAACCGATTTCGCTAATTCTTTTTTTAGAATATTCCTTGAAGTACAAGGATGGTTTTTACGGAGAGGAAAATAAAAAAATTATAGAATCGACTGCTAGGCGGTACGAAGTTCGCTGGGTCAGCTAGTAATCAATAAAACCAAAAATACTACTTATCTATCCAAATGTAAAACATTTATTACATTCGTTTTCTTAAAGAATACCGAAATGTCTATATTTACGTGGAAAATTAATGAACGTTTGTAGTCGAATTAGATACACACTTAATCACAAATATACAAGAAAATTAAAATGAAGAATGAATCAATTTATAATTGAAACTTTTTATATTAAAATGGAAAAAAATGGTAACTTGGTAAATAATAAACAATGGCAAATAATAACTTAATACGTTTTTATACAACATTGAACATGGGGAATGTTTAAAACTGTGACAACTATTTTTGGAGGGTTCACTACGCCAATGCAAAACACGTTTTAACGAATTAATCTACGACGACCAAGCGACCGTTTTTTTGTTCGACATTTCAATTTATCCAATGTTTGATTTTACAAATCTCGTTTGCTCGGTGCTACGTTTCACCTATAGTATAGCGTCAACGGACGCATCGTCTTGCCACAGTTCATCAAAACATCATAGTTTAGAGTCATTTCATCTCACAGTCTCACACACCATTTGTTCAGTCCTACGTTTTTGCTACGGTGATTTTAATAATAAAAATTTAAATAAACTTGATTGATAGAATAGTTATTTACTACTTACTTTATTGTTTCAATGTTATACAACAATAAGTAGGTAAATACTTATTATTCTGTTATTATTAGATATGTTATTTGTGTAAAAACTACAACGTATTATAGGTACCTACCTACTTTTAAAGATGCTGACAGACAACTAATTTGGTATTGTTAGGTAAGTATATAGGAATCAAGCTCAATCTCGTTCATGGTCCATCGGACAAATACTTTATTAAATTGTTTAGTAGGTACCGTAGTGGTTATATACTCTTTGGGTAGGTACCATTTTTGTTTCGACAAAATGTGTATAAAATCCACGTTTAACCGCATTGTCAGTTTGACAGTAATCGACAATCATAGACGAACGACGACGATGAACAAAGGAGTTGCAGTAAATCAATTCGTTCCTCTAATGGTCATACTTTATTACTTTTTTATGATAGGATTAGGTTTTGCATTTTTTTATCGCCTGTACCCTACGCAGTTGTGGTCGATGATATGCAAAGCAAATGATATGTTTTTTCGACGTGTTTTCATTAGGTTTTACCCGACGGCGATAGCATAGGAGTTGGGTTATGTTTATGCGAGCTTGTAGCTACGTCCAGGTCCAAAGCTAATTGACTCAACGCCCTTTATGAAACCCTCGTATTTTGGTCATCAGTAAGAAAATAATTTTACATTGGCCAATCATCAGGTAAGGGGACATTGAGGATGAAAATGTTACAATGTTGTCTTATATTTTGTGAAATGTAAAATCGTTCATAGTTACGTAGTACGTACATTGTAGACATACCGTATATTTCTTCCCAGGAGGAACCTTTTTTTTACCTGTTTCAAAGTGCGCTCAGTATTCAAAATATAGAAATGTCAAAAAGCGATACAATGATTTTTAGGGACACTCCATGCCACAAAATGCTGAAAGCTTTGCAGAAACTTTCCGCCTTTCATGAACAAAAATTCTAGTACCTATATATTTTCTGTATTAGGTTAATAATTACGACAGTATTAGAACTCAAACAAAAAAAAATACATTTGCAGCATAAGTACTTTATTTAAGGGACTGAAATTCTACTAAGTTATGGATTTTTTTTATGTAGGCTATTAATGCCCCACTGCATGGCCCAGGCCTTCTCTCAGGGAGAGGGAGTATAAACTTCATTACCACGCGTGCCCATGGCGTATTGACAAATCTAAGGGAGAACCTAATAATTATGTTTATGTTTATTAATAGTAAAAAACCGGACAAGTGCGAATCGGACTGGCCCATTGAGGGACAAATTTTTATGATTTAATTACAAATGTACCTATAGTTTCAGATATTATTACTTGTTAAATTTTATAGTTATAGGTCAAACAAAAGTACCTGATAAATTTTGATTCCCCTCAGCGTCGACATTATAGGTACCTACTTTTTGCAGCATAAACGGGAGTGTCATTATTTTACGTAAACATAGAAGTTTAATTATTTTTTGCAGCTTCAAGAGACTGTATCGTCAGGGTCAGAGGTTAAGACAGGGATTGATTTTGCGGCCGTCCCTCTTCCTCATATTATATGTAAATGATTTGCCGTTCATTGTTCGAAATATGTCAGAGATTATATTTTTTAGTGGCAGCAGTCGAAACTCTCCACTTTGTAGCTAAACTTTTAGATATTTACTAGGTTTTTAAAAATAGCGGAAAAAATTATTGTCGTTGGCGTGGCTATTTCTGTCTTGCTCTAGCATATAGCGTCGAAATTAAGTAATGTGCCAGTAATACTTTTCAACAGTAACTGATGGCGCTGCAAGTCACGTTTGGTATTCATACACGTAATTGTGCAATATAAATTTTATTATTTTTGCTTTTTTATTATTAAATGAAAATGTCTTCATTAAATATAAACTTATTATTTATTTGCACTACGATTAACTCAAAATAAGAGTTCTTTTTTTAACTTGCATAAAAAAATGTTTTCTCGTTAGAAAAAAGGGCAACCTAAGGTATCACCAGTAAGGCGCTTTGTGCGGTGCCCTTGCGTCTATATAAAAAAACGAACGCAGATCCTATTTTATATAAATATTTTCACACATTATTTATTGACTGCTAGCCACATTATGTAAAAAAAATAAAATAAATTATATGCTGAAGTTAAGTAAAATCCGACTTGAAATGTTTACTTTCAGTTTACTATGTAAAAAAAGATAGTTCAAATTTGTAGCAAATGGTAAGAAATACTTATATTAATTCTAAAACGTCCAAAACTTACTTTAATTTTTATAAAATTTAATGTAAGCAAAAAAAGCTATCGAAAAGCCATTGCTCAAATTTCGCCAATTCATTAAAGGCTAATAAAAAACAAACGAAGCTTCATAAAAAATAAATAATGATGTACGTCCATTCAAGTCTTACAGTAGTAGGTACCCTTAATCGAAATATGAACAAGATCTAAGATCTGACATTTTTTGCTGTCCGCTTCACATGAAAAGCCCGCAACCCGTAGAGGGAGTAACTACTCTATCTACGCCGCAACCGTAAAAATCGTGCATATAATTTTATTGTGAAGCTATCGGTACAGACTAGTTTCTTGATCAAAAACACGTTCTGTGGTCTACTCTTTTTCGCAGTGCGATTTTTGTTTTTAAAATTAACCTTTTTTTTTCTTGTGTTTCATTACAAGCATAGTTATATAGAACCAGGGGAATTAAGTATTTTTTGTAATTAAATTCGACGGAAATCGAAACAGGCTGCAGTAATAGATGCACATTTTAACGTGATTTTAACTTAAGTTTTGTGAGAACTACTTATTGTAGGATACTATGTAGGTATTATATATGAAACAAACTGCGCGTATAATAGAACGTGAAAGAAATTTTGACAGCTCACTTGACCTTGGGCGTCCCTGCGCACCGTTGTGTGTGTCTCGCGTTTATTAATCTGTGATCAATCAAACGTTTTTATGGTGAAAGAGAGCTCTATCTAGAGCGCAACGTTGTTAATTTTGTAGAAAAAAAATTATCTTGGGGCACCGAAATGCCTCTATTTGGTAAAAAAGATTTTGGGAGAAAATCTAAAAAGGAAAGTAGAGAATCCGAGAAGCAGCCTTCTATCGAAGACAAATATGTGGTGAAAGATCTTTTGGGCACAGGGGCATTCTCAGAGGTACGTCTGATCGAGAGCAAGGAAAATGGTCATCTGTTTGCGTGTAAGATCATTGACAAAAAAGCTCTCAAAGGTAAAGAAGACTCGCTCGAGAATGAGATACGAGTTTTGAAGAGATTTAGCGAGAACGCGAAAGCTGAGGGGGCTGAGAAGAAAATGTTTTCCCATCCCAATATTGTCCAACTGTTAGAAACTTACGAAGACAAAAGCAAAGTGTATCTGGTGATGGAGCTAGTAACTGGCGGTGAATTGTTCGACCGGATTGTGGAGAAGGGATCCTACACTGAAAAAGATGCTTCTGTTTTAATCAGACAAGTTCTGGAGGCTGTAGACTATATGCACACTCAGGGCGTCGTCCACCGCGACCTGAAGCCTGAGAACCTGCTCTACTACAGTGCTGATGAGGAGAGCAAGATCATGATCAGTGACTTTGGACTGTCAAAGATCGAAGACTCTGGTATCATGGCCACAGCTTGTGGCACTCCTGGCTACGTAGCCCCGGAAGTGTTAGCCCAAAAGCCTTACGGAAAGGCTGTGGATGTGTGGAGTATAGGAGTAATATCATACATCCTGCTGTGTGGATACCCCCCATTCTACGATGAGAATGATGCAAATCTGTTTGCACAAATCTTAAAAGGCGACTTTGAGTTTGACTCACCATACTGGGACGACATAAGCGAATCGGCCAAGGACTTTATCCGGCACCTAATGTGTGTAGATGTTGACAAGAGATACACATGCAAGTAAGTACTTTCGTTATCATGTTAAGCCCTCGAGTTCTTTAACATAACAAAGACAACATCACCTAAGTTAACATTGTCAAAATAAAACTCTCATTAATAATTCTAACAAGGCAGCAATCTAATCTTCCATGTTTCATTGTCATTCCAATGAACTTCCTAGCATTGTATAAGGATGAATGAAAATATTAGTATTCATGGCTTATTTCCATTATTACCTTTGCTACATCAAGCGGTGGTAGCTCAGTGGGTAGAACCATAGACTGGCAAGCGAGAGCCCCAGGTTCGATCCCGAGTGCGGGCATGTACCAATGACTTTGTTTAATTTCAAATTTACGTACATTTGCGAATTCGCAGTTGCAATACCACACGCTAACGGTGAAGGAAAACATCGTGAGGAAACCCGCAGCTTGGTTGGCTCCGCACGTATTGACTAGTCTTTCCTGTGGGCTAGGCCGACTAAGCTGTCAGGATGGTATAGGTGCTGGGCAAGCCTACACCATCTATAAAGCCATGACCCAGGCGCTGCAGCGTCGGAGTGGTCCCTTCACCCATCTAGTGTGAGTGAAGATGCCACTGAACGCTGTATAAATTGTCTCATTAAGTAGATGCAAAAAGGCCAATATTATTATTACATCACTGATAATAACAGTTTGTTTCTAGTGAAGATACTAGTGAAGAAAATCAGAACCTAAGTTACCCATCTTTACTTTTAGGCAAGCCTTGGCTCACCCCTGGATATCGGGTAATGCAGCCAGCAACAAGAACATCCATGGTACTGTATCTGAGCAGCTCAAGAAGAACTTTGCCAAGTCCCGGTGGAAGCAAGCATACCACGCCACCACCGTCATCCGGCAGATGCAGAAGATGGCACTTAGCAGCAGCGGCTCGAGTCGCAGCACTGCTGCTAACTCACAGTCCAAGCAATAGATGATGTCTGAGACACAAGTGCCCACTCTCCTACGACACTGCAGCAGATAGCTTTTTGAGGTACTTAATATCTGTTTTTCTTTTTAAAACTAGTTACATGACATAAGCTTGGTTACTTCTAGTTCTTTCAATTTATTGAAAAGCTTGCCATTGATGAAATATTAAGATCTGAACAAATGATCTAAGAGTAAAATCTATTGATATTTCTTTGCTCTCATACTTTATAAATCTGACATTTTTAGTTTAGTATATTTACTATGATGATATTGATTTTATTTTTTGACTCACAGCATTCCCTTGTATACTATTTTATAAGGCTGCTTTTGTTATAACTGTAGATTCATGTACAGTGTTTAGTGAATTGACAGACTTGTTGCTGACATTAATTGAATTTCATTGTCAAATCAGTTGCTGGACTGATATCATTGCCATTATATATTTGTGCCATTATATCCTCCTAACATAATATGATATAACAGGCAGTCATGCCAATATTCATTGAGGGTATATAGAGGCACAAACTACGGAACACAAAACATAACATAGTATGAACATAATATCAATCATACTTTGTGTTCATATTATTACCTATTTGGTATAGTGATCTTAAATGGTGTTATGATGAGGAGATCAACGAAAGTGTTATTATTATTCATAATATGACTAGTCATTGTGGCTTACTAAAGAAGTTTGATGATTATTAGATCTTTAAAAAGTTTGATAACTAAGTTTAGTCTATAGCACATCAACCTTTACACTCATGGACTCTACTTGCTTATAATAAAGGAGACTGCAACTAAAATGTAAAGGTTGATATGCTGTCGACATATGTGTAGTCACAAAGAAATAGGGACAGGATTCACTGATAGATACATTCACCTACTTTTGAGTCCCTATCACTCATTCATTTCTAAAAGGCTAAGCCTCAATGTTTCTACTTCAAGCTCTTTTCCTTGAAGTTAGATTTACACAAACTCACATTCATATAATCCTGGTGTCTGTATGCACATTGTTTATATTTTATCACACATCATCATATCTGTGACTAAACTTAGCATCAACTAAGCTAGATATGAGAAGTTTATTAAAAATATTGTAAAAATGTTGTTCTCTTTAACGATACTGCCTAATAATAATAATTGCTAGTGGTGTTAGTCACTCACATTGATAAAGTTAATGAAGTAATATGTTGAATTGATTTGTTCACACTTACTCAGCATTGTATGTGTACCCATTGGATTGAATTGAGACTAATTTAGCTGGCTGGCTCTGCATAGTTCCCGACTCAACCCAACTTGCGTTTTAAGTGTCCTTCAGATGGTTGCTAGAGGAGTCATTGACATTGATTAGTTGCAATTACTATGCCTTTAGGAAAACTAAGCAAACTTGAATCACACATAAAATTTGATTTGTTGCTTGTATTATTTATCAATACAAGTCTTTATATGTGAGATTACACTGTGCCCAAAATCACTTAAAGCTAACAATTAGCAATAAAAGCTTATGGAGTGCCATTACTTTGTACAGTCAAGAACAAAAATGAAAACATTTACATGAAAGTCAGTAATGTTTTTTAAATTGTATAATTGTACAAAACAATAAATTTTACATGCATGAGCATTCAAATTACAAATGCAGCATTTACCAAGAAATAGATTTTTCATTTCTCATACTCGGAAAGTAGTGTTGTTTTGATCTGATTATTGGGTGGAAAATGCTGCTTGCTTTCCTCTATTAATAGGGAGGAAAAAACTCATACAAATTACTTCCCACCCAAGGGCGGGAATGAACTTTAAAAATAGAACTAGGTACTGTACGTTGTAAAGAGTTTTTGTAATAAATAGGCTTTTAAAATAAACTAATTAAAAAAATGCTGCTGTTTCTAAACAGCCAGTGTGAATTTAGCGCAAACTTCTTTAAGCGGAAGGTTCGTTCCATATTTAAAATTTAAAAAGTCTACTTAAAAGTCTTAAATTGGCGGGTACTAATCTGTTATAGTATCTGTGACGGAATTCAAAAAAATAGGTATTAATCGTGTAATAATCTATTATGCTAATATTTGAATATTAAAAACGAGTTTTTATTTTCCTCATATTCGAAATGAAAAGTAGTGTTCAACACGGGTAAAAGAAGCAATTCCTACTCGGACTATAGCCGCCCGAGCGCAGCGAGGTCAATACCTCGGGAATTGATTCCTTTCTATCTACCCTCGTTAAGCAATCTACTATTAATTTTTTTATCTACATTAAATTACCTTGCCCAAACAACGGTGAAATACTTAAGGTTAAAATGCATTTACATCCAACAAAGTATTTTTTAATGAATATCATATCACATTTTGGCGTATAAGAGCCTAATATGCCCCACTCTAAGGCACAGGCTTTCTCTCAGAGAGAGTTTTGGGCGGATTGGCAATATCATACTGCGCTGTGTGGAAATCTTAGATACTAGGGCTTCCTCCCGATGTTTTCTTAAAAAAAATTATAGTATTTTTCCAACAAATCTTCTAAATTCACTCAGTTTAATTATTTTTGTCTACGCGTAATTTAAATTTTTATCTCGTATCTATTATGCAAATATATTGCATAAAAAGCATTGTTACCTCCACGAAGAATAGGTATCATAATAAATATATCACAGTCAACACTAGGTCTATTCCGTGACGGTACGACCAACTTAGCCAGTAAAATGTAAATGTCTATCTGCTGTCAACTGTTAAATAGAAGTGTAATATCTTGCAGATGCAGATGTAAAAATCTTGCAATCAAATTACCCACTAAAATTGCCAGTTTTTACTTGTAGTTATCAAAGGCGGCATAATACTAGGGCTGGACATAAAAGTTGGCAAAGTGATCTAAACTCGTATTATCATTGCTGCATTAATGAAGAAGTTGATATGAACTGATCTCAGATTTGGAAAGGTTGTTATTGTGCTACTTGATTGTGTTAAAACGAATGAAAAGTAACAAATTGCGATAGTGGGCATTGTGCTATCAAATCCAATCAATATTGTTGGCAACAATATCTTAGTTGGTTAGTTGCTTGTTGGTTGGATTTATGTTATTGATCTGATAATAATAGCTGACCGCAAGGGGCAAAAGCCATGTGCTTAAAATGCGATAAGTTGGTATCCTCCTTTTACAACAACAATATTTTCAAGATAAGATAGTTACGACTGACGCAAATCAGATATTTTAATATTAAGGTACTGAGTTAGTGTGAACAAATAAATTATCATGGAGAAATTGATAAATACCTATGACAAATATTAATATTAAATCGTTTATTGTATCATATTTATCCAAATCAATTATGCGACCTATTTAACCCTTACAATGTAGTTGTTTTGAAAAAAAATGTGATGTGAAGAAGTAGTGATATGCATAATATGAGACTATAAATAGATGTTTTAGTGTAAAACTCTACATGCTGGACCTTCGTATGTTTTATTGTGTATCTGTAACTTTTTCCTGTATCAAATTCCTACTTACTTATTTCTCATAAGAGGTACCAGTATAATACTTACATTGTTCTATTGTAATTCTTAATAATAATAATAATTCGTAACTATTATTTCCAAACATTGGCGCATTATCGTCGCCTCACAGGCTTTCAGCCTGGTTAGTACGACGACGCTAGTCGCGCTTATTGAATGTCAACAATCGCGCCTTTCTAGTACATTAATTGTCAAATTCTGACATTGTAGCGCCGCAAAACGCTTGACTCGTGGCATCGTACTACCCGGGCTGGTATCTCATTTTTTCATTAACCCATGAATTTACTAAATATAATGCTTATCGGTGGTGAAATGTCTCGATCATCAACATTTCAACAACGAATGAAGTTAATTCGTAGTGCAACACGTAAAACCTATTTCAATCTTCAAACGGCGATAGCATGTCATGCGTAACTTATGTGTGCATACAATCTGCGCGTTATCGCTCGCATTTGCCGATAAATACATGCGTTCGTGCTGTTATAATTGAACTGAGGAGTATGTGTTTGGTAGTATTCCACCAGATGTTGACCAGACTTTACATAGAGTGCTAGCACTTATGCCGACTGCTATAAGAGTTTTTTTTTGCACACTGAGAGTACACCTTATAATATGTAAAGCAATATTGTTTCTCAACAAAAATATAAGTTTGAGGTACATACACTTGACAGTGTAAAAGTAGTCGGTACAAGCAAGCGCCATTGATCTTACTAATCAATATCCGACGCTTTGCATTTTAAATCAGGCCGATTTATTATTACTTTTATTTAAAGCTTCACTAATTCACAGCTTCATTCATTAGAGCCTTTCTTAGTTTGGAGGCTGCCTGTGAGAATTATGTTACTTTGATTAAAATTGCTTCAAGATCAATGTCAGATCAAACGGCTCCATCTGCAATGAAAGGTGGTGCGAAAAGGCATTACGATTAGCATTTCAAAGTACCTACGTATAATCTGTAAACATTACGTCATCTGCTCTACGCAGTTAACCGAATACAAACTCAACTTATTACTCTTTCCGGGCGGGACTTGTCGGAATTTCACTCAAAAGTATTTGAAAACGGGTTGAGTGCATACTACAAAGGGCATATTATACACGATGTTTGGCAGATGTTTTTTGTTTTTTCACGTAGGTATATTGCCACGTAGGACGCGTATTTTCTCCTGGTGCCATTGTTTGGTCCCGTTAATGGGTCCATGAGGAAATTCTATTTCTCGTAGTCCCATTAATAAACATGATCCTCCTGTGTAATGCATGACAACATCTCACAAGACGGAGCCTGAAATACTAATGAAGTCCTATTTTTACATCATTACAGGTAAATAGTGTTTCATAATCTGAGAAACAGCTATTTTCAGTACCGTATGTAATGAAATGCAAACTAAACAAAATTTGTTAAGTCACATTAACGACAGTTTTATAGAAAGCGAGTACAAGTTAGTAGAAAGTCTCGGAAACACACATCCCGTTAGCATATGAGGATAGAGCGTCGTTGAGTTTGATTCGGAGTAAGCTCTCTCAAACTATGAAAGTTCGTTTTACTTAGTGTGAAACAAAATCCTATCATATCCACCCTGAAATCTAAACTTGTCAATACGCAACTAGAACTACGGGGATCACTTCGAAATAGCAAAAACACAGGTGTGCCGTACGAAAGATATACCAACCAGGTTAGGGTTATCATTTAAAGATATGGAGATGCCTATTTTGAATGCCTCATTTTCGATGCCAGATTTTCAATGAATATTTCTGACTGAAATAGAAGGCAATTTAGTCCGTCAGCTCCGTCCAGCCGCGGCCGCGGCGAGCCTGCGCGACAGCATGTCTTGGAGCGTGCGTCTACAGTACACCAATCTTTACGTTTCTATCAATTACGTTACATACTGTCGAACTAAACTATTTTATTATTATTTTATTTATTTTTTAATCCGACTGGCACTTAAATTTATAAATTACATTACGTTTAATTTTATTTACAAGTCCCAGGGCCAACAACATTACATGTTAATGTTGTGTGGACTAAGAAATGGTGAGCCGTACGCCTGTAGGGCTGAAATGCGGAAAACGCCGGCAAAATGTATAAGACAGCTACGATATATTTTTTAAAATTTCGTTGTTATCCCTATAGTTAAAAGTAGTTCGTATTGACGTGTAGTATCAAGGAACGAGCAATTTGATACACCCCGTGCATATTGGCAAGTTCTCCATCTAGACATTCCTTTCGAAAAGTTCTCGTGAAATATGCTAATGCTGCATTTGTGCTAATGCTTGAAAGTATAAAACATACATTCCAAATAATTTTTTTATTATTGTAGTACTTCTATGAGATCTAGGGATTAGACCCTTCGTGTGTTATGATCGTCACTAAAATTAACGAATTTTAATTTAGTTAAATTACATTCCTTTTCTTACTTTCCAATACTTTTTTTTTGCTTTAAGGCATGCCATGACGTACACGAGCTCCACCGATGAAAATGAAATAAAAAGTCACAATAAAATTCTGAAGATTTAGGACACATTTTTATAGTCCTAAACTTAGTTTTTGATTGAGAAGAAATGCTAATTTAAAAATAATAATTTTTGACAACACAACAACTTTTCCCAAAACTAAGTATAGCAACATATTAATAATATATATTTAATGACTGTAATTTTATTATCAAGCAAAGCCTCATACCACGAAAGTACCCATACATATTTTTTAGTAATTAAAATGAGCTAGGGAGAGCGTTGTCAGATTTAACCGCAGTCTTAACCCAAAAATTAAAAACGTAGTACATACGTTTTTAATTTTTGGGTTAAGACTGCGGTTAAATCTGGTCCTACATAAAATAAATTTACTTAAATAATATAGTTTTATTTTCATTGGTTGATTGGATTTGATTAGTGGCGCTTGTCAACTTCATGATGTGCCTTATAGAGTACATCTACTTATCTTATTTATGTAAAAAATGTCTTGAGTCTGATTGCTTTGTTCCCCCACTTTTTTAATTTAAGACACCGATTTTGCTAAAACAACACCTACAAATGTATGACATTGCTGGAATACTTTGACTTAAAACAGTCGTGAATAAATTCACTTAAGTAATTCATATTTTATCTTCCGTCCACAGTTCTCATTCAAATTATTTCTGATAATGTTTTACAAAATCTCTACATATCAAAATCTCTGTAAAATTAATTGGAAGTTACCTACTTAGCAATGTCTCACTATACAATTGTTAATGGTTAATTTCCTTGTTAAACTTAATGTTTTCTTTTCATTCGTTGCCAATAGGTATTGTAAGCTTCTTAACCCGAAACATAAAGTATACTAATTAAATATTATGGGATCATAGTTTAACAGCCAGTGTTTAGTTAACCGATAATATTTACTGAGACAGGCAAATGTTAATTTCTTAAAACCACATTAAGTCTTCCCTTGTAACGTTTATTGAATGAAATATTTTAGTAAAACGATGTTCGTTGCCATGCATACTCCAGCATCTACCTCATGCAAGCCATGCTAGGAGGCAATACTAAGGGAATAATGCCCGATTTCACTGACCAGAGGTCTTACGCGTTATACGAACCAAATCTTGTCGAAATCCTGAGGTTTCCGTTCGCAATTAGTATGGAATTCGACAGTTAGAGGATTGACATCGTTCTAAATTTGATGAGTGTTATATAGAACTACAATTGTGATCTATTGTGTTTGTTCGATGTACATTGCGTAGCTGAGTTTTCCTACTTATCTGTGGGTTAATCGACTTTGCATCGTACATAGAACTGTTATATTTAATCATGAGATGTAGTTGCTATGTGAAAAATATTATTTATTACACCAATGTTTAACCGTAAACCAAGAAGTTTTTAGTGGAAAATCATTAAAGTCCGACTTTAATGACCCGAAGTTCTAGGCTGGAAGTTATATAAATAAAACAAAATATTAAACCAGCTATTATTTTTATTAGAGGCAAAATTGACATTAGAAACTGACGTAAAATAGGTAAAGGTTTCTAGTTAGGAGGATATCAGAGATTGGTTGGTTGGTGAAAACGGACATTAACTACTTATTACATAAAATATTTAAATATAATTACAAAACAACACTCAAGTCTCCACTCACATAAATTAATCCCTATGTACCTATTATATATTTTCTAGCCGCTTTTCTAGGCTTATTATTGTGTCGTATATTAATTATTATATCTTTCCTCATTGTCTACTCTACCTTCGTTTCGTAATACTTACCTAATAATTTTGCTTTACTACGATATTGAGTAGCGCCTCCTCTAAGGGACTTGACCCAGCTGCAAAATATTAATAATAAAATAATATAATTGTGTTCTTCCATATTTAAATGATATAATGCACCCTCGATAGTGTGTTATCAATTTATCTGTGGGTAGGTATATCAGGCTTGAAACTTAGTAATAATTAATTCAGTCCTAGGGCATAGTGGTTTCATCACAAGCTCTTCCTCGTGGCGTTGGTAGTTCGTGCGATTCTCTGCATACATTTTGCACATGAATTGACACCATATTAAGCTAATAAAAACTGTATTTACACGGATTTTATCAGTTTAATTTTACATTTTTCCGACGTTTCGGCACATTTGCAAGTACCGTGGTCCCGGAAGACTGAGGTAACAGGCGTCTTTTTGAAAGCATTAACTGTTAATTTACTATTAGTAATCCGTGTAAATACAGTTTTTATTATGTCTAGTGCTCGTGTTAACCTTAGAAAATACTATACCATATTAAGGTATAAATAAAATTTTAATTTTGCCGTCCCTCGGAATTTTTGGATATATCTCGAGTTGACAGAAGAGGCGCTGCTGGCTAGATATTAACAATGCTTTTAATATAATAATTTAGTCCTTAGTGAAACATGTACGAAAATATTTACCCTTTTAAATATACTTACCTAATTATTATTGAAACAAAGTGTATCGAAATAATTTTACTTATTACAATTGTCTATTAGTTTATGTCTAGTGCCATTGTTATAATTATTGTTTTGTTCGAGCCAACTTCAGAGTGTCGTATTACTGAGAATGCTTATCCTAGAATTTATTATTATTATAATAATTGGATGTAATAATCAGTTTTGTACTGCGCACAATTTATAAGCATTCGATGCAGTTAACTGGTACTTAAAAGTCTCACTTTCAGATCAACGTTTTACAGAAACAGGTACGAAATGAAATAAAATAGTTGTTTTGAGCTGTAACTGAAGCCATGCATGACTTGTACAGTTTAGTTTTGCTCTCTTTGTGTAGCAATAGTTTTATTTCATTTGCTGTGCCAAAATATATCAATGAATCAGGGATAACTGCAATAGCTTGGGAGAATCAGATGATTAGAATACTATAAGTACAGTCATTTCATTGTTTGCAAGCCGGCTCCATAAAAATACTTATGGTCTGAGACAAAATTTAAACAACATAATATGTTTCAAAATATTCCTACATAAGACGTAGTAATGTGATGGTAAGCTAAAAACTCTCACAATTTTAATCATTCGTCAGTTTTTAGCTTATCATGGTCTCTTTTATTATCGTATTCGTTAGAACATCGCAGCTTAATTTTAGTACCATATATCCATTTATTTTGTATTAAGTATTCGCTTTAACATAGTGTATACATAAGTATAATCAAAACTATAATATAGCTATTTTTCGACGATCTTATTATGTGCGTATATTCTCTGTAAACATTTTAGTTTATTATGCTAGCACAATAGCATGTAAGGGATGGGACATAATTAATAATTGGCAATTAAAAAATAGGCGAAAAATTTATTACGAAATGTTTCATGATTTTGGTTGTGAAGAATCCCCACCCCCCATCTTGTAGAACTTGTTGAATGAAGTATTTCATCACGTCATGTAAAAGAACAATGACTTCAGTTCTACTTCGCCAGAAATATAACAGAATGCAGTTAACAAGTTCTACCAGGCTAACGTCCATCAGTTCTCTTCAAATACACTTTTTAATTGGACTATTGAATATTATTGTTTAGTCGAGATCTATTACAGTTGAATTAAACTATCTTGTGATTTAGATTTTATACTTCTTGTTCAAAACAATCAAAATTTATTAGTAGATACTAGATGTTAGCTATATTTCCAATGTCGTTGTAAATAAAATGCCAACTTGTTGACTTGTTTTGTTTTTTCTTTATCGCATCCCCATTTTTTGTTAAAAAAAATAAATATAATAAAACGCACAATGATCCTTGCACAATTACCATTTATTGTTTAAATTAGAAAGTAGGTACCTATATATTTATTTTATGATACATTTAATATCTCCGTTTAGGAATGTTACTGTCCAGTGTTCATTGGATTTCTTCGCCAAGTAGTGAGAGTTGCTTTAGGAACTGAGACGCGTTCGGGAGAGTCGTCGCCCCGTAAATGATCTTTCTCGTTTGACCGCTAGTAGCTTGTTGCTGAAAAGAACAATTATTGGATGTTACAAAATGTTTAACCGCAGGACTGCACATGATGTGACGCACGTAAAATTTTGAAACCACCTTCATCTACTTTCACTAGACTGAATAAATTCCAGCCGCGATTTGCATGTGACTATTCATGTTCAATGTTCTAGTAATCGGGGCCCAGCTACGCAGTTCCACAGTTTTCTTAGGGCCGGTTTCTGAGTTGAGAATTTTACTAAGTAAATACTTAAGTAGTCGTAACGTTCTGTCACGCTCTTTTGTGGGATATTCGTAGAGACAACACTACAGTTAACTATTTACTTAGCGAAATTCTCAATTCAGAAGCTGGCCCTCAGTATCTAAAGACCGTTAGGTTTATGAACACGAGTCTAGGTAAATCGTAGTCTAACAGCGGAACGTCTATACAGTGACAGTAAAAACCATACTGTCTTCTGACTGCCTCCTTGGTCTAGCGGTATCACGGTTGATTACTATCCCGGAGGCCGTGGGTTCGATTGCCACTGGGGGCCGCCGTTCATTTGTACAAATGGCTTCAGTGTAGGTGTTTTTCCCATGTTTGTATGTCCTTGTCCGGTTACCATAGCAGAGGGTATGCGACTAGACATATATAGATAATTAATATTATAATTTACAGATAGCGAACTGACAGATGGAAAACTGACTCCATAAAAAATATGTCAAGGTTTGCCTATGGAAAACTCGCACCAGAAATCGTTATAATCTCGGGGGGGCCATGTTAAAATATAATTGTGGTAATTTCTTTCTCCACAACTAACATCTGCCAGAGTGGTCTAAGGTGACCCAGGACCGAAAACATTGGACTGAATTTCCCCAAATTATTTGCCCAGCAGTGGGACACATAGAGGCTACGTAAAAAATACTTTGCATAATATAACTAACCAAGCAAAATGAAATTTTAGTCACGTGGTACAAACTTTGACGTCACTAGGTCTTGCTCGTACACTGTTTTTAGAAAACGTTTAAAATTTAATGAAAAAACTTAGCTTTGTACTCTCTTTACCTGCTTTATACGAGTATAATGTGCTCTGCTGTACAAAAAAAAATATTCCTATCTTAGCCAATTCCGCCAGATACGCTGACATTGTAATAAACTATCAATGTAAGACGTAATGAACCAATGGGGTGGTCCTAAGGTAATTTTGAGTGCCTAGGTCGAATAACTCAATTTGGTCTGCTTTAATCAAATTTTAAAGTGAAATAAAAGAAAATGAAAGTTTACGAAACCTGAAGTATACGTCATCTAAACAAATATAACTAAAAAGTGAAGACGGGATGAACAATGCTAACGAAATTATTCGACTATGAAATTCGACTTAGTCGAATCCAGATTTATAACTGACGTTCTGTGGCCTAACAACGATTATGAAAGTAGGTCTTTGGGTAATTATTTAAAAAAAAAATCTTAGCTATAAGCCACATAGGTATACATTTAAAAACCCCGTGTAACAATGGTGCACGCATGTTAGCATTTTTAGTAGGGAGTTTTCAATCTTTTGCCCCCATGTGCATTGTCTTAAATAATGAAATACTTACAAATTAAGGTATTTTTGTGAATAACTGTGACTAATTCGACCTTCCAACGTTCGTTTCACATGTCAATGAAAGTTGTATTAATATTTTGTAATAAAACACGCCAAGATATTGATATCTTGGCATAGGCGTGACGAAAGCATCAATAAATCAAAGATTTAACTGTATGTATTAGGAGAAAGTAAACATTAAACGGATTTAAAACACTGATTTTAAAAAGAGATTACCAATATTTTCAATGAAAGAATACCTACTGCTTTCAGCCATTTTGACTGAAACACCAAACATACCGCGTGAGGTCACGCTTAGGTAAACACTTGGTAAACTTCACCCGTGCTATGTTGTGACTTAGAGTGATTACGATGTTTGTTTACGCGGGCCTGACGTCAGCTTCGACGCCATGATACTGCGAGCTGTTTTCCCACAGATCTAAAATATTTTAGGAAAATGGTTTTAACCTTCGTTAAGATTTAGTTTATTACATACTGAAATAAAAGTTGTTTTGAAAATAATGTGTCCCCACATTATGGAAGAGGATTTAAAAATCTTTTGTCATGCCTATTCCCTAAAAGAACAAATATAATATCTAGATTGTATTTTACGTTTTCACAGGTTAGAAGTCTTTTTAGTTGTGTTTATTTAAAGAATTCTTGTATACAAGAAACGGAAATACGTCATCATCATGACTCTGTATTCAGTCATGATGATGACGTATTTCCGTGCCTTGTTTTCGTTTTAAAGCAGCCCAAATCAAAATATTCAGCGCAAGCTCTTGCAATTACCTTTTTTTTTGAAAATATAATAATCTAAAAAAACTGAACAAATTTTTCAGGACAATTCCCATTCGTCGTCCATAAATTACCATTGGCAACTTCAACTCAGACACTCAGGTTTCCTTACAATGTTTCCTTTTAGCGAGTGACCGTTAGCGAGTGGTAACTCTGCTATAACTTCACAAATGTACATAACTTAGTGTTGCAAAGGTGGAATTATCTCTAAGAGAGTTCTCTTTCAGCCAATCGTAGCTGTTCAAGTTAGGAAAACGGGACAGAAGTCCGTCGAAATATCGAAAACAATATCAGACGTTTTATTCATATAAAACATGTGATATTTTGATTGTTCACTAGAGCAATCAACATTTTGTATTCAGAAACAGCTGATATTTTTCCATATTTCAGAAATTTCCGTCGTACAGTGAAAGTTGTTTGTATTGATAAATAAGATGACCCTCCAAGTTTCACCGGACCTTTCTGGCTTAAAAGCCAGTCACGAACTACAAAACGCGACTGTCCCTCACCTTGGCGAAGTCAATCAAGTTGTGGTACTCGATGTAGTTTCCGCCGCCGACCACGAAGACGACGGCGTCGGTCGGCGGCGAGCGGCGCTGCGAGTCGGCGCGGGCGGATCGCGTGGCTCGCGGGTCCAGCCATGCCAGGTCGGCGCCGCCCTCGCCGCCGCCAAGCGCCGCCTCCACGGACCGACTCACTGGAAGTTTCTGCGGGCAGGACATTGCTCCGTTGGAAACTTGGAACAAAATGTTTCGGTACCAACAATCTGACGGTGATTATTGATAATAATAATAAATAAATATTCATGGACATATTACACAGATCTCGTTAGCCCTATACTAAGTACAACTGAATGACTTGTGTTATAGATGCTAACTCGAAGATAGATTTAATACAAACTAGAAAAGTTCGTTTCCTAGTTTGACCCAGCCGGGGATCGAACCCGAGACCTTCGGTTTTACAGTCAGCGTGCCAAACCGCTATACCTAATTATCATTTGACGGTTGAACCAGTGAAGGTGATGTGGTCCACAGATGTGCGACGTCAGCGCCACGTAGACTTAAATATATTTTGTGTCAAGTGGTGTATAAAGTTTTTGAAAAACAGAGTTGGTTATTAAAATTATAATAAGTGCATATTATATGAACATTAACAAATATTTAAATCATTCATAAACACTCGGAGGGGTAGGGCTAACCTGTTAGGTCTGTCGAATGTAACGATTATTTTGGATATTTAATAGAACCAAACCTCGAATGTATGTATTATTGATTAAAAAAAGTTAGATGACGACCTCTGTGGTGTAGCGGTAGCGCATCTACCTACCATGGAAGAGGTCCCGGGTTCCAATCCCGGCTGGGAACAAAAAAAAACCCCAGGTCTTGGATGTTTGCGATGTCGTTGTTTCTGGTTCCCACGACACAGGGTATCCTAGTGTGGGGCCAGAAGCAATGTATGTGCCTGTACGTAAATGTAATATTTTATTAATTTTTTTTGACATAGTATATGCACTAAATTTTAAGTATAAGCATGTATAAGTCAAAAATAATAATATGCAACTTTTTTTTTATGAAGAAACCTAACACATTTTTTCGTTCTATCTGCTAAACTCCATGAAAAAAGGGCAAGGCTACGAATCGCGTAGTAGAACTCAGCGTAGTGGGACGCAGGCATTTTAGATCTTTGTGCAAAGGTCAAAGACGCCTTTGCTCCTTTTCAAATGTGAGCCTGCAAAAAGTTTACCTAATGACCAATCAACATATTCGATATCAACCCTTTGTATGTCCCTACTGAGGCACGGGTCTCTTCGTGCATCAAGGCTTCCTGCAGGAAGGCCATACTCCACCACGGGGGCCAAGTCCGGGTTGGTGGAGGAATTGTAAGACAGTGGCGGGCCTTACTGTCGGAAGTTATCAAGCCGCCCATAAGGCTTCTGACATGACCTAACTACTACAATTATATGACAGGCGGCACCAACGGAAAAAAACACTAGCGGTAGTCACGGGTCAGTACCTGACCGCGCCTGTTGCTAAACCCAAGTGTTGGATTCCAATCACTCGGTTCCATTAGGCCACGAGCGCTTCGAGATGTAATATGTAGATGTAACTTTAAGATCTGTTTATGGCATGAACTAGGACCCGAAAAATTGGGTGTATAATTTGTACTTTACCAACTTACATGTTTTTTAACGACTAAATTCTTGACGCCCTCCATGACGAAGGAAGACCCTTGCGACACCAACTTCGAGAACATGGATACGGTCTTCGTTCCACCGCCCTCGTACTGGCTCGACATTTTTGAGAAGCCCCTGTGAAACAAATTGCAGTCTTATTGTGAAACAATTTACTCTCTTATGGCATGCAAAATCCCCATTAGTCAAGGTTAGCAGGAAGAAAATACTTGGTATTTTAAGCACGCTTATGTGCAAATGTGTTCTCTCTCTTCCCAGCTGTAGTCCCTCATGATGGTAGGGTCAGCTTTCCTTATTTTCTCTCTCCACTTCCCCCTATTTATAACCTTGTTTATCGAGGCCCTGCATTCTGTGATCATTTTTATGCAGCCTATACGTCCCACTCCAGGAGAGGGCTTTATTACCACATCCCGGATTGGCGATTTCAAGGTCTGTTACAAGGTATTTGAACACCTCAGTGCTCAGGTTTCTTCACGATGTTTACCTTCACAGTTAGCAAGTGGTATTGACAAATTCACAAATTTCCGTTACTCAGAGAACAAGTTCATTATATGTTACTTATCTGCTTATTTTTTGGTTTGTTTATGTGATTTGTCTTTTGTTATAATAAACATAATCTTCTTTCAATTCTTTCGTTGGATTAGAAAAAAATTGAATTGGAAATTTCAAAAAATCATGCCTTCAACTTACTTCCATCTCTTCATGTACGCCATAGGTTTGATATCACAATTAGCCTCCGTCAATGCTGCTTCGAACTTTTCGTACTCGCTTTGCGGTATTTCGGACGTACACAGATAATATATGATGAACAATCGCATCTTATCCTCTGGAGTTCCTGCACTGGGGTCTGTGATCAGGTCGAGGACAGATTTGCTCTCTATACTGCTGCTTTTACTCATTATCTTCTCTTCTAACTCGAAGAATGAGTCAAGCCGGCGAGATTTGATCGCGTTGAGAATGGCTGAAATTTGAACATATTTTGTAGTCAGTACAGCTCTTAATAAAATACCATAGTTAGGTATAGTCTGTTAGCTTTTAGAATATACCTCGGGCTCTAGAGTAGGCTTCGGTTTTCACCGAAAGCACACGAGTGTAATACTACTTCCTGCTCTGTAATTGACTTTTCTTCACTATTTTGAAAAGTTATGTAAGTGTCATATTAGTTCCGATATTTCTATCACACGAATATTTCTGATACTAGCCGAGGTATATTCTAAAAGCTAACTGACGGTTATTCAATATTTATGTACTATATTTTGTACACGTATTTAACGGACCCGCTTTTAACAGCTTCTCCGACGAAATTTTCCTTTATAGTGGAAGATCACGATCACCCGCTCTAACCTACAGTGTCCAATAAAGTATAATAATAATCAAGTCAAATCAGAGGCCCATTATTGCAGAAATCCTGGCTAGAAAGTGGGGGTGGCTCGGCTACACGTTCCATAGGTCAGACTGACATTCATCCAGGGATTCATCCCGACGGAGCCTCTTGTGGGAGCCTCCGACAAGCAGATAGAGCCTCCAAAAACCACCTGGTGTCGATCAATTATATCAGAAGCGAAAAGACTAGGGTTGAGATCGGAGTACGTCGAAGTCGCCGCTTACGACCGCAGGAAGTGGAGATCTTTTATAAAGGCCCTATGTCTCTGATGAGGGACAACAGGATATAAGTAAGTACCCAAATTAGCCCCTAAAATTACGTCTTATGCTGTGTTTCTGTGTAAAAAATCGGGTGATATGAATATCAAAATATGTCTGAAATGTCGAAAGTTTAATTTTCTTTCATTATTTTAAAATAAATACATTATGTTAATATATGCGAGCGACACCGAGACTAGATATTGTTGTGATCCAAATTGCGCCACAAATCCAGAATAAAATACATTTCATTATAAACAACGACGTTGCAAACGTTTCAAATCATTGAAAATGTTAATAAGTAATATACGTGTCGAATTGATAACCTCCTTTTCCCAACCCAGGGGTGATGTGGGCTGATGATGATCCATCTTCATCAGCCTACCTCTGCCCACTGCTGGGTATAGGCCCTTTTCCCACGACGCCATCATTCGCGGTCTCCCGTTAATTTGGGACCAGGGGCATTATTATGTAAGTATCCACTGAGTTGAGTGACGTTGATTTTTACTTTTTTTAAGCTACTCCGTCTGTCAAATGCATACATTTTTTGACAATAGGAGTTGTCTAAATGTTTCACTCGATAGAGTGGAATTTTACCTAATAGAAGGGCAGGACCAGTGATTCTATTAGGTGGAAGTTATTAGTTCTGATGTCTACGCTATTGTATTGCTGTCTGCAACATTTTGTCAGAATGGTGATAAAAACTTTGGCCTTTGCTTTTACGTAATGAAATGATTTACAGTGTCCAGTGGCACCTTCAGTTACACTTGATGGGTGAAGGGACCGCTCGGACGCTGCAGTGCCTGGGACATTTTTGGGCAATATTACCTGTAGCTATAGTAGTGTGCATATCAATAAGCCTCTTTTTCTCCATGAGCTGCGGCAGTGAGTTGACGGCGCTCGTCAGCCGCTGAGTGTTGTCGCTCACTAAACTGAGCGCTAGATCGCTATCGGCGTCAAGTCCCATCGAAGACTTCAACTTCTTAACTTCCGCTTCGGAACTCCTGGAACCCATCGCGGCGTGTTATTAGAATTGTTAGGGCTTAGAGTGACTAGAGAAGAGTAAAATGTTAATTTCTAAGCTGAGTATTTTTTGTAGCATGTATATCGGTTGGAGTTTGGAATTTACAACTTTTGTTTTTTTTTAAATAATTTACTATATTTTGAAAAACAATAAATAAATTTCTCCCGTCCTCTCTTCTCCGGAAACTAAACTTACTTTTCATCCCACCATCTCGGAAAGAGTATTTTTAATCTTCAATATCTGAGTGGAAAAGCCGTTTTTATTCTCTAGAGGATAAAGTAAATTGAATTTAGAACATCGTGTGCACTAAGTTTGTGAATTAAAAAGTGTACCTATCTTGTGATTGTAAACGTTTTTTTTTTGCATTTAGTCATTTCCTCGCTGAGGTGGAATGAAAAGTTACGTGTTGCACTCGAGTGCAAAGATTTTTCACCTCGTGCTCAGGATTCTAAGAATCCTTCGCTTGCTCGGTCATCAAAATTGAACGCGCGGTTAAAAAGCAACTTTGCACTCTTGTATAACAAATAACTATTTCACGTTTTTATAATTTCTGTGCCTTATGATGACATTGTTAACGAGAGGATTTTCGTCTATAGACTACTGCGATAAAATACTAAACATTGCGCCACGAACTGAAAATGTTTCCTCTGTTCTGGTTAGTCCACTTCGCAATTAGTCGAGTACATTTCTGTCGCGATATAATCGCGATATGATATCGTGCTGAATTTATCTTAATATTGCAGGACTACATATCAAACATTATGTGGCATTGAATAAAATGCAATAAAAATCTTCCAGTGGGTGAAACAAACGGCCACATCACTTATCTAAAGTTTAGCGCTAGATTGAACAAGACCTATGAGGACTACCTATATTTGTCCAGATCTTCTTGAATAGCCTCGGCAACTGTAGGGAACGGACTTCCTTTATGTTCTGTCCAGAGCGGGTCCTTCGAATCCAAGTCGCAGAGACGCGCCTTGGGCTTACTACCCGACGCGGCAGCCCCACCTTCGGGCACGAGCGCTCTGAGGAAAGAGAGGTTTTTATGTGACACGTGTGAGTCAGAAAGAGCAAACAGGTTCATCTGTTATGCAAATGCATAAATAGGCGCATAAAAACGCTTAAATAGGCGTTTTCGCAATGCCACCTGCATATAAATGTAACTACTCTTTTTTAAATGGATCCAGGAAATGGTCTCATTGACGGTCATGGGTAGCGCCTCCGATAACAACCCTTGTATGTCCCCACTGCTGCATACTCCACTATGGGGGCCAAGACCGGGTTGGTAGAGCATTGTAAGACAGTGGCGGGCTTAATGTCAAAAGTTATCAAGCCGCACATAAGGCCTCTGACATGGCTTCATTATCAACCCTTGTATGCACGGGTCTCTTACTGCATCGCAGGAAGGTTAGGCCATACTCCACCATGGGGCCAAGTCCGGGCTTAACCTGCTTTGCGAAACACGAAAGCGCTCGGAAAAATGCCACTAGCGGTAGTCACGGGACGGTCACCCATCCTGCACCTGACCGCGCCGTTCGTTGCTTAACTCAAGTTATTGATTCCAATCACTCGGTTCACCTAGGCCACGAGCGCTTCAGGCTCCGGGTAGCGTCTTAATGTATCGTTATTTACGACCTAGAAGACTCATCACTAACCTGTTCAAAGCCAAATCCAGGACATCGTGCGCAAGTGCCTGATAAGTCCAGGTGTGGTGTAAAGGCGTCGCCATATCGATATTCCTATCCAAAATTATCAACATAGGCCTGGTAAAACTGAAGGAGCCAACTTGACCCGTGTTGCCCTGGAATAGGTTGTTTCTGGCATCCCAAAGGTTCTCCCTTAGTTTTTTATCTAGTTTTTTTGCTACCATTTCTGCTGCATTCCCCTTTGTGTTCCTTATTATTGGCACATTTCCTGCAAATAATAAAGAACTGATTATGATTGTTCAGATCAGAGCAGCCCTAAACTTCGATTAGAACTGGCCTTTTTATCTATCACCTAATTCTAATTTGATATGTGAAATTATAAAAATGAGGGACGCCTTTCATTTTTGTTAGAAAGGTTTAATTCGAATTCCGAATCAAAATTGTATGTATGAGTTGTATTGTAACTGTATAAATCGTTGGATTTTTTTTTTGCTTCCTTTTTTCTTTCAATCTGTCCTTGACATTAAGCTAGAATTTTGGCTTCATTGTCGTAGTGGGCTTGCATGGTATATGCCCTGTGGCATATCCATATATTACTTTCTCTTGGCTCGCTGGGTTTCAAATATGAATATGAGGTCATAAATTTAAAAGATTTTGACAAATGCGGTATCAAATTAAAGGTTTTGACGATGTGTCTCTGGCTACATGATGTCAAGAAAATGAAATTAAATGAAATCCTTACTCCGTGAGATGATGCTGAAGGCTATAATAGGTTGATCCTATATACCTACGGGGCGCCCAGAAACTAAAATCTGCCGGAATCTCTTACTCGAAAACCACGTGCATAGTAACCACTATGCACGTGGGTCTTCAAAAATTCTCATTCTCATTGTACAGAACACACAAAATAATATTAAAGTACTTAAGAAATGAAATGAAATGGTTTTATTCAAAGTAGCACAGAAACAGCGGCTTAATGAACGTTACAATTCAAACTAGGGGTCCATTTCAAAATCTAGATCATTTAGAAGAAAAAATGGACAAAAAAACTCCCAACTTAGTATTTTCAAAAGTCCTTAATTAACATAGTTTATATAATTATTATAAAACATAGAACTCATACATTGTACTGGCTTTAATTCCAGACCTCATTGTCATCTAAATAATCCTTTATGTTATAGTAGCCCTTTTGGCACAAAGTGTGCTTAACATATTTAGTAATAAAGTAAACTAAAATATTCATACCTAATGTCACAAATACGGAAAACAGACTCTCCACAATGTTATCCATTATTGCCTCCATTTCAGAGTCCTTCGTGTCACCTTTGTTTATTGCTGGAAAAACAAATATTCATGTTTTTGTGAACTTATTAAAAAAAACTGTTTTAAATTTTGATTATCAAAAACGAAAGAACCCAGAAAATAATCAGATAACTACCGTAGTAAGATAGAGGATCGGATTGCTGATGCTTCATAATAAACAGGTCATCTTCCAAGCAAATGAAATTCAAATACTGATCATACACTTTGTGTATATTGACAGCGGAATTAGATTGTATGGCCGATGCAGCAAGATCTTCAAGTTTCTGCCTCGATATGGGCGAAATAAAGTTCAAGTGAAACTGGTCGTAGACACCATTGTCTAAGTCTTGGCAAATTCTGCCCAAGTTCTCTTCTGATGGCGCACAGAAATAGACAGCGGGCACTTCCGGTATTGGGTCACGATCTGAGTGTAGCTGGCTGAAAATTTAAGTGAATTATTTAATTAAGGCTGCTTTTTCCTCTGGTATTAGTCTTGCTCGCTCATACCAACTTTTTTAATGATTGAAAAATCATGAATGCACATTTGACAAATATGGTCTTAGGAGTTGCTAGAAAGACAAACAAAGGACTTTTTACATTCCTCTCTGATAGAATATAGTTCGATTTAATTCGAAGTCGCCGTTGTTAACATCTTAGTTTAACTTGATGTTAACAGTTCTCAGTTAACAGAATTAACAGTTCTCTTTGGAAAATTTTACTTTATTAACATTTGTGTCTTTATAAATAAGGCCATAGTCTATGCAAATAAAAACATGTCTAAAATAACCATAATCTTGTTAGCTAGTGATGCATGGACCATGACCATTTTACAGTTATTGAATCAATAATTTATTGATTGCTAAATAACCATTGATTCATGATTTTTCTTTCTAGCAACTCCACTCAACAAACATGTGAAATGTGTACTCATGATTTTGCAATCATGAAAAATGGTAGAATTTGCAAGTGAGGCAGATTCCAAATGTAGCAGAAGTCTCAACAACTTCTCTGTCCACATACAATCCATTTTGCAATTGTTACACATCCAAAATTCAAATGTTTAATGACCAAAGTAGTATTCAAAATAAAAATGAGTTCACATGTGACCAAAGAATTCAGAAATGGCTCAAGTGGCGGTATGTTCTTTACTTTAACTAAAGAGAATGAATACATTATTTTACATAAACATGGGAATAATGATCGGTTGTGATGTTGTGATCGGTTTAACTCAAAATAATACACTATTTTTATTTTTAATGCACTAACCCGTGCTAAGGACAATTTTACAAACTTATTTAGAGGCTAAAAAATCGCGGGTTTGAAACCCGGCATGGGTGGAATTTTTAGCCTCTAAATAGGTTTGTAAAATTGTCCTTAGCACGGGTTAGTGCATTAAAAATAAAAATAGTATAATCATGTGGGTACAGTGATATCATTCCGAAAACCTAACTGCAAAGTAGGTAGTCAGGGCTGTAAGTAATGCAATTTACTTAAGCCAGATGTCGCTGCCTGTACGTCAGAGAATAGTGTAAAGAGGTTCGAAATTTCACTGAAGCCGGTGAGTCGCCCATTAGCTCAGTTGGAAAGAGCGCTGGCACGGATAGCCAGAGGTCGCGGGTTCGAATACCGGCATGGGTGGAATTTTTAGCCTCTAAATAGGTTTGTCAAAATAATATCATAATATTTCAATAAATTGCCATTGTATTATCAAATGGTTAGTTAGTAATGGTATTGGTATTATGCTGTATGTGAGACACACACGTATACAAAGCAAAGTGTTTCTAGGGTTCAGATTATTAAATGTACCTTCTATTAGATCTGTTAAGTTTTGTTTTTATGTAAGCAAACCATTGATAGGAATCTTTGAAAATACAGAAAGTTGTTTGTCTATCCCATTGTTGTATGTCAATCATGCATATCATGAGTTCAAGAAAAATCAACGTCTAGTATGTATTTCGTGACTAATAGTATTTGGAAAATTGTTTACACCAAAACAAAGGCTGGCTGATATTATGGAGCTTTTCATAATCTAACTGTTAGGTGTATTGACTCAAGAAAAATCAATTAGGGTAGGTAGATAGGTAGACGCTTAGGTATATACTCACACATGCAAGGTAACGCCTAGTTCACGTAGATCTTTTACAGATATGAGTGGCGAGATAATGTCTTGCCCAACTCTGTCGTAAATTAGAACTTTCCACGCTGGCTCTGTAGCTGAGCTTTTGGTCATGGGCTGGTTCAGGTTGAGCATCTGCTTCAGAGCATCTGTGAATGAAATGAGCAATACTCGTGATATACTGCAGCAAACTCAATTTCAAAACAAATAGTCGGAGGCTTACTGAGCTGGCGTTCACGTAATGTCGACATCGTAGTTGTATTTACGCAGCCATAAATCGAAAGCTGTTGGAACGATGATATATCACAATTAGTTTTTAATTTCCATAAATAATCGAGTTTTGTCCATTACAAATTCACATTTTCTACTTTCCGAAAATGCTGAGCCTTCAAAGAAAAACGTCACTTTGGCGTTTGACACGTCGCCGGGGCGCGTTCGAAAAGTAAAATAAATCTGGTGGGCAGCCGGTGCCGGTAGCCGGATCTAAAAGCCGGAAAAGAAAAGTGTGACTCTTATTTTTAACGCAAGAACCCCAATAATGTCCAAGCTGGTTGCGTAACAGTAGTTTTTTGCACATTAATGCTACGTCTGGCGTAAGCACAAATTAGAAAGGGCATAAGGTACTTTACCCTCGCACAAACATTCTTGTTCCATGCATTCTTCGCCCACCAAAAAGCTCTGTCACTGAAATCAAGGAATTCTATGTTTAATCCTCAGATCATGATCTGAGGTTTAATCACTATTTTGGTGCAGAAAATGGCTGTGATGAAATATTATTTTGATAAGTGCGATCTGTGGTTTTGATAGTGAAATTACATCATTGATTTTTTAAAGATTTTTTAATTTAAGAATCTTGACCCCTATAAAATTTTCTAAGCCAAAAACTATGTAGGTACCTAACAAAAATTATGTCTCATATTTCAGTAATTTGATTATCAAGCATTTCAAAGCGGTCGGAGGCTCTGCTAGATAATAAATCGTGTACCTACATATCAAGAGTACTTTTTGTTTTACAATGGGCGTGTTAAACAAACACCTCAGAACATTAGTGATTGTTCTGAGGGAAAAACCTTGCTGTTACTTTGCCACCCTGTTTTCCATCGGTTTCGGTTTCGGATGCTGGCTGCTAAGTTAACTTCTTGTATAACTGAAGGAAAAAATAACAATATCTTACCAGGCAAGTATTATAAACAAATTATTAAAATTTCTACGGCAGTAAGGCCTAATTGCTATCAATCAACAACTAACATACAATCGACACCACATCATCTTCACATTTTAGTTTCAATGACAGACACCACTTAACTGAATAGAGAGTGGACGTGTGAGTGTTGAGGCGCGCCTTCAAAGACCAATTTAAGAGCACCCACGCTAGCAAACATCTATTTCCCTCGATGAGCAATTTGTTTATAAACGTGGTTTGTTTTTATTTACCAACGACATGTCGAAGCGCAATGAAACTTTGCCAATAAGTTTAGAGGACACAAATCGAGGTTTGATCTAGTTTTAAAAAGAAAGTCCATATAAAATTAAAATGAAGTTTGTAGTCTTAAGAAAAGTCTTATGAGGCAATTTCTCACGGCGCTGACTCCTGAGATACATGTCCTAGTTCATGAGTCTGAGCACAATGATTGTAAATGAATTTAATTTATTTGTGTTCAAATAAACGTGGTATGTTTTTATTTACAAATGACATCGCATCGAAACTTTGCCAATAAGTTTAGAGAACAGAAATCGAGGTTTGATATACTAATAATTTATAGTAGATAGGAAAGTCTATTTAAATTTAAAATTAAGTTTAAAGACAAGAAAAGTCTTATAAGACTATTTCTTGATTAAATATTCTCAGTTGTAACTGTTGTAAGGACGATCAAACCTGGGTTTGTGTGCTCTGAACGTATTTTTTTTTTTAATTTGAGCGAGGTTGCCACCATTTATGTCATGGCAACCTTTAATTTAAGTCTAAGAATAAAATGATAAAATAATATTAACAGTAATTTGATTTGCTTAAATTGTTTAAAATGTTCCTAAGATTACATCATACTTCTTAAATAATTATCAGTTGCGATATAAACTATTATAGTAATAAAAATGTTGGTTTTTTTCTTTTTCATGTTTTTTTCCGTCCGTTTCTTTCACTTAAATTTTTTTTCTTTTTTTTTTAAGTTTTTTTAATATATATATATATTTAAAACACATTTACAGAAGTAAACAGTAATAAAAGCATGAAAGCAGTTATAATATGTCAAAGAAGGTAAAATGAGATTTGGAACAGTTACATAAAGCAATATACAGGGTTACAGGTTAAGTCGACCTATTCCCGTTAAGGGCGTGTAGTTTACATCGTTTCTAACTAATTTGACTATGAAATACCCTATCCTTAATCTAACCGTTTTTGAGATATTTCAGTTTAATGGTTTTTTATTAAAAAATCCCGATTTTCGGCTGTCAGCTTAGATATTTTGAAATGTTTACGTCCTATTAATATTATTATTAAATTTTTACCTGTCAAATAAGATGCTTTAGGATCTAATTAATCAATATTGTACGTTAATAAAATAAATAAGTCGCCATAGACGATTAAAACTGAAAAAAAAATATTAACATAAATTTAGAAAGTTTATTTTTCTTTCAAGGATATCTAAAAAAAATACTATGGGTCCTGATTTCCAATGTGCTTAATAATATCTACGTTTCATCAGCTGTCCAGCGAGGTATAACAATCTACGGTTTTATTAATAAAATTGTAGAAAATACTTAGTTTCATAGGCTACAGGGGATTAAAAAAAGCTAAATAAAACAATAGGCGAGTAAAAGATAGCAAATTTACTAAACTTTCATGTTCCAACAAAACATCTTAAAATCTAAAGTTCATGTTCAACATGTCCACCACCATTTTGTACACATTTTCGCATCCTTGTACGAAGTCCACGTTTTACTACACCAGTAGTTAGAGTCCTTATTTCATTCGCCGCATAAATAATTCTGTTTTTCAATATTTCTATTGATGAAATTGGGTTGGCATCATCGTACACAATACTTTTCATGTGCCCCCATACATAAAAATCCATTGGGTTGATGTCCGGACTCCTGGCTGGCCAGGGTAAAGGCCCACTTCGGCCAATCCATTTGTTTGGATAATTTGTGTTCAGCCATTCTCGGACGCTTCTTCTAAAATGTGCAGGACAGCCATCATGCTGAAACCACATGTCTTGGACCAGATTGAGCGGCAAATAATCTACTAGGTCACTGAGGTCTCGTGTCAGGAAATTTTCATAGTTTTCCCCATTTAAATTGTCGGGGAGAAAGTAAGGCCCAATCAAGTGATTACAAATAATGCCCATCCACACATTTACATTAAATCTTCGTTGTGACCCCTTTACTCTCTTCTTGCGGCCCAATAATGAGCGTTATGGTAGTTGGTGATCCCGTCTTTATCAAATTTTGACTCATCTGTCCACAATTTTTTTTTAAGGAAAGTCGGGTCTTTGGCATCAGCGTTTAGCATAAATCTGCAGGAATCTAATCTCCTCGCAGGATCTCCCTCTTCGATAACCTGTACCGGCGTGTAATGGTATGGGTATAGGCCTGCCGTATAATGGCGAGGGACAGTTAGAAATGCTACCTGGGGGACCTCAACTAAGTTTTTACATGTTTTTTTTTAATAAAACCCCAGCTGATGAAACGTAGATATTATTAAGCACATCCGCAAATCAGGCTCCATAGTATTTTTTTTAGTTATCCTTGAAAGAAAAATAAACTATCTAAATGTATTTATATTTTTTTCACTTTTAATCGTCTATGGCGACTTATTTATTTTATTAACGTACAGTATTGATTAATTAGATCCTAAAGCATCTTATTTGAAAGGCAAAAATTCAATAATAATATTAATAGGACGTAAACATTTCAAAATATCTAAGCTGACAGCCGAAAATCGGGATTTTTTCATAAAAAACAATTAAATTGAAATATCTCAAAAACGGTTAGACTTAGGATAGGGTATTTCATAGTCAAATTAGTCAGAAACGATGTAAACTACACGCCCTTAATGGGAATAGGTCGACTTAACTTGTAACCCGTATAAGTAGATTTTAATATTAAATTATTTTTTTTAAATAAATTAGGATATAAAACTAAAAATTCGATAAAACAGTATAAAATTCAAAAATTAAAATTTACAATTTCCTGTATTACCCCGATGCCTTATCTCTGTCTACTCCGACGAGTAGTCACATGCAAGGCGCCGGGGTACAGTGGTAAATTAATTAAAATTTAACTAAAATAGTAAAACTAAGCGACTACCCTCGCCCGACCCGACCAAAACTAAAATTGTAAAAATTAATAAAAGGTTGAGGGCATTTAGCTCGCCCGGGTTAAACCCGGCTCCCATTCGCCCTTGAGGCCGCGCGCGTCACCCCCAGGGCGAAGGCAAGGAAGGCCTCTCGACTCTTGGAGTCGGCCATAAAGGCGGCGAACGCCTCGCACCTCACCGCTCTTCCCAGGCGTATCTCGCAATCGGCCCTTGCAGCTCCGAAACGGGGACACTCCTCCAACAGGTGCTCCAGCGTTTCGGGAGTCACGTCATCGCAAATGTCTCTGAACGTATTGGCAAAGTTTCATTGCGATCTTACATGTCGATTATACTCGTAAAACCAAACTATGGAATTGCTCCTTGAGGGGAGCTTGTAATGCGTGTGCATCAATCTTTACTTGCGTCAGTACTCTCTAATACGTAGTAATGTTGCAGACGACCTTAGATAGGTAAGATAAGATAATTGTTGATTTAAACAACAATTATTGAAATTTGTTTACAATGTCATTGCGCCCCGACTCTCCGGAACTGTATCTCATGACAGTAGCGTACCAAAAGGTATTAATTTATTATGATATAATGGGTATTATCTGGAAAATTACACTGTAAAAACAATCAACCAATATTATAAAATATATCAGATCTTAGTACTTACACTTTATTGGGAAAGTTAGGAACTAACATAGGATTGAATTAGGTATTCATTACAAATATAGTTAATAGACTGAGTACCTATCATGCAAATTTATTAATGAACAGCCTGTATTATGTGTAAATGCATGTGTGTGCGTGTTCATATGTGTGTGAGTGTGTCAGGGTGTATGTGTCAGTGTGTGTGTGTGTGTGTGGGTCGGTGTGGGTGTGTGTTAAAGATTCGATCGTACCTAACCTAACTCAATAGAGTGCACATGTCAAAATGTTGCAAAATGCTATCGACATCGGCAGCCAGATCCACCAATAGGTAGGTACATTTCACTTGCAAATTACTTGCACATCAACCGCGCTACACGATCTATTCGGTTACTTCCCGGGTGACTTTGCAACTAAATGTAAAGGTTGATGTGCAATCTGCGTGATAGAATGCATGTTACTAAAAACGATCCAAAATAGGTAGGTGGTCTATCCTTAACTTATTTATTAGTTTTTCGCAGCGGGCATAACACTCATTACGTCCGCAGACTGGTCCGATGATAAGGTAATTACGTTTTACCTAATAAATAATTGCGATTACACCCGTTTGAAATATAACCATGAATGAGCGTCACGACTCATTAAGAAATACCTACTATTCCAAAACAGATTTTATGAATTAACTCAATCTACTTATTAACTACGTCTTACATAATACAAGTGTACCTAATACATTTAGAGTGCTTTCACATATAGGCGTTTTTGTTGCGCGACTGTAGCGCTTCTACGTCGCGCTGCAGTAGCGCGAATCCTAATCCATGCATATTTACTGCATCGCGGCAGCCGCACGGTGGTCGCGCGTCTGAAGCGCGACTGCAGCGCTCTGAGCTCGCGGTGGCATATAAGGCGCGTAATCGCGTGCAAACAGCCGGCGTTAGATCAGTGTTGCAAGCACATGGGTATTGTATAGCAAGTTGCAAATGACATAACAACGACATATATTTGATACCTACTGAAATATCAGGAAAAGATGAAACACATACATTCGGATGGTTGAAAAAATCGTTTATTGTTTTTTGTCGCTTTGGACACTGTTGTGTTATTTATCACCATTTACAGATAGATTTTTAAATTATGGATCTACCCAATACTGCCTTTTTGGACTTTGTATTCGACTACGATGGTGTCGGAGAAGTAAAAAAAGGAGCAGTAATAACAATGTATCTCCGTTAGAATATTGGAAATGAGCTAGTCACCCCAAGTTCAACGCGCGTCTGCAGCGCGTCTGTGAAGCGCGACTGTCGCTTGCGACGGCGCCTCGACTTAGCCGCGCTTCAACCGCTGTAATGTGAAGAGATTCGGTGTGCAGCGCTTTGGTCGCACGACAAAAACGCCTATATGTGAAAGCGCTCTTAAGTAGCAGAATTTTAATAAAAAATACTATCTTGGTGCGTTTTTATTTCGAACGTAAGGTGCATTCTAACACATGAACCTTAACATTTAATTTTTGTTGTTCAGTGTACTTGTTATGTAGGTACGTTAGGTACATAGTTGATAGTACGTTGTAACCCAATTCTTCCCGCGGGTGTCGTAAAAGGCGACTAACGGACACAAACCGGGGGGTGGGCAGCAGCTCCCTCTGCAGTACAATTCCACCGAACTGCGATCCCCAACCCGCATGCCCAGCGTGGGGATTATGGGAATAATAAATGATAGCACCTATGATAGCACAACGTGGCGCTCTTTAGGGGAGGGCTATGTCCAGAGTGCTTAGTGCGAGTTTGACAGATCCAATCGAATAACTTTACTACCGCGTTAATCGAGCATTGAGTAGTGAGTATGAGTACCTAAGTTAACCGTTCGAACTGGCAAAACGCTGTCACAGTACAACTCGCACTCGCGTTTATTCGTGATTTGGCTGGTAAACGTGTTCACTTCTTAACGTAAACCATTACAACTCGCACTCAGCAATTTTAATTTCCATACTTGTCGCTAGGTGCCGCTTCCTCGATGCCATGGTAATATGAGTTTACGTAAACGCGATCGAATAGTTAAAAAACTCGCACTAAGCACTCAGAGTGCTTAGTGCGAGTTTTACAGATCCAATCGAATAACTTTACTACCGCTTTAATCGAGCATTGAGTAGTGAGTATGAGTAAGTTAACAATTCGAACTGGGAAAATGCTGTCACAGTACAACTCGCACTCGCGTTTATTCTTGTTTTGGCTGGTAAACGTGTTAACTTCTCAACGTAAACCATTACAACTTGCACTCAGCAATTTTAATTTCCATACTTGTCGCTAGGTGGCGCTTCCTCGATGCCATAGAAATATGAGTTTACGTTAACGCGATCGAGTAGTTAAAAAACTCGCACTAAGCACTCTGGTGGACTAGTATAGCCTGACGACGACGACGTTGTAACCTTACAACATCTCTATAAATATTTCTAAAGGCCCCATGCAATTTGAGAAAAAATATTAGTAGTATTTTTGATAACTTACTTACTTCCTTTAAAAACCTATTTAGAGGCTAAAAATTTCACCCATGCCGGGATTCGAACCCGCAACCTCTGGCTATCCGTGCCAGCGCTCTACCAATTGAGCCAATGGGCGACTCACCGCCATCAGTGAAATTTCGAACCTCTTTACACTATTCTCTGTATTACGTACTTACTTACTCACTCACTCACTCACTCACTCACTCACGTACTTACTCACTTACTTACTCACTTACTCACTCACTCACTCACTGACTCACTCACTCACTCACTCACTCACTCACTCACTCACTCACTCACTCACTCACTCACTCACTCACTCACTGTACGTGAGTGAGTACTCACTTACTTACTTCCAACAAGGATTGACCTGTCCGGATCCTAGATTTTCGAGTTGCCGAGGGGGCGATATCATATTTCCCGAGTTGTTTCTGTCATTCTAGCAGCAACTCGGTCTTTGCGAACTTTTTCCAAGTGTGTCCGAGGCTAAATAAGGCAACACCTTTTATATGATATTTTGTAAATTTCATACAACTAAGGATTGCAGCGTAAAGACGAAGTGATCGCTTTGCTTTAGTGGTTTATACTCGTAGAAGAGTAAAATCTAGGAAAGAAATAAAATTCTGGGTAATCAGCCGGATCTGACTGCTTGGGGCACCTTAGACTCCCTAACTAGGCGCTTGTGTTGTGTTTGTAATTGAAATTCAAGTCTTATTTCAGAAAAGTACGTTCAAAGGGTATGAGTGTATACGGTGTGTGTGTGTGTGAGTTTATGTGTGTGTGCAGGAGTGTACTTTCAGTTTAAAAATCAATGGTAAAAGTCAGGTCGCTCTCAAGCCCGGGTACAGTCTGAACGATGCTTATAGGGGTGCTAGCTCGCCTGTCTACGCCCATGGCACCATGACAAGACTTTCTTGACTCGACGACTCCACGGCTACGACGACCGATGATTCTTTTGTCATGGATACCGTTAGCGTGACTTTTCCTTGCTCGGTGCCAAAAATAACCGCAATCATGTTTGACCTTCTACTTAATACTCAGGAAACCGAGACATGTCCGTCTAGCCAGAGACGTGAATCGAGGAACGGGTAGGAGAAAGCCATAGCGTCACTAGCGACCTCCACGGAGGGGCCTGGAATAGAAATGCGGGGTATTCTCATCTGATATTTCTCTCTAGGACACTTGAAGACTAAGGTGGGAGTTTTCGAAATGAATTAAGTATGACTTACTCTACTCTACTTTTTGTTTCGTTAAAATTGAATCCCCTGATTATCTGCTATGAAAATCTGCGTGTGAAATATTATATTCAGGGTACACGTATACAATTTTTCATCTTTGAGTATAAATATAGTCAAGATACTACATTTTTACCCTTGCCCGCCCTTCTCGAAACCCACGTACTTATTATCTGAAATATTTTTTCCAGAAGAACCATGCCTCATGCCTGGTAAAACAACGGCGAGATATTTAGGTTAAACGTTGTGTTTTCATGTTTTCTAAATTTATCTAGTACGTATTGTATAACTTACAATTATTTCTTCTAAAGTAACATCATCGAAATTTTATAACTTTTTTTTAGAAAACTAATTTGAAAGCGCATTGTATTCATAACATCTGTATCTCAAACAAGCTAGTTTGTTTGCTAGCGCTGCTGCTCTTACGCCTCAGCCTCGCTGCTATAAGAACGCTGTAAGTTACGCGTCTATAACGTGCTAACGTTTTTCGATATTCAATAGGTAATCCTTTATAATAACAATCTTTTTGATCGATATTCTGACAAAATTTATGCATAAAGTAGTTGTTTCGGTATCCAGTCCATAAAGTAGTTGTTTCGGTATCCAGTCCAGTTTACGTTAGTTTTGTAACAACCTGTATAACTTAGAACTGGTGTTTAGACTTGGTATCCAGTAATCCAGTTACTTTGCGCCACCTTCCGGCCCTAATTTGGTATTGACTCATGCCCATTAGGCCTCAAAGCCGCTCCGACTATTAGCAGCATTAGCAAATCTATTCCATCATCGCATACCTAGTGTTTACGCACGGAAGAGACTACCGGGTACCTTCTCTTCGTTCTGAGGTCGGAGGGGCTGAGCTTGCGCAGAACTCGCAGAAGCCTCGGCAGTGCGCGCGCGACGGTGAAAGGTGCCATGTCGCGGTCAAACGGAGCAACCAATAGCACCAGTGCAATGGCCGGCTTCGCAGTGAGATTGTTTGTGTTGTGCGCGGTTTTGGCGAACGGTTAGTTGTTATATAAGTTCAATTTATTTGTAGGATATGTTTCGAGGTTAACGTGGGTCGTCGAAGATCGAAATTTACTTAGTGCGCACGCTTTTTAAGGTGTCTTAAAATAGGTCAAAGGATACGTGCCTCTGACTGCAGTAATTTATTGATGGGCGGTGGCGGACTTAATTAGAGAATGTTCTTGCATGCCCAGAAATTGATAAGTATTTGAAAAAAGTGTGATATATCTCTACTGAAAGATTAACAGTAATCTTAGTACTTTTGTAGATTACTGTAGCAAATAAATGAACGAAATCAATTGAACGAAGAAATCATTTTTCAATAAGGTTATGTGAGAACATTATTCCCGACCCATCTCTAGCTGTCATACCAGCTTCCAATCCCATCGATTCAGCTTCAGTAAGCTTGAATATTTCTCATAGGTTCATATCATTTTCGAGGCGTGTGTAGTGGTAGGAAAAAGAGTGACGTTGCATAAAAAAAAACATGTTTCACGTAACTCCTATGAACTCTAATTCTACGAGACAGGGATCTTGTGTAGGTACATACACTCAAAGTAATCCACACGGACGAAGGTATGACATATTGTAACTTCAAATCATAAAGTATTGCACGTAAACAGGTTAAACAGGAAGGCAGAGACAAGACGTAGCACATTTATGCACTTAAATCATCAGAATTGTCCCGGAAAGTTTTAGTGACCTCCAGATTCATACCAGTATAGATTGGCGAGAGGTCTCAAATGTCACTGGTTGGCGACAGGTAATACAGGTTACCGGTTCTCAGGGAGCAGTAAGAAATACTCGTCGTTATCGTAACGTTATGCAAGATTCTTTAACGTCGGACTGTAGAAATAGAGTTATTGCAAGATTATCGAATAAGCCACGCGAATTTTTCGAACGTGTACTAGAGGTTGGCAGGAGCGATGTAGCGGAACGGTAGAACCCCCGGCTTCTCGATCAGGAGGTCGTAGGTTTGAATCCCGTCACGTACCAATGACTTTGTTTTCTAAGTCATGGACATTTGTGATGTAATAGTACCAAAGCCACTCGCTAATGTTGAAGGAAAACATCGTGAGGATATCTGAGTGAAGTGATAACATATTTCTGCGCTTGCTACGTGTCATGGCCCAAGTTTGAGGCCAATCGCGGAAATCTTAGGTCTAATTATGACTTAACTAGAAATAGGTAGTCACTGGTTAAGTAGGTACTCGACTAGAGTAAACACATTTAAAGGAAGATGTGCTGTGGACGATACAGTTAAGAGATAAGATAAGAGTATTCTTTATTGTACACCAGATTATTATAAAACCTGTAAAGATACAAAATACAATTGGCGGCCTTATTGCTAAAAGCAATTTATTCCAGGCAACCTTATGTTGGAAGAAGGAAACCGCCTGTATTGCGTTCTACCTAGGAATAAGAATAGTACTTATTCATTGTAGTGCGGAAAACATACACAAGTTGATAGATTCCTACACAAACTTAGTCACATCTGTATGCCTGAGGGGTAGACATAGACCAGGGATTGCCACTTGCCATGTTCGTGATAAACCAACCAACACTCATTGCTCATGCATGACAGAGGGCCGGTGTCCGAATTGAGAATTTCACTAAGCAAATACTTAAGTACCGTTCTGTCACGCTCTTTTCTGAGAAACTAGAAGAGACAGCACTACAGTTAAGTATTGAAAAACCTATTTTAGAGGCTAAAAATTCCACCCATGCCGGGAATCGAACCCGCGACCTCTGGTTATCCGTGCCAGCGCTCTTTCCAACTGAGCTCAGTTGGAAAGAGCGCTGGCATGGGCGACTCACCGGCATCAGTGAAATTTCGAACCTCTTTACACTATTCTCTGTATTACGTACAGGCAGCGACATCTGGCTAAAATAAATTGCATCACTTACAGCCCCGAGTGCCTTTTGCAGTTAGGTTTTTACATCGGAATGATATCGCTGTACCCACATGATTATATATACATGGTTTAACGACTGCCGGCAACGTCCTTGTCAAGCACGGAAGCGCTCGGAAAAAAGGCACTAGCGGTCACCCATCCCGGACCTCAACAACAATAACAGACGCGGTCAGGTGATCCAAGTGATTGAATCCGATCACTAAATTCCAGTAGGCCACGAAGCGTTTTAAATTTTTTAAAGGTAGTATAGGTGCATAAAATATTATTTTACGAGATAACTCGAATTCTTACAAACGCTCCATACATTATGAGGCGTTGTGATGTCATAGTTTGAGTCCGATTCGCATGGCGATTTTGTACCACGCGACTAGAATGGTTTTTCAGGTCACATCATGAAGTGTATTAGTTGTAGAGAGAAAAAATAACCAAGTTTATTTGCCTTTTAATATGGCTTGTCCAACTATATTAAAATATTTTCTTATGCAAGTTATCCAGAGTGGTGGTAGCAGAGCGGTGTAGAACTCCGGCTTCTCAATCGGGAGGTCGTAGGTTCGAACCCCGGCATGTAATGACTTTGTTTTCTAAGTTATGTACATTTGTGAAATTATAGTAGCAATACTACTCGCTGACCGTGAAGGAATACATCGTAAGGAAACCCTAGAGTCTGAGGTGTTAGCGTACCTCAGCGCTTGCTACGTACAATGGCCCAACTATGAGGCTAAGTGCGGAAATCTCAGGTCTAACTATGCAAGTTATCCACTGTTACAGCTAATCGCCCTTTATATACATGCCTATGTACGAGGCAATTTGTAACAAAATAAATTATTTTTTCTGTTGTCGAATGATCTAAGATCACACTATATATAATATTATAAAGGCGAAAGTTTGTGAGTGTGAATGTTGGTTACTTCTTCACGTGGAGAAGTAACCAACATTTGGTGTGGAGTTGGCTGACAGCCTGGACTAACACATAGATTAAGTTTTACGGCGGGATTATATATTATTCCCTAATAAACCGCGGGTAACACCGCGGGGGACAGCTAGTTAGGAGTAATATTATAAAAATCTGCTGGCGCTCGCATCGCAAAATACCACATCCCATGTTTTCGTTGACGTTTTACATATTCTTTACCGAGCACTTGAGCTTGTAAACGTGCCGTTGACCTTTACATTTATAATCCAGTCACCGAATTGTAACGGAGTACAGTGCACATAAAGGTTAATGTGCTGTCAATTGTAACCGTCTACATATGTGTGTTATGTATAAGCTTATGATGACATATGATGAACAATGAGATATAGTGTGTAACATTATTATTTCACTGCAATCTCACTGCAACGCATCATAAATATTATAATAAGCATGTTTGTCAAGAGGCCGAGGATATTTACCTAGTCCCGACGTTAAGTTATTTTTGGGCTACAAAAGCATATTTTGTTCTACCTGAATTTCTGAAAGATTACTAGGGGTAAATTTAAATTTTAAACGTAACTTTTATTCCATACGTCATTAAGTTTTTGTCAGTTTTTTTTTGTATATTCTTTTTTTTTAATGCACTAACCCGTGCTGAGGACAATTTTAAAAACCTATTTAGAGGCTAAAAATTCCACCCATGCCGGGACTGAATTTTTAGCCTTTAAATAGGTTTTTAAAAATGTTTTTTTTTGTGCAATAAAGTGTAACCAAGAAACAATACATTGGTGCCGACTAACTCTGAAGACAAAATGTGAGTCCAACTCTTCACTAGATAGACACGCAGTTCTCCAACGACGTGAATTTAAAAGATGACGATGTGTGTCCTAGTTGGACACTCGCTGACCGTGTATTTACGTTACATTTTTAGAAAGCTCCCAGGTGCACCTAAGTAGACAAACTAAGAAGGCACTTACACTATGCATACGTGAGTCCGCTCCACGGAATTTCGATTCGAAATATCGAACCGAAATTCCGAACGCTGTAAATTCATACAAACCTGTGGACCTTCATGCATGCGGTAGTTTTCCGTTCGAATGTTTTCCTGATTCGGAATCCCACGTGATATCCCGTGCGTCCATCCGTTACGGAAAACAACAGTTTCGGACACATTACGCAATGTATTTTTCTTGTTAGCGAAATTCGGCAGCAATGCAATTGCCATCAGAAAATCGTCGTTTTTATTAGCTGAAAAAAGGTTTGAACTAAATTTTAAACGTAATTTTTCTCACATAAGTTATTAGGTTTTCAAAAACCTATTTAGAGGCTGAAAATTCCACCCATGCCGGGACTCGAACCCGCGACCTCTGGCTAACCGTGCTAGCGCTCTCCCAACTGAGCTAATGGAGGACTTACCGGCATCAGTGAAATTTCGAAGCTCTTTATAATACTCTCTGTATTACGTTCTGTATTGTATGTATTTTGTCAATGTTTTTTTTTGTGCAATCAAGTGTAATAATAATAATATTGGCCTTTTTGCATCTACTTAATGAGATGATTTATACAGCGTCCAGTGGTATCTTCACTCACACTAGATGGGTGAAGGGACCACTCCGACGCTGTAGTGCCTGGGTCATGGTTTTATAGATCAAGTGTAACAAACAAATAAATAATAAATCGGTGCGGACTAACTCAGAAGACAGATGTGAGTCTACCTTATCACTAGTCAGATATGCAATTCTTTTAGAAAGCTCCCAGGTGAACCTAAGTAGACAAATTAAGAATGAATTTACACTATGCATACACAATACGTGAGTCCGCTCCTCGGAATTTCGATTCAAAATATCGATGCGAGATTCCGAACGCAGTAAATTCATACAAACCTTTGGACCTACATCCATACGGTAGTTTTCCGTTCGAATTTTTTCTTGATTCGGAATCCCACGTGATATCCGTTGCGGAAAACAACAGTTTCGGACGCATTACGCAATGTATTTTTCTTCTCAGCAAAATTCGGCAGCATTGCCATCAGAAAATCGTCGTTTTTATTAGCTGAATAAAGGTTTGAACTAAATTATAAATGTAATTTTTGTCACATACGTTATAAAGTTTTTGTAAATGTTATTTGTGTGCAATCAGGTGTAACAAAAAATAAATAGTAAATTGGTGCGGACTAACTTAGAAGAAAGAGGTGAGTCTACCTTTTCACTAGACAGACACGCAATTTTTTTAGAAAGATCTCATACATAATACGTAAGTCCGCTCCTCGGAATTTTGATTCGAAATATTGACGGGAGATTCCGAATACATATTTACGGCAGTTTTCCGTTCGATTTTTTTTTCCGATTCCAAAATTCCACGTGGTATCCTGCGGCCGGAATCCGTTACGGAGACAAGCCGTTTCGGTCGCAATACGCAAAGTTGTTTTTTTATTAGGTCTTGTTACGCAACACGCAAAGTAGTTTTTTTCTGTAGGTTGCAACCGACAGGAGAGCTAAAACATTTACGGTGTTTATTTCTAAAAATTGCCTTTGCCCAGCAGTGGGACACAAACGAGGCTACATAAAAAAATATATCTAAAAATAGGATTTCTTAAAACATAGTGTTTTCAACAGAGTACCAGTACCTTAATTTAATTAATTATAATTTAATTAATAGCTGGAACATAAAAGATTGCACTGCATATTCTGTACTATTACATCGTTTTCAATATTACAACAATTACAATTAATTAATAAATATTAACAATTAATTAATATAATATAAAATTACTAACAATACTAACAATATTTGTCATTATGCTATTTTTATTTTTAATGCACTAACCCGTGGCACGGATAGCCAGAGGTTGAGGGTTCGAATCCCGGCATGGGTGAAATTTTTAGCCTCTAAATAGGTTTTTAAATATTTGTCATTTTGTCATTTTCTTACCCTAACTTGCGCACTAGGATTCCCTGTGTCGTGCAAGCTAGTCTCTTCCAATAATGAAACAGAAGACATTTTAGATCTTAAACTATAAAATTAAACAATAGTTAATTTGAATTAAAATCCTCATCACTTTAACGCTCGGCGAAAGTAATTTTCAATACATGGCCATACTGTATTTTTCAATACAGGCTTACAATTGCGACATAACAAAAAAATTATATTTAAAATAGATAATAAAACCCATTTCAACTCTATGAGTTGATAACAACTTCACTGTGCGTGCATGCATACTCACAAGTGCGGTGTGTGGGTGTTTCTTTGTGTGTGTGTGTGTGTGTGTGTGTGAGTGTGTGTGTGTGACCTTATTTGTATTGGCAACATCGAAAAGCAAGATAGCCGATGTGGCTGTCAACTTCCGATAGGAGACAGTAAAGAAGATAAAGAAGATCCATTTTATTTATTTATAAAACAATCACATGAGTCGTGTATCTTTTTTAGAAAACCACTACGCCCAATTTTAGAAAAATAAAAATAGCATATAGAACCCATTAGTGGGTGTTGTTTTAGTAGACTGGACCGGACTGATTTACATATTGTTTTAGACTGATAGGCAAGTGAAAGTGTGCTAGAGTCATAACCTCTGTAATATGGCAGGCTATAAATTTGATTATGACCGTTAGGTAAGTGATTTGTCAATTTTGTATGAAAGTCAATAGGTACATAATGTGCGGTCTAGTAGATACAGTAGACAGCAAGTCAACCTTTTCATATTTGTTGCAAACTCGCCCGCAAAGTAACTGAGTAAAATACACGCATGTCAGGGTTGATGTGATGATGTGTACACTTACACAAAATGTTGATTCTGATAGGAAAAGGCCTATCTCATCCGAATCCAGCAAACAGAGTCAATACCTACTGTAAATTGTCATTGCATTGTCAATTATTACCCCAAGTGCGGTTGATTAGTGACGATTAGCGTAAGGACTATTAAACAAATAATATTGTAGTTTAATTTCACGAAAATTGCAATTATGAAGTACCTACTATATTATGGGAATAAATAGAAATGACCAATTCCAGAATTCTGTGTATCCCCAAGATCGTGAATCAGTTCCGTAACTGGAAACCGATATTGCATGTAATACAGACGGTTTATTAAGTCACTGTGACATAGTAAACCGTCCTTTGACATCATAATCGGTATGGCCGGCCATGTACAGTTGAAATTCCGTTTCTAAATTACGATAGGTGCCACATGATTACGACAGAACCACGGGTTGCTAATTAATCAAAAAACACGGTTTATTATGCAGGCGATACCTACCACAAAAGATAGCTTTGAATTGGTTGCGACTAGTTTTCACTGGTTTACATTGATTGTTCATTAGTATTCTAATTGTATTTTTGATTGATACGTCGATATACCGGATAGATACTTCAATAAAAAAAAAAAAATGTTCAATCCTCATTCAATCTATTAGCCCGTTTTCGTCCACTGTTGGGCATCGAAATCCGGATGTTCTTTGATATTGTTTATTTAATAAAGAATATTCTATCTAGTCTCTTATGTAAAAAACGAATTATTTTATGTACATGCGTACACCAGGGATTACATTAGAGACTTAAAAAATAACAGTACAGTACAAGTGGCGGCTTTATTAGTAAAAGTAATTTCTACCAGACAACCACTGACGGATTATTATTAATTAGAATTATATTTACAAAATTAGTCTACAATATAATTTTCTAACCTACCTACATAGTAAAATCTATTCTAAAGTAACTTTTTTTCGGCTGGCAACCCAGACCGAACAGCTGACATTAGAAAGACTAACGGCCGAATACTCAAACGTCATTCAAATATTTAAAGGCATCTTAAGTAATTGACAAGCCGTTAAACACAAAATTCGTATACACAAACGTTAGTTAAAAGCTTGTGTTAAATTTAAGTGGAACACAAAATAACTGGCAGTTAAACATCACTCAGCGAAAAATTCGTATACTCGAACGCAACTTAGCGCGATTTATCTGTCAAATGGGCTGTCAAATCGAGTTGAGTAGGCGTTACAATTGAAAGTGGTCGCGAGGACCTTCAAATCTTAAAAAAGTTGTAATATCAGTGAACTTCTGTGAAAAACAATGTCCTTATCATGTCGAGGAAGGGCCTAATGTGCCTCGAAGAAATGAGGCAAAGTTAAATGCTTTCGAGTATTATAATGAAACAGACTTCCATGCGCGGTTCCGACTTTGGTTCCGGCTGTCGAAAGAGACGGTATTATATTTGGAGTCTGTCCGTCTTTTGACATACAATCCAACCAGTTACAAGGAGTAATAGATCCAAACAGCCAGTGGACCAAATTTTAATAACCCTGCGTTATTAATATTATGCTACTGGCATAATAAATAACGCATAATAATAATTCTCATTCAATTCTTGTTTATATTAGTATTTATCAGGGAATAGCTTTAAAAAACCGCAATACCGCAATGTTTTTACTGTGGTAGACTTTTCAAATGTCATTGGTGAGATGGCCCTAACGTTTCGTTCTACGACAATATAAGATATTATTATAACAACATTAAACATTTTGCTTTGTACAAAACGAGGTAATAATAATTTAAGTTTGTTTCATAAATCATATTATGATTTATTTTATTTTTATAAAAATACTTCATATTTCATCACAAAACATAAAATTGATCGAACAAATTCTGCGTAAATCGGATACACAACGTAAGTTTAAATATTTTGTCAATGAAAACAGACTTGTTGTTTATTTGACGGCTTCTCAGCTGATCACGGTCTGAAATTGTTTGAATGACGTTTGTGTATACCACTCAATATTTAACAGATGTTCAAATTTGAATGCCCTTCAACTGAGTGATCGATTTGACTGACGTTTGAGTATTCGGCCGTAAGTATACCTGTTTGTTATTTTGACGCTTGCTTATTTCGCTTTTTTTTCTGGCTGACTGTACTTTTCTACACATTGGTATTTAGTGAAATGCGGTAATTATACGGATGTCAGTAAAGCACGCGACCTCCAGGATGACAAAGACAAAGATCTCAGACCATTGTAATCGCCATGCGATACGGAATGTCCTCGCTTTGTGTTGTACCGACATAAGCGTACCTTTTTGCAAGTTCCTGGCAATTAATTACGAAGAAAACATTATGGTAGAGTCTCAAGCACGTATAAAAAGCTACGTTCTTGATTTCTTGAACAGTTGACAACAATCACCCTTTACATACATTAATAGCCATGCCTTTTGCGCACTTAGCCTCATGATTAGGCCCTTGTAAGTAGTAAAACTGAGGTATTTTAACACTTCAGACACTTGGGTATCCTTCACGATGTTTTCCTTCACAAATGTACATAACGTAGAAACAAGTCATTGGTAATTTGCTGGGATTCACACTCCGGTACCACTGCTATCCGTTCTTAACGTGCACTCTAATCAGTTACTTTAAGGGCAACTTTGCAACTCACATGAAAAGGTTGACCTGCTGTCGTCTGTACATAGGTGTGAATGATAAAATAAAGCAATATCTAAGGCAAAAACGCTAACTACATAAAGTGTTACAAAAATTTAACGTTATTCTCTGGTCAAGTAGTACGCAATAAGAATTTCTCTTGTAAATTATGTCATACTAGCTGGTGCCCGCGACTTCGTCCGCGTAGGATTAAAATTTTGAGTAGCTTATATTAGCGTGGCGTAGAAAAGGACTAACATTATGACATTAAAATTATCACATATGTTTTGGGTTTTGGGAAGCGCTCGTGGCCTAGTCGAACCGAGTGATTGGAATCAATCACTTGAGTTAAGCAACAACAGGCGCGGTCATGTGCAGGATGGGTGACCGTCCTGTGACTACCGCTAGTGGCATTTTTTCCGAGCGCTTCAGTATTTCGCAAGGCATGTAAAGCCGTTAGTACCGGCTGTGATGTAATGGCAGCCCTAAAGCCACTTCAGAGGCCTTATGGGCGGTTTCATAACTTCTGACAGTAAGGCCTGCTACTGTCTTACAATCATCCACCAACCTGGACTTGGCCCCCGTATTGGAGTAAGGCTTAACCATCCTTCCAAGAGACCCTTGTATGTTCCCAGCAGTGGGGACATTCAAGGGTTGTTATCGAGTTTTTGGGTCGCATTTGAAAAATATAACAGGCTGAGAAAATTGAGATGTTACAGTCGCACTATAAATAACGTATAACAATATTGTCAACATAAGAAATACGGTAAATAAGCACTGCGGAGCCCTAATCATGATCTTATAGTTAGCTACTGCAGTACGCTCCGATAAACTATAAATAACGATTTTTTAAACATTTACATTACATATTATATGTGACTGTACCGGTTTTGGCAGCGCTCGCCAGAATAGGTCGTAGATGGTAGATTTTTGTGGAGTCCACTGCTATGTCCAGCAGTGGACTACATAATATAGAAGGGAGGAAGGTAGAATTTTTACTATACTTACTTCACACTTATTGTCATATTTTTATTTTTAATGCACTAACCCGTGCTAAGGAACAAATTTAAAAACCTATTTAGAGGCTAAAAATTTCACCCATGCCGGGATTCGAACCCGCAACCTCTGGCTATCCGTACCAGACTGGTACGGATAGCCAGAGGTTGCGGGTTCGAATCCCGGCATGGGTGAAATTTTTAGCCTCTAAATAGGTTTTTAAATTCACACTTATTGTCATATTTTGGACAACACACAATATCTTTATAAATTGTAGCCTACATGTTATTCTGATGTATAAGCTATATTATTGTAAAGTTTAAATTCATTCGGCAGTTTATACGTGAAAGATTAACAAACATCCATACTTACAAACTCCGGAGTTTATAATATCATAAGTCATAAGCATAACATAACATTTACATACAGGCACACATTGCTTCTGGCCACACACTAGGATACTGTCGTGGGTGTGTCGTGTCGTGAGTCGTGGGAACCAGAAGCAACGACATCACAAACATGTAAACATCCAAGACATGGGGTTTTTTTGTCCCCAGCCGGGGTTCGAACCCGGAACCTGCATGGTAGGCAGATGCGCTACGGCTACGCTACAGAGGCCGTCAATAATATTAGTAAGATAGCCGTCTGTATGACATATTTTACAAATGAAATAGGAGGAACTTAGTAAATATGTTAGGGTGTAGCTAATTGACGAAACTGCATGACCTAGCATGCTTTACGCTATCTCTATGCTATGTTGGGTCTGTATTTCCACGACTGCGGAAGGAGTACGTACATTCGGTACTAAAAAGCTCAAAACATTTGTAAATCTGTAGAACAAAGTAGAAGTAACAAAGGTAATTACTTTGCCAACTTCAGTCGAGCGCCTCACATATGCCTTGTGGTGCAATTCGAAACTGCGAATGGCCACAGTAGCTTGGCTTCCACAAAATTTTAGAAATTGTTGCATACTATGTCGGTGCTAGGGACTTCGGACTTCGAAAATTCGTTTTACTCGTATTGTAATAAAACGCCTTTTTGTCTATTCGCATAATAATACTGAACAACTAACTTTTTATCAGTTTGTCTTCATATTCTAGTCAAATATTTGAGACAGTATCTTTGCAACGATATCAGAACAGTTAAAGGGCTTCTTCGAAGTAAAAGGGTTTTTATTAGTCAACAAGTACTGCTAGACACAATGGTGTAGTTCAAAAGTAAAAAAAGTATCACTTGAGTTTTTTCGTTTTTTTATTTTTAAGTAGTTAAGTCTACTACTTAGTGAGGCTTTAAAAACTACAATATTATGATCGTGGGAAGAATTAAAAATACTTTTCTTCGTAAAATATCTATTATTCGAAAAGTTTGATTTTTTTCAATATTCGTATGATTGGGTTTATTACTATTCGAGATATTCGAATAGTAACAATGGCGAAATGTTCAAGCCCTAGTTGGTACAGATGTCACTAATGGAATGTGTGGCGTGAGAGTGAAACTTTTTGTTTGTTTATTGGAATTGTGCAGAGTCGTAACGAATAGCGAGGTACAGTCAATAACACCAGACCTAATAAACACCATATTATAAATGTAAAAAGAAAAATATACATTCATTTCACGACCCGATACGCAAAAAATTTTATAAAATGACAGAAAAACTTACAACAGAAAAACGACACAAGAAAAATGTGGGTTACAGTAAAAGTACAACACGAAAACAAACAGTAGTAAAAAATACTATTATTTACAAATAGTATCGGAAGAAAAACAAATCGATAAAAAGGTCCCAGACGAGTTAGACGGAGACTCCAAAATGGACCCAACTCATCATACCTACTGTTGCAATAGAATGTACGAAATTGCGTCGATGCGTTTCCAGCGTATGTTCTGGGTGTAAGACACCTTTTAAACAATTAAAACTTAAATGGTTTGACTTTCTTACATGTGATTTAAGAAGCATTTAACTGAAGTTGATATCTACACTTTGTATGACCCATAGCTGTAGCACGGGTCCGCGGGACCGAAGTCCGGGTTGGTCGGTGAACTAAGGTTCTTCGTACATTACATAATATTTACATAGGTATACTTAGGCACATACATTGTTTCTGGCCCCACACCAGGATACCCTGTGTCGTGGGAACCAGAAACAATGACATCACAAACATGTAAACATCCAAGACCTAGAGTTATTTTTTTTGTCCCCAGCCGTGATTCGAACCCGTGACCTCAAATCAATTTATAACAACACAATCCCTTAAAACACTCCAAAAACGCTGTCTAAAGTAGTTTGTGGTGGAGATTTCACAAGGAAAAAACGTAACTACAGATTAGAAAAATTGCCTCTAAGGGCTGATTTTTCAATAGTCAGAAAAATGGCGGTTTGACAGCTTATGTATGAAAATAATATCAAACCGCCATTTTCATTCCTCAGATAAAAGTTATTTGACTAATGAAAAATCAGCCCTAAGAAGTTGGGAAAATTAAGGAAGAATATTTCGCGGTTCTTCGAATAATACGAACTGGCCAAAGCTTGAGCCCGCCTGACTCCTAGTAATAACCCAAAACCGAACGATGGAAAGTCCATAGTACTAAATAACAAAATACTCGTAACAAAAAACGGCGAAATCAATCTACGACGATGCGTCACAATGTTGAATTTGCGACGTAGTTAATGCACAGTCGAGATTTTTGTCGTTTTATTTCCGCTTTTTATTTTGGTATTTTATTGTTATTTTATGCAAATCTATCGATGAGTAGCAAGATTAACAAAGGAAACGTACGCACAAGAGATCGGAAATGTTATATAGTTTATAAAGTATTTTTTAACAGATTTAAGCCGTTGTAAAAAAGCTCTCGCTTGTGCAATTAATTACCTATGACAAATCGATTGGGATCTCATTTGTCAAAATCTGTCGTATTTACAAACATACCTACATACAAGCCAAACACATTGGTCTCCTTTTTGACTCCGCCGCAGTCGGGTAAAAACATGAAATAATAATAATATAAATATACATGGACATATTACACAGATCTCCTTAGCCCTATACTCGACGATAGATTTAATACAATAAATACATAAATAACATCCAAGACCCGAGACAAACCAGAAAAGTTTGTTTCCTAGTCTGACCCGGCCCGGAGATCGAACCCGAAACCTTCGGTTTTACAGCAGCGTGCCAAACCGCTGCGCCACCGAGGCCGTCGGTACGAAATGGTACAGACCCCATGGTGCGACTCGCTCTTGACCATTTTTGGCCGCTGCCCTTTCCTAACTATTGTAATATTTCATTTCAGTCAGCAGCCAAGATAAGGATAAGAAGGAAGACTTCGTCTGCCCAGAAGGGACAACGGGGAACGGGAATTTCGCCGACCCAGCGACCTGTCGCCGGTTTTATCAGGTAATGCATGGCCGTTTGTAAATGGGACTAGGAGTTGAGGCCACCTGACCAGTGCCGGTGTTAGCATTACTGGCGACCCTTGGCGATACGTATGCGCCCCAGACCCCCCCAAAATTAATACCGAATTAGGTACTTTTACGGTATGGCTTAAAAGATTTTTATATCCGTCCTATTCCGCTCGAGAAGCTCAAATCGTTGATAATATAATAGGCGTGACGACAGTATCAAATAATCAAAGATTTAACGATATTAGGGGAACGTGCATATTAAAAGGACTTAAAACCCTGATTTAGTTTTATAAAAAAAAGAGATTACCAATATTTTCAATAAAATGAAAGGTTATAATACTGCTTTCAGCCATTTTGACTGAAACACCCATCACGCCGCGTGACATGCTTAGTAAACTTCACCCGTGCTTTACTGTTATTACTAGTAATAACAATGTTTTTACCTGGGCGTGACGTCAGATTTGACGCCATGATACCGCGAGCTGTTTTTCCACAGATAAAAAATAATTTTAGTAAAATGGTTTTGAGCCTTTGTTAAACTTCAGTTTATTTGTAAGTGAAATATAGGTTTTTTTGTAAATAAAAAATGTGATGCAAATTACTTTAGCCAGATGACGTTGCCTTTACATAAAAGTTTTTTAAATTTTTAAATTTAAATTTTTTTTTCCCATTACATAAAAGTATTTTTAGCAAGTATTAATCTAGAAATGGTTGATATTAACAATCAAAGGTTCACCGTTGGTCCGACACTAGACAGGAATCTGTCTAGTGTCGGACCAACGTGAGGACCTGGTTTTGAAGGATGGAAGGAAGAGGTTCGAAATTTCACTGATGCCGGTGAGTCGCCCATTTTCTCAGTTGGAAAGAGCGCTGGCACGGATAGCCAGAGGTCGCGGGTTCGAATCCCGGCATGGGTGGAATTTTTAGCCTCTAAATAGGTTTTTTAAAATAATAAATGCGTTCCCACATTGTGGAAGAAGATTAAATTTTTTTCGTCATCTCTATTGAACGCCACACTACTCACCGCCGAATGTCTCGCTCTTCATAGTATGAAACTAGTGAGACCTCTCAACAACCACTATTCCATGCTTTTCCGTAAATCCTGAATTATAACTTCCTCGTTGTTATAATTCAGGATTTACGGATTGTAACTTCCACAAAATACAATCTCTTATCCTGGTCCCAACGGTCGCTGCGCTATGGTAACCAGGGAAGGGCATAACAAACATGGAAATACACCAATAGTAACTATCGTTGTCAACCCTTGTATGCCCCCACTGCTGGGGCACGGGTCTCTTCCTGCATCGCAGGAAGGTTAGGCCATACTCCACCACGGGTGCCAAGTCCGGGTTGGTGGAGGATTGTAAAACAGTGGCTGGCCTTACTGTCAGAAGTTATGGAGCCGCCCATGAGGTCGCTGAAATGGCATAGTAACTATATAGCGGATAATATACCTACTTAGATTTCGCAGGAAGGTTAGGCCATACTCCACCACGGGGGCCAAGTCCGGGTTGGTGGAGGATTGTCAAAAAGTGGCGGGCCTTACTGTCAGAAGTTATTGAGCCGCCCATAAGGTCGCTGACTCTTTCATAGTAACTATATAGCGGATAATATACTTAGATTTATCAGAAAAGGACTTAGAGTTAAGCCATATTTAAATGTAAATGAAAAAAGTCCTTGCTGGATAAGCTTGATACAAAGTTGAGAAGAGGCATCCAAAGTGCTTAGGTATTATTAAAGTTGTTTGTTTAGATGCAGTGGACCGCGTCGACCTTTGAATTTTTGTTGCAAAGTCATCCGCTCTGTCCGAGTAGAGGGCACGCATTTTAGGGTGAATGTTCTGGCCCTAGAGTCTAAGGCCGATATTCAGAAACGATTATGAGCGTGAGCTCAATGTGAGCCCGGGTCTTCCAACTGTCAAAATGAAAGGGATATTTTGTATTCACAGTTGAGTTTGAGATAACAAAAATTGAGCGCAAGCTAAGCTGAGACTGAGTAGTGGATTTCGGCGACTAAGCTCAGAGTGCTTAGTGCGAGTTTTTTAACTCCTCGATCGCGTTAACGTAAACTCATATTTCTATGGAAGCGCCACCTAGCGACAAGTTTGGAAATTAAAATTGCTGAGAGCGAATTGTAATGGTTTACGTTGAGAAGTAAACACGTTTACCAGCCAAAACACGAATAAACGCGAGTGCGAGTTGTACTGTGACAGCGTTTTGCCAGTTCGAACGGTTAACTTACTCATACTCACTACTCAATGCTCGATTAACGCGGTAGTAAAGTTATTCGATTGGATCTGTCAAACTCGCACTAAGCACTCTGGCCATAGAGTCTAATACTTACATCGTTTGGCAATAGAACGAAATAAGCACGACAATGATATTGGCCTCAATTTGGTAGTCTGCAAAGCAATAGCACTACTATGTCATTCCAGGAGTAAGGCGCAAATTAAATAGGCATATTTCTCGCGAAGGAGATCGAATCGCGCGAGACGCCAAGGTTATTTGCGATGCAATGCGATTGGTTACTAGACTACCGATAGTGTGAATGAAATGACCATTACCGGACTCTATTGAATAACTATACATTTTGGAGACTCACCCCCCTGTTCAATGAAAAGTTGTATCCTTGCAATGACGTATTATTATATATTACATGTCATCTTATACGTCATTGTATCCTTGCCTATCCTCGTTAATATCAAAATGCTAACAAAATAAACAAACATAATCAAATCAATGTTTCTATAACGAGACTGCGTTATAGAAGATGAGTGGTTATGGAACCAGCAAATAACCACATGGGCTGGTATTTTTATATTTTTTAAATTGCTTATAGAAAACTACGAGTATGTCTCGGAGTATTTTACAGAATCGCAGCTGTTGCCAAAGTTTACAAAATGAATTCCGTGAAAATAAATTAAAATTTTTAAACCTCCGTCGTCGGGTTCTAGATTATTTTTTTTTTAGTTTGTCTGATTATAATGATATCTCAAAAAAAAAAAAATTCTTAGTGATTATTTTTATGCAAACTTTTCATCTAAAGAGGTGAAAAGGGGTACTATCTTTACTTTAACAAAATTGTTTATTTTGACAATAGAAAAAAATAAATAAAGTGGCAACAATGTCATTCACCCACAACCTTCACTCAGCTCACTCAAGTCATTACACATTGTGCACAACAATCCTTCTCTTTTATCTTTGTTATGTAATTTTGTTTATAATAATGAATAAACCTTACTCCTGCAACCCAAAAAACGTTAGAATGTACCCGAACATAGACCACCACGATTCAGACTCGTCTTTGTGTGGTGGCTACTGCTAATGCCTTAGTTTGTACCTATATCTAAACGTGTTTGTTATTAAAATTTATTTCGTTTCTCATTTTTTTCATGTGACGTTGCAAAATTCGCTCGCCCCGAATAAAGTCTGAACATCTTATCTGAATAAATTATATCTACCTACATTTACAAAACTCTGCCAATGTTCTCATGGTAAGCAGCCAAATTCGCAATATGACCTTTCTTGGAAGCTTAAATGTCACGCTATAATGAATATTATGTTGAAATACTCGTGGTATTCGTGCCTATATTTTAATGGGGACATTTAATAAAATTAATTGTGTACTGCTTAACTCGAATAACTGGAAATTCCGGTCTATTTGCGGAATTAAACTAAATAACATCGGTATGTCGTTGTGGTGGGTGATTCAGCCGTTAATATTGTGTTAATGTGATCCAACCACATAAAGCAACTCTCACTTGTTAGTTATGTCCTGCAGGATTATATCATCGATATTGATACCATTGATTCAAATAATAATTAACATACTGTTTTTAAAAATATCTAGGTACATTAGTTTTATGCTTTAGCTGGAAGTCTTCACAATCATAGTAGGTACTTACACTCGGACCTAGTGACCTATTTTAGCTGCTAAGATGCTATTCGTACATCACCGTATAAAATATTGTACGATACGATATCAAGATCAAGTAGGTACTTAAGTTTTTACTAAAAAATATCAAATTAATGTTTACCGAATCAAGTCATCCAGTTCAGTTTCTTACTTTAATAAAGATGACTGGAGAAAAGATGGTCACAGTGGAGTTATTTTTCCCGCTGCCTTTTTCTCCACTACACTACGGTCCGAAGGCAGCGGCTTTCACTTTCACTTTATATTGTACATTGACAGTGAGCAAACAGAATGTTACTTCTTTACGTTGAAATAAAATTAGTTTGAATTTCTATGTTGTAAGTCTACTTACATTTGGTAAAAATTGAAAGAAAAATTGTAGTTTTTGCAAATTGAGGGGAATTAATCTAAGTTAATGTCATCAAGACAAACACTTACGTTACCCCCTTGGGCAACCGAAGAGGGGGCGGCCAAGGACCACCTGGAAAAGATCAATAGACTAAGAGGCCAAGTCGATCAGCGCTAGCTGGCCTGAATTGGAAGCTGCCGCGAACCACCGACAGAAGTGGAATTCTTTAATTGAGGTCCTATGCTCCTCTAGGAGTTAAAGGACCGTAGTAGAAGAATGTCGTCAATTAGGTGACAGAAAAGGGCTTAATTTACGATTTTTTAAATGTTTAGTGTAAAGATGCACAAAATAATAGTGTGTTGCCACTGTCACGACTCACATAGTACATAGATTGCGCATGCTTAATATCAGTTAATAAAATGCGTGCTTAATTGGGTAAAGGTCTTGCGACTGAGAAGGCCACGGCAAAACGTTGATACTAGTACCAGTAAAAGAGCGTGTCACATAAACGATTTCGGATAGTTTGGTCAGCTTCTCAGCAAGTCTGAAGAGCCGTAGAGTCTCGTACCCAACACGATGGCGGTCATAGTACGAATTCGTAAAGCAGTATTTCGGACGTGCCGATCCAGTCTTCGAGTGGTTATGAGAGATTGACCTTCGTGGCGTTTGGACACGATGCCCATAGAACGATAGGTTACCCAGATATGGCTTATGACGCTCTGTGTTGTGTCAAGAACGACAGCCAGAGTATATTGTCTGGAACCAGCTTGCAACATTCCGACGGCTCTCATCATCTCTTTTCGTGTCAAATGACGTCTTCGCTCCACACCAAGACAATTGTTTTTCAGTTCCGATCCCTCCTTTCCCGTAGTACACCTGCGTAGCCCACTCGGGTGTACCACGGGGTTATTTTTTTGCTCGTGGTCCGTAATGTCCGAATTTGATAAATGTACTAAGAAGTCGCGAAGTGACATTCAATCGCGCGACTAGCGTCATTGTACTACCCCGGCTGGAGCTCATTAGCACCACCAGTGGAAAAAAACTGGCCAAGTGCGTGTCGGGCCACGCGCAGTACAGGGTTCTATAGAAGGAGGCGGTTATTATTGGACTTTGTACGAAGTTTTCCTTTTATAAGTTGGTCGAGTAATACTCGGTAACTTGTAAACCCTACTTAGCTCTTTGATAGTTTTCCTCTAAAGTTCATTATATCCTAGGCTGAATTTTTTGACCTTTCTATAGTCAAACATTTTGACCGGAGAGGGGAGTGGGAATGCCCTACTCCGACACAAATTTGCACTTTAACTCTTAATATTTCGCAAAGGGAATCCTAAGTCGAAATATCGTCTACAATGTCTTTAAAAGACCATTCCAACAATTTCCACGCTAGCACGTAAAAGAGAAAGAAAATCACCCCTAATTTCGGTACTCTAAAAGAAAAATATTCTCAAGATTTTAGTATACCGTTTTGTCGGCGTAATTAAGAAGTAGGTATGTTTATTCAAAATTTCAGTTTTCTATTACTAACCGTCTATGAGCTAGGCGTCGCACAGACAGACAGACTGAAACAGCGAAACTATAAGGGTTTCTAGTTGACTACGGAACCCTAAAAACATGTAAATATATTCTTTTATAATACGTTTTTGCAAAAAGTGAACATCATAAATCTTTTATTAACTTAATTCCGGATTTGCTTACTTCACTCATTCTTTTTAGGAAGAGTCCGACTTTCGCTCTGATTCGCAGCTTAATCACGGTTAGTAGAGACTGAGCTCGTCTCGTCGTCGGTTGCTCGTCACGTCATCAATCTTAGCTAATTTTAGAACCTTAGCGTTTTTTGCCAAAAATTGCCAGTTTTAGCGGAAATGATGAAATAATATACAGGGTGTCTCATTTAAATCGGTCAGTATGGGAAAGTCTGAAACTATAAGACATACGAAGATCTGTCCTGAGGAACCATGTCATCGATTTTAATAACAAGAAAAACTGCATTCATAAATTTTAAAAAACATATGCCAGCGCTCTACCAATTGAGCTCAATTGGTAGAGCGCTGGCACGGATAGCCAGAGGTTCCGGTTCGAACCCCGGCATGGGTGAAATTTTTAGCCTCTAAATAGGTTTTTCAATTGATTGTTAGTGTTTGATTTATAGAAGTTTTTTTTTCAAAACAACCGGGTTCGATTCTCGAACGGAGTACAGATGTTTTTAAAACGTATGAATGCAGTTTTTCTTGTTATTAAAATCGATGACATGGTTCCTCAGTACAGATCTTCGTATGTCTTATAGTTTCAGACTTTCCCATACTGACCGATTTCAATGAGACACCCTGTATTATGATTAATTTCTATTGGAGACGTTACTTAAATATTAATTTAAATAGCGTAGTAAAAGCGAAATTTTCCAATTATAAGTATAATATTATCTACGTAACAGCTACAGCACACAACTGTACTATGAGCAAAGGTTGATGTGATGTCGAAGTATGAAGTCGTCTTCTGTTTAATTTGCTGTCTTTTGGGTGTATTTACTTTGTGGCAAATGTTTTTCTGAAAGTCCCCAGGCTGTATTCTGTTTGCGTCTCACGAATACGTTATTGTTTCTTTGTTTCGGATGTTTACATTTATTTTTATGGGTACGTGTCTGGATTTCCTAAAGTTCTCTACATGAGATTTTCCAATCACTGCTGCTTTGTACAGTCTTGATTGCACGCCGGGAAGTATATGATTTCTCGTAAGTCTATATATACGAAAATGATAGCTACATATAATAAGAATTGATTGGGTACACTTCACTGTATGAATTACACTAATATTATAAAGGCGAAAGTGAGGGCGTGAGTGTTTATGTTTGTTATTTCTTCACGTCTAAACGGCTGGAGCAATTTTAATAAAATGTGTATGGATTTGGATGGTATAGAGTTAGCTGACACCCTGGCTTAACACATAGGCTAACGTTTTACTGGGGGAAAATATCTTTTACTATTAAAACACCACTTATTTTCCCTAATAAACCGCGGGTTACACCGCGGGGCACAGGTAGTAAAATAAAATATTTGAAACAGCTATCTGGTTACGGTGGCGCGGGAGAGTCGCTGGATGCGGGCGGCGCACAAGACCGGGAAGCCTGGAAAACTGGTGTTCTGCAGGAAGCGTTAAATCGCTGATGATGATGATGATAAGAAATATTATATAAGTAAATGCGTTTTATCATGACAACAATAGTTACAAAGACCTGGACATAGCCCTATATATTGACAATACAGTTGGATCCCTATTAACCGCCCGCCGATAATCAGGATATACGATTATCAGGAGATACTCAATCAATCAAATCAATTTATTTCAACGAAAAGAACTCACATTCTGTTTGCTGAATGTCAATGTACAATGTAAAATGTACTTATGTTACAGGTCTAGTTATTGCGTCTTACCTACTTGACCAAGCAAAAACAGGTTACTACGAGTAAAGTTTATTCCATCCTCCTACCGCACGCAAACCCACTCTTGTATTATGTGCTCTATTTTATGTTTCCTTTATGTGTTTTATTTTCCTGACAGTTCAATAAATCATTAAGGAGGGGAATTGTAGGGAAGAGGAAGAAATTGTGGATGTATGTCAAGCACCATCTCATGCAGCAGCCTTACGTTAGATTTAAGCGGTTCAGACCGGTTGTATCGGACCCTATACAGTGGTTACAACTGCTCCTATATTACGCGCTCCAAATTCAATAACAAAACAGTTTAACTAGGTATTGGTAAACATTAATTGCTATCGCAAACGTCAGAATTCCAGGACAGGATTTGGTGAGCATATTTTGGCATCTGAACTTAAAATATCAATAATAAATGAATTCGAACCAATACTTTAAAGTACGTATTACGTTATTCGTCCTTATTTTAGACCATACTCATTACAAAATAAAAGTAGATTTAAATTTAAATTTCGTTTGATTTGACTTTAAAATCGATAACCAAATTTTCCATCATAGGTGGATTGTGTCTAGTTTTATGTAATCCGGATAATCGAGATTCTTCTGTAGTTACAAATGATACGACATTTTAAAATGTCTTTTAATATAATACTACAATTATAAATTAAGCTAATAAGTGTATGATTTTCAAACGATATTCAAACGTTCGTTTTAGATGTCAGAAAGAAATTTTAATAGTTATTTTTAGATAAAAAGCACGTAATATGTTGATATTTTGTTAACCTGTAAAAAAACGAACCACGTCTACGCTTGCAAAGATCAGTTTTGATTTGTTTCTACGTACTTCCATCCAATGATGTCCTTCCGGTATCATACACTCATATTCTTATTTTCGCTTTAAAAATCAACTAAGCAGCCTAAAACCAAATATTCGGCCCACACTTTCGTAATTAGCAATTTTCGCAGAAATAAAAACGTCTGGAAAGTCTCATGACTTCACGTACATTTTAGTTTAGTCGGTGTCAGTTTGTCAAATTAAGTGAATTACAATGTGTAGAAACTCTTGTAATTGTTATATCCACTGCTGGACAAGAGAAGGGTCTCTTCATGCAAGTGCCAGTAGTTTCTGCTTTGCGCTGTTCTTCTCCAGCATAGGTAGTACGATGACGCAAGTCACGCGTTTTGTGGTGACGAAATGTCAGAATTTGACAATTAATGTATTGGAAAGTCGCGACTTTTGACTTCCTGTCGTTCCTATTGGCTTGTCGATGTCGCCACCTGATTGAAGGGTCGGCTAACACTTCTACTTCTTCGTCCGGTCCTAGGTAATATAGATCGGGAATATTATAGAGTTTTTTTAGATTAATGCTGATTTCGTATAATCCATAGCGTCCTTCCAAATACTAATTAGGGAGTTATAAGGGAACCCTTGTATGTCCCCACTGCTGGGGCACGGGTCTCTTCCTGCGTCGCAGGAAGGTTAGGCCATACTCCACCAGGGCCCAAGTCCGGGTTGGTGGAGGATTGTAAGACAGTGGCGGGTCTTACTGTCAGAAGTTATCAAGCCGCCCATAAGGCCTCTGACATGGCTTAACGTCTGCCATTATATGACAGCCGGCACCAACGGCTTAACGTGCCTTGCGACTCACGGAAGCTCTCGGAAAAATGCCACTAGCGGTAGTCACGGGACGCTCGCCCATCCTGTACCTAACCGCGCCTGTTGTTGCTTAACCAAGTGATTGATTCTAATCACTCGGTTCGCCTAGGCCACGAGCGCGAATCGGGCTTAATTAAGTACATATATACGAGGCAATGAAAACACTTTTGGGCTCAGTTTGTGATGGACAGATACATACTTAATCTTACGCCTATATCCCCGAAGGGTATGATGAAGAGGTTACATACCAGACGTTAGAGTAATTCGTTTTTTTTAATAATTGTTACTTAATTAATTATCGATTAAGTTACCGAAGAATTCAAGTCAATCTTGCGGTGTTGATTGTGAGCGGCGGCGATTCACAAATGAGACACGAAATACGTCATTATAAGTGTTAATATATTCATGCACGAGTTATGAATTAATGATTGTATACAGGGAATTTTTGGGATTGCTAAAATCAGTTTGTCACTGATAGAAATTGTGGAATCAAAACGGTATTCGTATATTAAACCGGTGAAACATGCAGGAAATTCTACATGCTGCATGCTTTTAATTAATTCATCGTTTTATTATAATTGATCGTATATTGCACGGTATTAATATTGGACTGTGTTATTAAATACCAATGCGGATAGTTTTTGGTAAGAAACGCTTTCAATTTAAAATTGTAAATGTAATGTGATTTGGAAAATATGTAATTATTAAATATTTAAATAAGCTTCCTTAGGAAGGGGCTACAAAAAAACAACTTGTACACATGAAAAGGCAACCCGAGCTTTGTCAAACTAGTTTATTTAAATATCGTTGCTAAAATTAACTTTTGTTTTGTGTGTTGTCCATGTTGATATCTTCTCCACTACAAAATTTTACAAAATCGGTAATTGTTTTTGTGTAGGTCAAATAGTAAGTTGTCGAAACAAAAAAAAACATAGGTTTACTAAAATCGAACGAGAGAAATACCGTTAGCACAACAAAACAATCGAAATTAAAAAGGTACTCTACGGTACGAAATTAAGTAGGTTCGATCCACCTCAAAGATTTGGCTCCAGAAAATATCGTTACATAATTTTTACGTGATATATGTTTTATATTACCTCAAATTTCACGAGGCCACCATTATTTACACTTTGTGGACATTTTTCCAGTGCGTGGACGGCTACCCTTACTTGAACCGGTGTCCTTCGAGCCTCTACTTCGATGACATCAGCAAATTCTGCACATTCAAGGCAGAGGCGCGCTGCGGGCCCATACCGACCAGTGAGTGTTCCACGCTGATTTATTGTTATTTTATTCTGCTTGTGAAGTGTCCTTAAAAACTCGAGGTAAAACGGTGAAGCAACAAGATCGATCATGGGCAGAAATTCTTCTTCATTAAATTTAGAAATTCCACGAGGATTCCTGTCGAGTCAAGCGATGGTAACGCAACTTAGAACGCTGGCCTTGCATTCGGGAGGTTGTGGGTTCGAATCCCAACTTTGTTTTCACCACTACAAATTCACAAATCGCCCATTAGCTCAGTTGGATAGAGCGCTGGCACGGATAGCCAGAGGTCGCGGGTTCGAATCCCGGCATGGGTGGAATTTTTAGCCTCTAAATAGGCTTTTAAAATTCACAAATGTTCGTAAGATTTGTTTGTAGTAAAAATACCACTCGCTAATTGTGAAGGAAACACCGTTAGGAAACCCTAGTGACTAAGGTTTACATGCCTCAGCGCTAGCAACGTCGTCGTCAGGCTATACTAGTCCCCTGCTGGACATAGCAACGTACAATGCCCCAAATATACGGCTATAGGTGCAGAAACCTCAGGTTTCTAACTGTCAAGTCGAGATAGTTTGAAGTACCCAGAAATTGCGTTTTATTATTATTACGTTTAATATAAACAATAACGATTTTAACTTTCGTGGCATAACATTTTTGGTAAATTTTGACACGACCAGAATTTTTGTTCACCACTACCCGAGTGGACTACCGTTTTTAGTTACTAAGACGGATCGCTTTGTCCGAGCTACAGTCGACAGCTGGTCAACCGTTGCATTGTTGTTGCAATGACGTTTTTAACGTAACTGATCAAAGGGCACGTATGTAAAGTCTGACGTGTTGTCGAGTGTCTAAGATCTTGAAAATGCGGTTTTAATCATTTACGTGTAACTCATTACTAATGTGCACTTTTGCAACTGCTTACACGCATGTTTTAACTAGAAATTTCGTAAAAATTACAGACTTGCCTATGTGTGAACTAGCTGCAAAGGCGATCGTGTTCTCGGCCGTACTTACGTAACTGCAATGAAAATGAAACCATTTTTTTCCCAAACAGCCGTTGCTCCAATTACGGAAACGCCCACGGACTTGTCCGTCAAGTGTGATACCTCCGAATGCCAACTGCCCTACTGCTTCTGCTCAAAGGACGGAACCATTATTCCTGGTGGTCTGGACGTTGAAGATGTGAGTATACCTTCCGGTTCAAATTGAATTGAACTCTTGAATTGTGCTTGATGAAGCGGTCTTGCACTAGACGATAACCGTAACAACCATTCAATGTCATGCGAAATGCAGTGGACACAACTATAACGTAAATCTTGAAGTGCTGACGAATCCGTGAACAACCAGGGGTAATTGGTTACAATTGCTCAATAATGCTCCATTGTAACTAGTTAAATATGTCTAAAATTTTGCTAATAACGTAGTAGCAGCGAAAATATTGACTCGATAATTTGATACAGCCCGATGAGATTTCACTTTTGATAAATTAAAGTAGATATCATATTATCCCAAGAATTATACGAAGCGTAATTGAGGCTTCCATTAGCCACCCGATCCGTGAAGCCTTGCAATTAAAATTAAATTCGATGCTTTTCAGACTCCGCAGATGATCATGCTCACGTTCGATGGTGCCGTCAATTTGAACAACATCGAGTTGTACAAGAAAGTTTTCAACGGGAAAATTAAGAATCCGAACGGCTGCCCTATCAGGGGCACTTTCTTCCTATCGCACGAGTACAGGTAAGGGGAAGTTTTCCATTGTTCAGCACGGCACAACATCGGCTGGGTAACCGGCCGAAATGTGTGAATGCCGTTTTTTCAGTGATCGGCCACGCCGGGCAGCTAGATGAAAATCCAGTAATGGTCAGGAATGGTAAGTCGCCTCGGCACAAACTGCTAGTATGGTTTCTTGTTCTCCTATTGTGCTAGTTTTTTGTACAGCGCAATATGAGTGCTCCGCGAAATTAAGTAATATACGAAATTCCTGAATATACAATATCATATACAAACAAGTTTAAAAAAAGACAATTTTTTCAGGCAAACCCTACAATAATATGTGTTAGATAGATGACTTACCTGACGAGAGCGCGGATTGAACAAAAAAGAAGATAATCGTAATATTTCACACAATATAAGTTTGAGAAAACACCCTTACAACAAAATTTCTTGTAAAAACAAACTGTAATTGATTTATTAATTCCACAAATTTCTTTTTTCGAAATTTGTAAAGCGCGCCCTCTAAGGCCCCTTTAGCAATTGCAGAAACGCTGTACAGGGCATACTACAGCTAAATCTGTTAGCTTACTACGTGTACTAGTTGGGTAAATGCCGATAGTGAATAGAGGCGCAGTTCAGGCGCCAGGTTCCTTGCTGTGCAGCCTGTGGAAAAACGCCAAAAGATAATTACTTTTACAAGTTTCGTTTAGCCGTTTGTTTGTTTATCTGTAAACTTGTTTGCAAGGTACAGAGTTTCTGACGATCTTTAGGCGATTGGCCGGAAGTTAATGAAAGTTTCGTGATGATAAAAATGGGGATTTTCCTTAATTGTCTCTCTTTCTTCACACATCCGGGGCTTGGTCAGTCTGTTGGTTCAGCGGCTTGGGTCTATAGAGATACAATCCACGGTTTACTTTGATTTATAATGTAGAGTCGATTAACCCACAGAATAACAAGTAAGAAGTTTCGGCTACGCAATGTACAACGTGCCCTGGTGATCTCACTGACGACCATTAGATCAATACCAATTCTGGCAGAACTTTGACATATATTTTTTATTCCATCGTCGCTTCAAGTTTACTCGCACAAACGTGTCAAGCAAGCTCTGTTAAAAACATTTGCCATGTTAGTAGAAGGCCGTGTTTAAACTAAACGTATAGTCAGCCGCCGAATAAGAACAGGCTCACGACGAGCATCAGTATGAATGTAAAAATACGTAGCTAATCAGCGTCCGCGGCGGGTAGTGACGCGCTGTATTAACCCAGGTTTTCACGGTCTTAGTACGATCGGACCGAGTGCGCCATCCGAGTAAACTTTAAAGGAATCCGAGCTTCTGATTGGACGGTTTTTCGTGACAACACCAAAATATCCGAGCTTCTGATTGGACGGTTTTTCGTGACAACGCCAATCAAAAGCATTAGTTTACTCGGATGGCACACTCGGTCCGAGCGCACTAAGACCGTGTAAACGCGGCTTTAATCGGCCGCCGAATGTCAGTGTCTACGCATAGCGTTATAACGTATTGTCGGTTAGATGTGAACGAAAATTAATATGTACGGCAATACAATAGACTGCGTAACGCTCGCTGACTTTCGGCGGCTAACAGTCAGTTTGGAGTGAACTCAGCCGAAGATCTATGTTCTCAGCCATCTATGACTGCCTTGGTCCACTGTCCATCTTTTCGCCTAACCTAATACCATACTTTACCAACACTTTATCTTTTGTGGCAAATAGGATATTATTTAGATATTATGACGACCTCTGTGGCACAGCGGTAGCGCGTCTGCCTACCATGCAGGTCCCGGGTTTGAATCACGGCTGGGGACAAAAAAAAGCCCATGTCTTGGATGTTTACATGTTTGTGCTGTCGTTGTTTCTGGTTCCCACGTTACAGGGTATCCTAGTGAAGCAATGTATGTGCTTGTATGTAATTGTTATGTTAAATGTTATGTTAAAATATTATTAACCTATTTTTCTGTTCCAGCAACTACGCTATGGTTCAGGCGTTGGCACATCAGGGACACGAGGTAAGTATTCGAGGAAATGTTGAGGGCTGTAAAATAAAACCTATGTTATTTCACATAATAACAACTGTCCTAGCATTTCAATGTCTCTTTAGTTTTAAGTGGATTATAAGGTCCAGTTAAGCAGTTGAGGTTGTAAATTGTCTTGAAAATAGAAAGAGCCCAGGTAATGACGATGGATAAACTATGACCGCTGCCTATACCTGCCTATTAACTACGATAGGATCATAGATTTATTCGACATATTCTTTAATTTGTCTGTTTTTCAATAGTAGGTACTACCACGAGTAGACAGAGGAAAACTCAGTATCCACCGCAAAAAAATATTCACTCAGTAACCGCCAATGGCTCTAAAACTGATTTATTCATTGTAATATCGAAACCTTTTTACTTTTAAATATTGGACTTTAACATAAATAACGCCGTTGGGGTATAACTTTACCCTAATGGCACTACTTATAAAACCAGGATTGGTAAAAACTCTCTTCTGAGGCAGTTTAAATAATCTGCGGTTGACGGAAAAACGCAACCACAAATTAAATAAACTGTCCTTGAGAAGTGTTTTAGAGTAACGGTAACTACGCGTGGTCATAACGTCCATACTCTCTATCTCTATTCCTGTGCCCTTCAGAAGGACGTATGTATACGTTTTATTTTATGTAGCCTATAGGCTACCAAGAAAAATTGTAAATATTTTTAATTCTGTAAACCGAGCTATTTAACATATTTCTTAGAATAAAAAAGACAAGAACAGGTTAACTCATACTAAGTATATTTTTATCTTTTTATATTTGTCCAGAATAGTTTGAATCAAAGCATTAAACCAAATCTCGTCCATCGCGTTCCGACAGCGTTAGTGCTCTTAATTTAAGACTTATTCTCCCCTGCAGATCGCCACGGGTACCATCTCCCAGCAGCAGGGGCTGCAGGATAAGGGTTACGAAGAGTGGGCCGGAGAGATGATCGGAATGAGGGAGGTGCTGAAACGGTTTGCCAACATCTCCAGGAGCGACGTTGTGGGTGCTCGAGCACCTTTCCTGAAGCCCGGCCGGAATACGCAGTACAAGGTAACCTTACTTTAAGTCTACTAACGGTGTGGCTTATGAAAACACGATTCCTCTAAAACACCCCTCAGAGGACGACTAAATAGCCTGCAGTTACCACAGGCTACTTAAAATGTCTCTGAGGAGTGTTTTAAGGATTCGTGTTTCTATAAATACTGGCTTATTTATAATAACTATAAAGCAGACTTTATAAGTAACAACAACTGCCTGAGAAGCATCTTACGAAGACACTGGCCAAACACCATCCACCACCATCCCAAGACATCAGGGAACGCAAATGACGTTGGCTAGGACACACCCTTAGAAGACCTGATCACCACATTCCGAAGGTGGCATTCGACTGGAAACCCGCCGGATGCTCACGACCACCCGGAAGACCGGCCCAGATGTGAGATCCGTTCTCTCTCAGACAAAGGAGAAGGGAAAAACTTGGCTGGAGCTGCCATCCCTAGCCATGAACAGAGATAAATGGAAAGCCCTTGTGTCAGCCCCAGACTCCACGGAGGAGTAAAGGTACCAAAGAAGAAGGAGACTTTACAGGTTAACAAGTAGAAGGCGGCCAACTTTATAAAAGGAAAACGTCGTACAAACTTATTAGTTTGCCGAAATGCACGTACAAACAGTAGGCTCATAAAAATTGCTGTTACCATTATTGAAAGTACGATTTTTTGAGGATGATTGGGCACTGAAATAAATAGCGTGCCTTTAGTTACAGGAGTGGACGTATAGGGGTTTATTGAATAATTGTTGTTTTTTCATTTCGTTTTGCGCTGGTGTTCAGCATGCGCGTCCGTATACAGGGTTAAATACCGACACAGAAGTTACACATAGATACCGAAACAAAACAAATTTAGGTGGATTTTTTTCGGGTTAATATATCAAATAAAATATAATTAAATATTATTTGTTCGGACTCCATAACAAAAAGCTAAAACTTAAAATGTATTTGGAACAAAATCTGACTTTATTGCAAGACGCTTGTAGTTGCAAAAATACCATTAAATTAATTGTTAATAACTTCTCGTTATGGTATTACTAGAAATTTACAACCTGCCATAGAGCTTATTAATTTATATTTTTGATAACTTTCTCGGTGACGTACTTCCTTTGAAATGATATATAGGTACCTCCGGTTTTCTGGACGCTGATTCTTCGTTTTCGTATTAAAACTCAACGTATTACGTATAACTCAACGAGTAAAACTCGAATATTTTGTCTCTTTTCACTGCAGACTAGCAGTGAAAAGAGACAAAATATTCGACTTAGTTAGACTGCTAAAATTGCCACATTTTTCTAAAAAATTGTACCTATAATAACAGAACTTTTATTATTAACAAGAAAAAGAAGAAAAACATTTATTTAACGCCACATAGACATACAGTTAAATAATTATACAGAAAAAGGAAATACAGAAAACAAAGCAGGTATAAAAAAAGCAGAAATAAAAGGGAAACCACAAGTGAAAAAACAACAAAGGCTAAGGCTAAAGGTAGTCGCACACTGTATGTCGATGCAGCGGAAAAAAGGCCTTAGGATCAGTATTAGCAGAGGGTTTGCACCCACAACATCCCGGTCTTAAGATTTGGTACAACTGACTGATTGGTCAAAAGGCCATTACGATCATGGTAGGCTTACGTAATTCAGCATTCAGAATTCCTAATTGATTGACATACGAATTGACTGCCCTCAATAGGCTTAACATCCACAAGGGTTTATAGCATGGTTATACTGCGTCCTCTTGGCAAGTCAACTTAGTAATGGGAAGCTATCTAACGACTTTAAAAGCTGAATTAGGTTAACGAGATATCTCAGGGAGTCTCAGTTCTGTTTGTCTGAATTAGATGATAACTAATGAAAAAAAAAATTGTATCCAATAGAAAGTATAACGTAGTTTCTTTCTTTGTGGTCGATCTTTGGTGAATCTTTTTTTAATTGATTGCTAATATTAAAGTTCACTGTAGACTTTTAGTCCGGATTTAAATTCAAATTCAAATTCAAATAATTTTATTTCAACGTAAAGAATTTACATTCTATTTGCTGAATGTCAATGTACAATGTAAAGTGTAAGCCGCCGCCTTCGGGCCGTATTGTAGTGGAGAAAAAGGCAGCGGAAAAAAAAACTCCACTCTGACCATCTTTTCTCAAATCATCTTAAAACCAAATACATCAGTTGCCATATGTAAACCTAATAAGATTTCATGACTGCCATTAACAACCCCAAATGTCAAAGCATTAGTCAAATGTCTCACAATAATAGGGGAAAACATAAGTGCTGCGGCCAGACACACGAACAGCACTCGTTCACGAGCATAACGCAGTGCTCAGCCATCATCAGTCTCAACCATTTTGGAGGGAGATAGATGACCCGAACACCACGCTACCATTCGAATGACCTTTAGCAAACTTGCAGTTAAGTTTTTGTCAGTTATATAAGGTATCATATAGTTATTAATATGCAATCACGTCGTCTGTACACACTTGTATTATAAAATATATGTTATACTTAGTTATACTTAACAATAAAATCGCGGTGGAATTGGTTTACTACCACGGATTAGGATCGTTTATATAGTCGTCTATTCTATAATATGCCTTTTTACATAGCGAATTTTTAATGAAAGTTTTAAATTTATTTTCAGACAAGCATAGAACACGTTCTGGAATTTTGTTGTAAAAACGAACGCAGTAACCTACAAATGATGTGCCTACCTTGGCTAATCGGGATTTAGTACAAGCAACCTTGTTTCTATTCCTTGTGTTTACGTTATGAACGTCCCTATTTAATTTAAACATTGTTATATTTTTTCGGACATACATTATATTATCGAATATATATTGGCAAGCCAGTGTAAGAATGCCTATTTCTTTAAAACGCTCCCTTAGCGATTCTCTACTGTTTAAGTTGTAAATAGCTCTTATTGCTCTTTTTTGCAAGACAAATATGGTTTCTATATCTGCTGCCCGTCCCCATAATAACAAACCATACGACATGACACTGTGAAAATAACTAAAATAGACCAGCCTCGCCGTCGACACGTCTGTAAGTTGTCTAATTTTTCTGACTGCAAACGCTGCTGAACTCAACCGACCCGACAGTTTTCCAATATGCTGACCCCATTGCAGTTTTGAGTCTATCGTTATACCTAAAAAAAGCGTGGACTCTACCAGCTCTAGCCTCTCACCAGATATTTTTAAACTCGTGTCAACATTTTTAACATTGGGTAGTGAGAATTTGATGCATTTTGTCTTTTTTGCATTTAGCATCAGATTGTTTATAGTGAACCAGTTTAGAATAGTAGATAAAGCATTGTTTACATCGTCTACATTACTTATACCTCTCTTTACTTTAAAAATTAAGGAAGTATCATCTGCAAACAACACTATCTGCGAAAGCTTTTCTACTAGGTAGGGCAAATCATTTATATATACCAAAAAAAGGAACGGACCCAGTATAGAACCTTGAGGGACTCCTATTTTTACATCAGAACCAGAGGATTTAACTCTATTAATATCAACCTTTACAGTTCTGTCTGTTAAGTAAGATCGAAGAAGACTTAGTGATTTATTACTTAAACCATATCGGTGCAATTTTATGAGAAGTGTTTCGTGGTCAACGCAGTCAAACGCCTTAGAAAGGTCACAGAAAACCCCAATGGCATCCTGCGACTCTTCCCACGCCTCAAAGATATGCTTTACTAACGCTATGCCTGCTTCCGTCGTTGAGCGGCCTTTTGTAAACCCGAACTGTTTCTTATGGAAGAGCTTATTTATACTAAAATGAGTTTGCAATTGATGTAATATTACTTTCTCAAAAACTTTACTTAGCACCGGCAGTATTGCTATAGGTCTGAAATTATTTGGATCTTCACTATCACCAGTTTTAAACAAGGGTACGATTTTACTTAACTTTAATAGATTAGGAAAGGTTCCCTGGTCAACACATTTATTAAAAATCAAAGCAAGGTAAGGTGCTAGAATATTGATTATAGTGGATATTAATTTAACCGATAACCCCCACAAATCTTCAGTCTTTTTTAAGTTTAACTCTTTAAATGTTTTGACAATAGTTAAGGTAGTTATATGGGAGAATTGGAAGTCAACTTTACATGGATTTGTACTTTCCAAAAGTAAGGTATCGGCTAATTGGGAGGAAGAATTTAAGCTAGCCGTTATATGCAGTGGCATGTTTTTAAAAAAAGTTTGAAATATTTCTGCTATGTCCTTCTTCGAATTAACTAACTTACCTTCGATCTTCAACGCAAATCCCTGGTCCTTAGGTCTCGTTTTACCTGTTTCTTTGTTAATTACTTGCCAGACTGTTTTTATTTTATTAGTAGACGCCATAATTTTTTTACTTATACTTATCGATTTGGCTGTTAAACAAGTTTGTCTAAAAGTTTTTGAATATTTTTTTACGTACTCTTTGAACGTCGGATCGTGATTGAATTGTTTTTCTTCATACAATTCATAAAGCCTTTTCCTACTTCTATATATACCTGGCGTTGCCCATTCTGAAAACCCGCTTTTTAACTCTGTAATTTTTTTTACGTTAAAAACAAGTTCAAATTCTTTTGATATGGTTGAAAACAATACTTGATATAACGTATTCGGATCATTGCTATCGAAATTCAACGAATTTAACTTTATGTTTATATTTTTTTTAAATAATTCAATTTTTTTCTCTGTTATTGGCCTACAATTTAATTCATTGCATTTTTTTGCTTCCAGTACTGACGGTAGGACTACCCATAGCCCGCTATGGTCCGACTGTAATTTATGTATGACTTCTTTTTCTAAATATTCACAATTGCAAAAGACATTATCTATGCAGGTAGCGCTAGTAGCAGTTGTCCTAGTGGGTTCTGTAAATAAATTATCTAAATTATATGACCTGAAAAGGCTTGCGAGTTTAGTTTTAAGTGGACCTTGAACTAAGAAATCTATATTGAAGTCCCCACACACCACTATGCTCTTCGTAGTACTGAATAGGCGTTTTAAGGCATCCTCCATAAGTAATTCAAATTCATTATAATTTGATTGTGGCGGCCTATAAACACACATAACTATATACCTATCCAATTCCACACACGATATCTCAATTAAACGTTCAACAGATAGACTGACAATATCTTTTCTTTCTTTCATTTTCAAACTACTTTTGACAAAGATCATTGAACCTCCTCTTATTGAGTGTTGTCGGTTAAAAGTGCTTGCTGCTAAATAGTCTTTTAAAGTAAATGACATTTCAGAATGTTTCAGCCAATGTTCTGTTAAACACAAAATATCTACATTGAAATCTGCTAAAAATAGTTCAATTAAATTGTCTTTGCCGGAAAAACCCTGTATATTTTGTGCAACTAAATTGATACCTAACTTAGGGTTTTCCTTTGTCTGCGATGGCAGTTTAAAGCCATTGACTGTGTGTTTGAGCCCGCTGTTGAATTATTACTAATACTAGTAACACGGTTGTCATTCCTATCAGGTTGTGTTATAATTCCTATAACCACAGAGTCAAAAATATTGTAAGCTAACAAAGTAGCTAACTTACGTCGACTATTTTTCGTGAGGTACACAGTATCTCGCGTCAAAAAGTAATTTACTTACGGGTGTTGTTATATCGGAAAAATCCGACCAGGTTTCGCTCCGATTCGCAGAGCTTAATCATGGTGAGCAGAGACGGAGCTCGCGATGCTCACCATGATTAAGCTCTGCGAATCGGAGCGAAACCTGGTCGGACTTTTCCGATATAACAACACCCGTAAGTAAATCCGGACTAAAAGTCTACAATGTGTTGTGCTTACGAAAGTTTTAATTAAAGTTCACGTTTGAATGTATGTTCAAAAAGCTAACAAGGAATACTTGAACCACTTCCCCCGGACCGATTGAGCTAAGAGTTACAAGTATACCTAGCCTAAAAGTTATAGGTATAGCGGTTACCTACGTAACATCGATGAAAGTTATTCCATAGAGCTACTCCCAGTTATAGGTACTCTGCAATGAAACGAGACAACAGCGCCTTGTTTGGGCTTATTTGATTTGTCTTGACTGAAATTATAATTAGTTAGACGATGGGTACTTTTCTGGTACCCATCGTCTTATGATTAGGTACACCAAAAGTGTCATGAGACGATGATGATACCTTTTGCAAACGGTTTGTGTGTTCATATCCTACACGATAAGCTTGTCATGTTTGGGCTCGTTTGATTTGTCTTAATATAAACAATAATTTGTATGGTTCCCAAGATCTGCTGATGAAGCTCGAAGGGAGTCATCAGAACTCCTAAACTGTACATAAATAAATAAATATAAATAAATATTCATGGACATATTACATGGATCTTGTTAGCCCTATACTAAGTACAACTAAATGACTTGTGTTATAGGTGCTAACTCGACGATAGATTTAATACAATAAATACATAGATAACATCCAAGACCCGAGACAAACTAGAAAAGTTCGTTTAGTAGTTTGACCCGGTCGGGGATCGAACCCAGGGCCTTCGGTTTTACAGTCAGCGTGCCAAATCGCTGCGCCACCGAGGCCGTCGGTGTTAAAGCAGTTGTGTTTGTGGGATTGTTACATAGATATGTCTCGATGATAAATGTCTCGGAAGAGATGATGTTATGACAGTGTTCAAGATAAAGTTTGAAGAAATGGAAAGTGCAAAGGTGATATAGAAAAAGGTAGAAGCGATGTGTTAGAAACGGTGCTGGAAAGATTCCGAACTATCTCCAGAAGTGCTATCGCCAGAGTATTGCGAGTCATAAAAAAAACAAACAAACAAACAAACAAGTAACTTTTTCATGAAAACTTCAGTTGAACAGCGTAGCATAAGTGGAGATTACGATACGTGAATTACACATGAAAGTGGATCCCAGCTTTACAGCTTCTATATTACGCGCACCAAATCCTGGACGATGCCAATAGTCTTAACTGTCTCTCATAATTATTACTTAAGACACGCCAGTCAAGCCCGAAATGTCTCGATGTAGTAACTGCACTTTTTTTTGCATTCAAGTACTGACCATACGAAACGATGGAAAGATTTGTTTCTACCGCAGTACGTCACCTATGAACGAACAAACAGCGGAAACCAATAACCAGTCAAGTTTATCGTTGCGTAATGCAGAGTAATAGAAACTCGCTGGTCCGATGGGCGCGCCCGTGCGTTGCAGTGTTACAACTTACATCACCTTACATTCTTCCGCAGCTCACGTCATTCACACACGAATTTCCAAATAGAATAGGTAACTTACCGCATAGAAGTCGAGGAACGGAAGTTGCAGCGGAAATGCCAATAGGGTGCAACATAATATGTCATATAGTTAATCTTCCGTACGAATGCATAACATAGAAATTGCAAAAAAGTATCACCTGCTACAGTTTAATGCTTGAATATTGAAATAGACGGATGGATAGATGGCTGGATGGATCGATCGATGGATGGATGGACTACTCAAACCGAGTTATTGTTCGTCAGTTACCTCGAGAATCCAATATTTTGTGAAAGTTTATTATAAGAGACCACACGATGGGAAACTCTTATGGAAAGTTTCTCTCGACTTCTTTGTTACAAAATTTTTTGGAACGGAGCCAAAATGGATTTTGGGATCGGCAACTAAAAGAGTCTTTCTCTCGGCCTCGTATCGTTTTCATAGAATAACAGGGACCTATATCGGGGACGTCTAACTAGTCCTCAACCAACAGGTGTCCTCTGTTTGCGTTCATTGCAGACCAATCTTCAGCCATTTTTCTATGTACACAAGTCTAAGCTACATATCGTATTGAACGTTGAAGAGCACTGTTACCTGAGTTACAGGACTAGAACCTAGTTCAAGCACAGAAGAGAATTGTTTATATGCGTCTTCAAATATTGTAAGTCATACCTCCTAAAATGTAATCAAATCACTACGTAAGCATGCAATGTAAAAATTTTGAAAGAAATAAAGTTAATTATGATTATATGGCCAAGCCCACTCGAACCAGCAATTTCGCAGGTATAAGGTCACGGCCGGCAATTGGCGCAAGGATACAAGTTAAAATGAAACCTTTATAGAATCAGCAGTTCTATATGACTTGCGCTGCTCATACATAGTTATCGCGATTAGACTCTTTAAATAAAAACTTAATACCTATTATCGTTCATGAAAAGTCGATTCCACTAAATTTTAGTCGGTTATAAAGTCGATTCATGGCAGAAATTCCTGTTAAAAACATTTAACTCTGTTTAAAGCTTTAACTCCACGTAAAGAGTGTTTTAATAGAATCGACTTGGAATAAACACTTTTATTTTATTAAAGATCGCCAACAGGAGTTACACAGAAATGACATAGTAAAAAAAATTAAAAGGCTAGTGCACTTTTACTTAAAAGGTTAATAAACAGATTGTCAATACAATAATAAATATATGAAACTTAAACTGAAGTAGTAAAATAGTACCTATAAAACTTGACCAAAGGAGTAAAAGTATTAACAGACTCAGGGGCCCTAATCCGCGCTCGAAAACCCGCTGCCGTTAACAACGATTGCGTTCGCGCTGCTTTTATCATTACCTGGTGCACTTTGAAAATTATAGACCTCGAAAATTACCAATAGGTCAATTCCCGGTGTCGGAAGAGTCCGATCAGGTTTTGCTCTTATTCGGTTGCTTTCATCATCATTATCATCAGCTCGCCGCTGCCAGTCTGCCCACTGACCGTGTCGGCCTGTTCTCGGCCGCCACTCTGTAATTGCCCTTGTCTACATACGTGGGACACTCAGAAAGTTTTGAGAAACTAAAAAACTAACTTCTATGAATAAAATATTTTTATAAATCTTTTCAAAGAACTCTCCACCAGCCTCTACACAAAGTTTCATGCGTCTGAACCAATTTTCAAAACATTTTTTCCAGTCCTCCGCAGACACCTCTTCCACGGCCTTCTTAAACGCTGCTAGCGCGTCTTCCGGCGATGAAAACTGTATCCCTTTGAGCTGATTTTTAATTTTAGGGAATAAAAAGAAGTCACAAGGAGCCAAATCAGGACTGTAAGGAGGGTGTCCCAAGACTCTGACCGGTGTGGAGTCCAGGAAGTCCCTCGTTGTGATCAGAGATGCAGAGTGGGCGGGCGCGTTGTCGTGGTGAAGAAGGACCCCGCGGAGCCCGGTGTTCGGTCGCTTGTTACTCAATTCAGAAAAAACTTCTGCCAGGCATTTTGTGCTATACCATTCAGCGTTGATGCTGCTTTGGTCTAAAAGTTGAATTGAAATTAGGTATCCCGTCAAAGTGAAGAAACTAGCGATCAAATTTTTTCCTGCGCTCCTCGATCGCTTCACTTCCGTAGGCGTTGATTCATTTTGAAACAGCCAAACTGTCGACTGACGCTTTGTTTCTGGATCATATTGATAAATCCAGGATTCGTCACCTGTCACAACGTCGTAAATGCGCCGTGACGAGACAGCATCAAATTTTTGTAACATATCACGGCACCAATCCACACGGGCCTGCTTCTGAGCTTCGGTGAGGTTGTGCGGCACCCAGCGGGAAACTAGGTATTCTCCTTACGCGAAGGTGCTCGTGCAAAATCTTGTGAACACTTCTTGAACCAGTCTGCAGTGTATGCTGAATCTCTTTGTACGTAATTAGTCTTTTTTTTTTAATTATTTTTTTACTGCCAGCACACTTTCTTCGGTGACAGCCGTCGTAGGACAAACACTCCTTTGTTTATCCCCCAAAGTAAGACGACCGCGTTTGAACTCGCTATACCAGCGGTAGATGGTTGCTTTTGAAGGTCTTTCATCCATAAAAGCAAGTCGAAGTCGATCAAATGACTTATCAAGTTTTAAGCCACATTTGAATTCGTAAAAAATCATACCATGAAAATGTTCTCGATGCATATCCATTTTTTAAAGAGACAAGAAAATTTTAATTTGCTCTCAAAAAAATGCGGAGGGAAATTTGAAAATCGAACAGTAGTATTTTAATTTTTAAATAATCGACGTTTTCAAAACAATTACAAGTGGCCAGTGTCTTATACTTACAAAAACTTTTTTTCGAAAAACTTTCTGAGTGGCCTGGTACTGTCTTCCCACCTCGCCCATTTCCTTTCCCAATTTAATTTTATTTTTTGGTCTCTTGTGATTGGAAGGTATTAATTAATAGACGGTAGCTACAGCTTTACTAATATAAGACTTGAGGATGTTAAGGCTAGAAAAGATGTCAGCGTCAAATTTCTGACTACTTTAAAAGAGCATTGTAATCACGGCAAGATCTTGGTATAAGTTAACTCATCAGTTCCCATATAATTTTCGAGAAAGCTAGTTTAAATAGGACATCGTAATAATTGGATCTAGGTAGTCTATTAGAAGCTTTAAGTGTTATTTGAAAAAGCTGTTCAGAAAGATCTACAGCGCCATTAACAAACTTGTGTAAAACCGCCAAATCATGGAAAATAAGATTGTAATACTTTTAAGATTACAATACTAGAGCACAAAAAGCCCGGCCCTATTCGGGACGCGCTTATTTTTGCTTTTTCTAACCAGCCTGGGTTATATTTGGCTCGGATATCATGTTTTCGAGTTGAGCGTTCTAGTCCATTCAGCTAATGACTTGGCCCATCTCCTTGTTTCCCTGTCAATCTCGGACATTGCCTTATATCAGCTTTAGAAATAGAAGGTATCTTTTAGAGACTTTACTCTTTTACATTTTGAAATGTCATCGACGAAGCCAAAAAATTATATGTTCTATAGATGTATAAAACCCGACAATGTATAGCCCACTGCTTGGCATAGGCCTCTACCTACTCTGTCAACCTTGTTTATTGCTTTTGACAAAAAGAGAAGTTATTAACTTAGTTTCGGATGCAATCAAAATAATAACTTAAACTATATAAATCCAAAGTATCGTCACATCATATAAAATATATTTACTAATAAAGTAAATTGTCATTTCAACAAAAAACTAAAACTCACACACACAATACAAACAAGATAAAATCTGTCAATCAAACCGCCCCGAGACATATCCGACCCAAAGTTTCCCATAACGCTGGCAGCATTACTGCGCTGCGCTGCTAGGGTGATCCTTTGCATCAAATATGCCCGGGAGCGGTAGTCAAAGCCACGGTTCGTCTGACGACATCCTACCTCTTTAATAAAGGCTTTGCCCTGAAAACCCCAGACCCCAGTTGTTTCTATAGCCAGGGACACAAAAAAATAGCTGACGTATTTCAACTATTTAACCCTAGCAGCCCCCTCTGCAGCAGCCCCAGGGGTTCCAGATTCACTTACCCACTTCATTTTTTACCAGAAGATTCCGACCCGGTCCAACGCGAAAACTCCGTCGCTTCTCACCATGATAAAGCTCTGCGAATTAGAGCGAAACCAGGTTGGACTCTTCAGACAAAAAAATAGTGAACCAGAACTAAGTTAATAATGTCTAAGATTAGAAAAAGTATCAATTAAATCGATGACCTTCAGGTGCTCGAAGACTTCGGCTTCATCTACGACAGCTCGATCGGCGTGCCGCCGTCCCCGATACCGGTGTGGCCCTACACGCTCGACTACAGGATCCCGCACGAGTGCAAGGCTGGCACGTGCCCCATCAAGTCCTTCCCTGGTGAGTAGCGTACGGTCGCGGTCTAAAAATGTTTATCAGTTTTCAAATTAGATTCTTTAGCACACTGTGTGCAGTAAAGTCTAAAATGCTATATCTAGGTACGTACTACTTTTTGATAGTTGTAGCATCGATTCTAACAAAAAGAGTATTTATGACGTTTTGAAGATGAAACTCTTTTCTTTATTTAAAAGTTGACATAACTGAATTTTTTACAATGACATTTATCAAAAATACTAGTATTGAAATATTGAAATAATTGAAATTGATTGTAAAACCATGGCAACCTCGCTTGGGTGAATCTCTATTGCTCTATGCCTTATCTATGCTCTATGCTTAATCAAATCACATAATATCATCGACCATGTGGCATAGACTTGTGCATGCAATTACCAACCTTAAGGTGGAAAACCTTTTCAGACCGCGAGTGTAAAAGGCCCTATTTAATAGAACTACAATTTGGATGTACTCACATAGCACATACAAGTGTCAATTCCCACTTATTCATTTGTGGGTTAATCGTAGCTGAATAAGACTCTTTTTAATAGAACAACAATTTTGATGTACTCACTTAGCACGTACAAGTGTCAATTCCCACTTGTTCATTTGTGAGTTAATCGTAGCTGAGTAAGGCCATATTTAATAGAACTTCAATAATTTGTATGTACATACTCACTTATCACGTACAAGTGTCAATTTCCACTTGTGCATTTGTGGGTTGTGCATAGCTGAGTAACCCACAAATGAACACAAAGAACAAGTAGAAGACACGGTTCGGCTTTAGATCAAATGATCAAAATAAAACTACGAATTGTAGTTTTATGAAACGCGACCTAGAAAGAGACAGCGTGAGAGAGGGAACGTGATGCCGGATAAGGATCAATTACAGAATTTGGGAGCTACGAACGAGAACCTAAGGCTGACGTTTAATTTTGTTCCTTGTTCCCATATCAAACTTTATCAACGTTTTCACTGTCTCAAACTCTATTTCAGGTCTTTGGGAGGTGCCGTTCAACGCTCACTACGTGGCTTCTTTTGAAGGAGGCCACTGCCCGTATTTGGACCAGTGTGTTCTGCATCACCACGATTCGGACGACGTGAGTTTTTACCATAATAGAAGTGTCTTCGCAGACCGCGCGGTTGAGTTCAGGTAATGAAAAGCCAGCCGGTCGATTTTCCAAAAAAGAAAAAACACGTGTTTTTTCTTTTTTGGCTTTTCTTCGCTGCTTATTTTATAAAATAAGCAGCGAATGAAAATAAAGATTTTGAATTAATGTATTTTTTAACTTCGGTGCAATTTGACGACAAATATTTTTTTAAATATTTTTCTTCTCAACCTAACCTAACAAGATTCTGAGCGGTTTTCAACTTCATTGTACTCGTGGTAACATATTTTTTTTAGAACTCATTAATGCTAATCTACCAAACAGGAATTATAATGTAGGCAATTAATTCGATTGCTCGCGAGGACTACAGGTTATCTGGCATCACCAATGAAAAAATAATCTTTATTTAAATACGTGCGGCGATAGCCTAGTGGATAGAACAATGGACTTGGAACCGAGAGACCCAGGTTCGATTTTCAGTGCGGGCATATGTATCAATGACTTTGTTTTCTTAGTAATGTAGATTTTTGAAGTTATAGTAGCAATACCACTCACTAACTGTGAAGGAAAACATCGCGAGGAAACCTAATTGTCTGAGTTGTGCAAATATCTCACCGCTTGAAATCGCTAAACCACGGTGGGCACGCGTGGTAATTTATCAAATACCCTCTCTGAGAGTTCTATGCGATGCAGTGTGACGTTTATAGACTTCATAAAAAATTGAATAAAGCAGGTTCGAAATAACATAACATAACATTTACCTACAGGCACATACATTGCTTCTGGTCCCACAATAGGATACCCTGTGTCGTTGGAACCAGAAACAACGACATCACAAACATGTAAACATCCAAGACCTGGTGTTTTTTTTGTCTCCAGCCGGGGTTCGAACCCGGGACCTCTTGCATGGGAGGCAGATGTGCTACAGCTGCGCCACAGAGGTCGAATGAGTTTTAAGTTCTGCTCATTACGAAATACCAGTTTTATAATTTTTAATGTTTTAGCGTCATAACGATAATAGCATGTAGCTTTCGTATGTGTGGCAGCTGCTCATACACTTTGAGTTTTTTGCATAAAAAACTTCACTTATTGTCTTTGCAAGTAGTAAAGTCTTTTAGCGATAAGACACCCAATTGTATACAGCATACTTACATATGTAAGCCTTTTTATGTAGATAGATATCTATCTAAGATAAAGGGTACTTTATTGTACAACCAGAAAAAAAAGGATATAACCATGTATTTTGTTTGCTGGTACGTACAATAAAGAGTTCTAATCTAATCAAGTCAAGTTAGTGTTGAGTACAAAAAACTTCCACGATATCTATTTTTAAAAGCTGTTATTGGCTTTAAATCAATAATCTGGGTACCCTGTGACCCAAAACATAAAGGCCAGTGAGCTGAGTGACTCGTCTAAATACTTTTTGACATTGCGTCATAAATTATGAAATTTAAACGTCTAACCGATTGCGCAACAAAGGAGGGCTATATGATTCGCACGAATGTATGTATGAAGCGCTCGTTGCCTAGTCGAACCGAGTTGTTGGAATCATCAGTTGACAGAAGCAACAACAGGCGCGGTCAGGTGCTGATGGGTGACCATCCCGTAAACACTTTTTCTGAGCCCTTCCGTGCTTCGCAAGGCACGTTAAGCCGTTGGTGCCGGCTGTCATGTAATGGCAGTCGTTAAGCCATGTCAGAGGCCTATTGGGCGGCTTTATAACTTCTGACAGTAACGCCCGCCACTGTCTTACAATCCTGTATGTATGTATGTATGTATGTATGTATGTATGTATGTATGTATGTATGTATGTATGTATGTATGTATGTATGTATGTATGTATGTATGTATGTATGTATGTATGTATGTATGTATGTATGTATGTATGTATGTATGTATGTATGTATGTATGTATGTATGTATGTATGTATGTATGTATGTATGTATGTATGTATGTATGTATGTATGTATGTATGTATGTATGTATGTATGTATGTATGTATGTATGTACATACGTATATATGTCTGTCAATTGTGATTCCATTTAAATTTTTTTCAATTAATTTTATTTTAATTTTTTAAGTCACTATGAAAACAATAAAAAAAGTACAGTGGCGAACATAATGCTAACACCATTATCTTCCAGTTAACCTTTGTGTTGCTGATCTAGAAATAACTTAGGGCAGTGCTTGCTTGAATGTAATAAACGTAAACAGATTACAGTTAAAATAACAAATTTTAACCGGTTAGGACAGGTTGCCTACCAATTTATTCAATCTCCAGTTGAATGAATTCAATGACTCCAGTCAGGCATGTCTGATAAACGGAGACACTTATCTAAGCTATCACGCTCTTGCCTCTTAAATTAGAGCTAGTTTAAAAGGTACCCCGGTAACATTTCTCTAGAAAAATGGTTCAATCGAATAGGACATTATGTGGACTATCCATATTTAACCTCTCTGCAAGTTAAGTAACTTCATATCAAATGCCCGGCTGACTAGACTCTCTATTTCCGCCAATATGTCAACAAATCGACTAACGTCAGGTAGGTTACGGTATTACGTAGAAATTTTTCCTCCACCGGAAATAGTGTATCGAGACCAATAAAGAGTCGCAACCAGGAAGGCGAGTCTCCTCAATGTATAGTTGTTCAACGGAATGATGTTAGTAGGGCAATGTTAGTTTCATTGACATTGTAATAATAAATATTCTCGGACATATTACACAGATCTCGTTAGCCCTATACTAAGTACAACTAAATGACTTGTGTTATAGGTGCTAACTCGACGATAGATTTAATACAATAAATACATAGATAACATCCAAGACCCGAGACCAACTAGAAAAGTTCGTTTCCTAGTTTGACCCGGCCGGGGATCGAACCCGAAACCTTCGGTTTTACAGTCAGCGTGCCAAACCGTTGCGCCACCAAGGCCGTCTGTTTTCGGATAGAAATGTAATATATATTATAACTGTTTATTATTTGCATTCTAAAGCTATGAATGAAAGTGCACATGATTATATTGTTTTTGTTGCACTAACCCGGGGCGGATTTTTAGCCTCTAATTAGGTTTTTAAAATTGTCCTCAGCACAGATTAGTGCAACAAAAGGAATATAATCATGTGAGTACAGCGATATCATTCCGATGTAAAACCTTTGGAGTTAAGTACTCGGGGCTGCATGTGATGCAAATTACTTCAGCCAGATGTCGCTGCCTGTAAATAATACAGAGAATATTGATCTTGAGGTTCGAAATTTCGCTGATGCCGGCACTTGCCTATTAGCTCAGTTGGAAGAGCGCTATTACGGTTAGCCAGAGGTCGCGGGTTCGAGTCCCGGCATGGGCGAAATTTTCAGCCTCTAAATAAATAGGTTTTTAAGAAAGTGGACATTTTGCCAAAGAGACATTTTGAGGACGGGGTATTATGGGATAGATTCTTCTTAGAAGTGGCGATTTTGTCAACGGTCGACTTAGTGCGAAGTGATTGTTTTACTGGTCCATTTGATATTTGTCTGTTCTAGGTAATGCATGAAACAGTTAGTACGTTTTCATTATTTCGGAGTTGCTCTCATATAAAAGTTGTTTGTATTTAAGTATTAGTGGAATAAACCCTTTCTGAACGGTCTCACCGGAACTTTCCGTGATAAGGTTGTCTGGAAGGAATTGCTTTTGGCAATGAGGCCGTCAATTGTACTTTGTATCTTTACGTGTTTTATACCTAATATGTGCTCTGGTGTACAATAGAGAATATTCTTATCTTTATGAAACAACTTGTAGGTAACTATAATGGTGATTATATTCTTTTCACACCTCCTGCTCGACAATGCCTTATTACGTACCGTCAAATATCATCGTAAAGCATAGCCTTGTCTCTCGAGGGCAATAATAATGAAGAATTTCCCTAGGGAATAAAGTGATTTGAATTTAGAATGTCAAAATTCGCATGAAAACTATGAAGAAGCCCCGCATTGCAATTCGAAATTCGAATTGTTGTTCGAAACTCACCCCTTTTTTCTTTTTTTTCTGAACCACTGTGTCGTGTGACCGCGCGAAACACCAATAAAAAAAAGAAAAAAAGGCGCGAATTGCAACTTTTTATTGTCTCCCAGATGGTGTGAAAAGTAGAGTATTCACCTCTGGAATAAAACATGTCTTAGTCTCGGGCGGTATGAACCCCTGGCTTCACTCAGGACTCTACATAATTCCCTCGCTTCGCTCAGGAGTTAAAATCTAACTCCCTCGCTGCGCTCGGGAGTTAACTCGGAGTCCTTCGCTCCGCTCAGGGTTCAATATACCGCCCAGGACGTAATACATGGTTTTATTCCCTTAATGCATAATCTACTATTGTAATGCACTAACCCGTGCTCAGGACAATTTTAAAAACCTATTTAGAGGCTAAAAATTCCACCCATACCGGGACTCGAACCCGGACTCGAACCCGCGACCTCTGCACGAATAGCCAGAGGTCGCGGGTTCAAGTTCCTGCATGGGTGGAATTTTTAGCCTCTAAATAGGTTTTTAAGATAATGGTGATGTCCTTACCTGTTTATAGAGCAATATATTAGAGTGTAGGTATCCTGTGGGTATATTATTTTAATCAGTGGACGTGAGCGCAGTCACATGCAAGAGATAGCTCTTTTTTAGTCTTTTTTTTCCACAGTATTATAAAATGGTTTTCAAAAATTATTCGGAAATAAATAAAAAATGAATGCACAATTTACTGTACAGCTAAGCGTAAATTAATTTTTGTTTACATACAGCTTTAAAAACCTAACACGAATAACCATTAAAAATATGAAATTTACGTGGTCAGGCACACAGTTTTCAGTAGTAATATATTTTTACCAGCTTTTGCCCGCGACTCCGTCCGCGTGGAAAAAATTCAAGGAACAAAATTTTGCAACCCCGTTCACTCGCTTCAGGGTGAAATTTAGAAAAACGGCGAAACGCGTGTTTAATCAATTGTGTTGAAGAGTATTTATTTTAAGTTTCAAGAAAATTAGATAACATTCTTTATACCTCCCATACAAATTTTGGCATCAATTATCCCCTTAGGGGTGGAATTTCAAAAAATCCGGTCTTATTCCTTGCCTACATCATAAACAGACCCTCTGTGCAAAATTTTAGCTTCCTAGGTCCAACGGCTTGGGCTGGGCGTTGATGGTGAGTCAGTCAAGACTTTGAATTTTTTTATATAGATTTTTTAGGAAAAAATTGTACCTGACTCTGTTTTAATTTACCATTTGTGTGAAATTATATTTTAAATACAGTTGCTCAAAAATTGGTGTATTGCAGGGACGTATAGCGTTCGGGATGTGGGCTATTACATACTCGTGCGTTTTTTGCGAAAAAAACGCACGTGCGTTTTTTTTTTACCATTCCCGAACTCGTGCGTTCTCTTTCCCAACTGTCAAAATAATGTCTATTAAAAAGAAAAACCAACCATGAAGTTTTTTCTAAAAAAAATCATAGAAGTTTTTATGAGCTACTGAGCTACTTTTATTTGTTTCAATATCGGATTTAATGATTTAATTGAATGGGTTAGGTTAGGTTTCACTTCATTTCATCTCATTAAATTTCATTTTCATTTCATATCAATAAAAACATTCTACTGAAGACTTGGCTGTATGGGCATAGGGAACTATGCCCATACAGCCAATATTGCCTACCAGAATGGCTGAAGAAACAAAATCTCTGCTTATATTTTTTTACGGTTGGCGCCATTTTCCAAATAATTTTTCTTTATTAAATTGCTTATTTTTTTCGCAACTGTATTAAAAATAGTCGTTCAGTACACGTGCCTCTGCACTCGCCTTCGGCCTCGGCTCGGGTAGACATTTGTCGGAACTCTTTGCAATGAGTGCACATATTCGATAGCCGACCACTAAAGAAACGTAACTAATAATAACACGACAAGCATTTGCGTCCCACTGCAAGGCACAGGCCTTCTCCCAGAGAGAGAAAACCACGGGTCTCTGCCTGCATCGCAGGAAGGTTAGGCCGTACTCCACCACGGGGGCCAAGTCCGGGTTTGTGGAGGATTGTAAGACAGTGGGTCAGAAGTTATCAAACCGCTCATAAGGCCTCTGACATGGCTCAACGACTGCCATTACATGACAGCCGGCACCAACGGCTTAACGTTCCTTGCGAAGCACAGAAGCGCTCTGAAAAATGCCACTAGCGGTAGTCACGGGGCGGTCACCCATCCTGCACCTGACCGCGCCTGTTGTTGCTTAACTGAAGTGATTGATTCCAATCACTCGGTTCGCCTAGGCCACGAGCGCTTCGAACCCATGACATCAAGCATTTGAAGCGATTGGTCTACCCTGACTGCCTCGTTAGTCCACGCTTCACAACCAAAGCAGAAGTCGTAGGTTCGATTCGCATTGAAGACCGACGTAGTCAATTTGTACAAATGGACGGTCTCGCTAGTGGATTTTTTCCGAGCGCTTCCATGCTTCGCAAGGCACGTTAAGCCGTTGGTGCCGTTATAGCCGGCTTGATATCTTCCGACAGTATAAATGCCCGCCACTGCTTTACAATACTCCACCAACCCGGATTTAGCCACCGTGGTGGAGTATGACCTAACCTTCCTGCCATGCAGGAAGAGAGCCGTTCTTCACCACTGGCGGCATAGAAAGGGTTAATATCTGTCGGAGCTCCAGAAAAAAAATCCAGAAAATTACGTACCTACGTCGCATTTTCAGTCTCAGGTACTAGTGGTATTAAAGTTGTCAATTTAATGTAAGTGGTCTGGGACAGTCTGCTCGCCAAGGTACGTCTAACTTCCGTCGTGTAATATCTCTGGAAGTTATTTTCTTGCATCGTGGCACCTATTTCCGCCTAGAAAATACCGCAGCAAAATGTCAAAAGACTTGGTTTAACGAGGTCGAGATCGGAAAATACGTACATACCTTAACCTTATCGAACTAAAAAAATCTTAATAGGTAGATAGCAATAGCAGTGGTAGCAGAGTAGTAGAATGCCGGCTTCTTAGACGGGAGGGCGTGGGTTCGAATCCCAACATGTACCAAGGACTTTGCCTTCTATGTTAAGTAGATTTGTGAAAATATCTTAGCAATATCACTCGCTAACTGTGAAGGAAAACATCGTGTTAAAATACCTCAGCGCTTGCTTTTGCTTTGCAAAACCAGCAACGGCCCACATATGAGGCAAAGTGCGAAAAGCTCAGATCTAACTACAAGTAGGTAGATACTGCACATTATTAACTTAAGTCCAGATTTACTTACCTGAATTTTAGTTGGAAGAGTCCGACCAGGATTATTTCAATAATATCTTATTTCAGTAAGATATTTGATGATTTTTGTTAATAAACATTTTGTGCAATAAGGCACAAAAGAAGTATATAAAGCTGTAATTACTAGTGACGTTCTCTACTAATAGTAGTAATCAACCTGGGAGACAGGTTCGGGAGAGCTAGAAAATTACCTATACAAAGTGTTACGTACAATGTCGACGACCTCTGTGCAGCAGTAGCGCCTCTGCCTACCATGCGAGAGGTCCCGGTTTCGATCCCGGCTGGGTGCAAAATAAACCCTAGGTCTTGGATGTTTATTTGTTTGTGATGTCGTTGTTTCTGGTTCCCACGACACAGGGTATCCTAGTGTGGGGCCAGAAGCAATGTATGTGCCAGTATGTAAATGTTTGTTACTTTAAAAAAACTTCTTCAGTCTTGATAATTAAACACTTTGCAAAAGTGTGTCTTATCAAAGTTCTTCATTGAGAGTGTGTAGCAACACTAACCTCGCTTTGAATGAAAACATCGTGAGGAAACCCGAGCGGCTCAGGTTTTATTTTTATATTTCAGCGCTAATCCGTGGTGGCTACGCATGGTGATAAAGACACTCTAATTACTCTCTGAGAGAAGTGAATAAGATAAGATAAGAATACTTTTAATTTTACCAGGAAAAAAAAAAACTTAAAATATTTACAAAGATACAATATTATTGGCGACCTGATTGCTTAGAGCAATTTCTTCCATGTCACGACGATACAGAGTTGCCGAAGGAACAGTGAGACAGGTAGTTGGAGCAAATATGAGGGTAGTGCCTTGAATTAGTCCCAACCTCAGGCACTACCCGTCTCTCTGAGTTTTCTAATATGTGTACTGTATATTTTTTGTATTTCAGCATATTTTTCGCTTACTGTACATTTTCTCCGAAATCTGTGAATGCAGTTCATAATGCAATTCATAATATTTAAGTTGGGGATGGACTCCTAGGAAGGTTTTCCTGTAACTATAACGATTTAAGGTACCTGCCCTTACTGACCCGTCTCAAAAATGCAACCGGTATAGTAAATTTAGTACAGAGAGACCACCGCCGGTTGAAGAAAGTACTATAAATGTATAGACGTGTAGTAGAGGCAAGAGTACCAAGTACACTTATCTCTGGGTCTTCTAATGTAAATCTAGTGCAGAGAGACCACCGCCGGTTGAAGAAAGTACTATAATGTGTAGACGTGTAGTAGAGGCAAGAGTACCAAGTACACTTATCTCTGGGTCTTCTAATGTAAATTTAGTACAGAGAGACCACCGCCGGTTGAAGAAAGTACTATAATGTGTAGACGTGTAGTAGAGGCAAGTGTAGTACACTTCTCTGTGGGTCTTCTAATGTAAATCTAGTGCAGAGAGACCACCGCCAGTTGAAGAAAGTACTATAATGTGTAGACGTGTAGTAGAGGCAAGAGTACCAAGTACACTTATCTCTGGGTCTTCTAATGTAAATTTAGTACAGAGAGACCACCGCCGGTTGAAGAAAGTACTATAATGTATAGACGTGTAGTAGAGGCAAGAGTACCAAGTACACTTATCTCTGGGTCTTCTAATGTAAATCTAGTGCAGAGAGACCACCGCCGGTTGAAGAAAGTACTATAATGTGTAGACGTGTAGTAGAGGCAAGAGTACCAAGTACACTTATCTCTGGGTCTTCTAATGTAAATCTAGTGCAGAGAGACCACCGCCGGTTGAAGAAAGTACTATAATGTGTAGTAGAGGCAAGAGTACCAAGTACACTTATCTCTGGGTCTTCTAATGTAAATCTAGTGCAGAGAGACCACCGCCGGTTGAAGAAAGTACTATAATGTGTAGACGTGTAGTAGAGGCAAGAGTACCAAGTACACTTATCTCTGAGTCTTCTAATGTAAATCTAGTGCAGAGAGACCACCGCCGGTTGAAGAAAGTACTATAATGTGTAGACGTGTAGTAGAGGCAAGAGTACCAAGTACACTTATCTCTGGGTCTTCTAATGTAAATTTAGTACAGAGAGACCACCGCCGGTTGAAGAAAGTACTACAATGTGTAGACGTGTAGTAGAGGCAAGAGTACCAAGTACACTTATCTCTGGGTCTTTTAATGTAAATCTAGTGCAGAGAGACCACCGCCGGTTGAAGAAAGTACTATAATGTGTAGACGTGTAGTAGAGGCAAGAGTACCAAGTACACTTATCTCTGGGTCTTCTAATGTAAATCTAGTGCAGAGAGACCACCGCCGGTTGAAGAACGTACTATAATGTGTAGACGTGTAGTAGAGGCAAGTGTAGTACACTTATCTCTGGGTCTTCTAATGTAAATCTAGTGCAGAGAGACCACCGCCGGTTGAAGAAAGTACTATAATGTGTAGACGTGTAGTAGAGGCAAGAGTACCAAGTACACTTATCTCTGGGTCTTCTAATGTAAATCTAGTGCAGAGAGACCACCGCCGGTTGAAGAAAGTACTATAATGTGTAGACGTGTAGTAGAGGCAAGAGTACCAAGTACACTTATCTCTGGGTCTTCTAATGTAAATTTAGTACAGAGAGACCACCGCCGGTTGAAGAAAGTACTATAATGTGTAGACGTGTAGTAGAGGCAAGAGTACCAAGTACACTTATCTCTGGGTCTTCTAATGTAAATCTAGTGCAGAGAGACCACCGCCGGTTGAAGAAAGTACTATAATGTGTAGACGTGTAGTAGAGGCAAGAGTACCAAGTACACTTATCTCTGGGTCTTCTAATGTAAATCTAGTGCAGAGAGACCACCGCCGGTTGAAGAAAGTACTATAATGTGTAGACGTGTAGTAGAGGCAAGTGTAGTACACTTCTCTGTGGGTCTTCTAATGTAAATCTAGTGCAGAGAGACCACCGCCGGCGCCGGTTGAAGAACGTACTATAATGTGTAGACGTGTAGTAGAGGCAAGTGTAGTACACTTCTCTCTGGGTCTTCTAATGTAAATCTAGTTCAGAGAGACCACCGCCGGTTGAAGAACGTATTATAATGTGTAGACGTGTAGTAGAGGCAAGTGTAGTACACTTCTCTCTGGGTCTTCTAATGTAAATCTAGTGCAGAGAGACCACCTCCGGCGCCGGTTGAAGAACGTACTATAATGTGTAGACGTGTAGTAGAGGCAAGTGTAGTACACTTCTCTCTGGGTCTTCTAATGTAAATCTAGTGCAGAGAGACCACCGCCGGCGCCGGTTGAAGAAAGTACTATAATGTGTAGACGTGTAGTAGAGGCAAGTGTAGTACACTTCTCTGTGGGTCTTCTAATGTAAATCTAGTTCAAAGAGACCACCGCCGCCGGTTGAAGAAAGTACTGTAAGGTAGAGACCAGATAAAAATGTATTGTATTTACTTATAGCAAATACATTCCTCTCTGCCTATCTATTCAACAGGAGGACATTTGGAGTTTTTTTAGTCCATTTTTTCTCCAAAAGGATCTACGTTTTGAAATGGACACCCAGTTTGACCTGTAACGTTCATTAAGCCGCAGTTTCTGCGCTACTTTGAGTAAAACCTCGTCATTTCATTGCAGGTCTTGGACTGGCTCCGGGAGGATTTCAACCGCCACTACGAGCAAAACCGAGCGCCCTATATGATGCCGTTCCACACAAACTGGTTCCAGCTGAAGGAGCTGGAGCAGGGCCTGCACAAGTTCCTCAACTGGGCTGCTAGCCAGTGAGTTTCAGTATAAACAATTAAGTAGTGCTGTATGTTGGTGAACGAAAGACCGGAAGTGGTCGGTGCGGAAAAATTCGCACCGACCACTTCCGGTCTTTCGATCCGCACCGACCACTTCCAGTCTTTCGTTCAACAACATACAGCACGTTGGCCCAACTGTTCAGGATGACCTTTTAGCATCCTAATTTGCTTCAGACAGCACGCCTATGTGGTGACATCAGACGTCACAAAATTGTACAGAAATGTTCTTGTGACTGAATCGCAACGTTGCCTACAACAAATTCAGTGACGTTCTTTAAAAAAAATAACAATAAAATAGAAGTAGTGTACCTCTACTTCTGCAGTTGGCCGTCACTTTAAATTCAATCGGCGTAGTTCGGGAATAGATAGAGATAGACAGAGAACACTTTGTTGTACATAAAAATGGAAATTACGCAGATATTTCTTAACCTAAGAGTACAGACGGCGACCTTATCACTAAAAGTGATCTCTTCCAGACAACCTTTGGTTTGACTGGACTAATATATTGGGGAAGGAAGTAGATGTACAAATATACAAGATTATTACAAAGGTTTAAATGAAAAAGGTATAAATAGTTCGGGAATACCAGCGTGTCGTCATCATCGTCAGCCATTTGACGCCCACCGTTATCCAAGCTTCACGGTCTTGTGCCGTCCGCATCCAGCGACTCTTTATTGCTACAAATAGAACTTCATAAATTTGCATAACTTCGAAAACAAAGTCGTGTACATATTGGTACATGCTCTCACGATCATTGCATATGGAGATATGTATCGCCCCCCCCCTTACTTTTACTATTTTTCACTACCCATCCAGTCATTATCCATATGCCAAAAGTTGACTGGAAGAAAATTCTACTTAGCATTAAGTTCACCTTTGTACCACATACGAGGTCAATAAAGAATTTTATTAATAGTTATTATAGACCATTTTCGCTTCATCAACAAATATTGCTACTAAATAAATAAATGAATAAATAATAAACAAATAAGTGTATCGTTCCATATGTCTCCTTCAATGCAGGAATAAATTGGACTACCTGAAATTAAATTTTTATCTACAAAGCCCCTAGTTATTACGCTACTAAATTTGCATATTCGGCGGTTGACATTCTGCATGACAACACTTTAATTTAACTGGTTCCAGCCTTTACGTGTTCCGGGCAAAAAGCGGGCGTGAGCCCGACAACATGCTCTGTCTAAGTTAAACATGTTTAAATAAACTGAAATCGACGGTAACAAAAAATGGAGCTTGAAAGTGCAATAAACGAAATAAACATTTCGACGGCCCCGGTGGCGCAGCGGTTTGGCACACTGACTATAAAACCGAAGGTCTCGGGTTCGATTCCCGGCCGGGTCAAACTAGGAAAGGAACTTTTCTAGTTTTTCTCGGGTCTTGGATGTTATCTATGTATTTATTGTATTCAATCTATCGTCGAGTTAGAACCTATAAAACAAGTCATTTAGTTGTACTTAGTTTAGGGCTAACGAGATCTGTGTAATATGTCCTTGAATATTTATTATTATTGTTATGAATTAGAATTTTTATTATATTCTTTTTAATGCACTAACCCGTGCTAAGGACAATTTTAAAAACTTATTTAGAGGCTAAAAATTACACTGGCTATCCGTGCCAGCGCTCTTCCAACTGAGCGCTGGCACGGGTAGCCAGAGGTCGTGGGTTCGAATCCCGGCATGGGTGGAATTTTTAGCCTCTGAATAGGTTTTTAGAATTTTTATGTAAGTAGCCTATAAAAGTCCCAGTGCAGGGCATAGGCCATCTCTCAGAGAGAGATTATGGGCTTAATTACCACGCGTGTCCGCCGCGGATCAGTATCTTCCAGCGCTGAGGTATTTGTGAACCTGAGAAAGTGAGGTTTCTTCACGATTTCCTTCACACTTAGCGAGTGGAATTGCTACTAAAACTTCGCAAATGTTTATATTATTTTTAATGCACTAACCCGTGCTAAGGACAATTTCAAAAACCTATTTAGAGGCAAACATTCCACTTATGCCGGGATTCGAACCCGCGACCTCTGGCTATCCGTGCCAGCGCTCTTTCCAACTGAGCTAATGGGAGACTCACCGGCATCAGTGAAATTTCGAACCTCTTTACAATATTCTCTGTATTACGTACAGGCAGCGACATCTGGCTGAAGTAATTTGAAGTAATTGAAGTTATTCGGAAATGTACATATACATTACTTAGAGAACAAAGTCATACTTTAGTATTGGATACGTGTAGATAATGATATTTTTTTAAAGCCATTGCCTATATGTATGCAATACTAAAGAAACGATTTTCAGATTGTGCGTTATTTTAGTACGAACCACGCGAATTAAAATAATAAAAAAAATACGAATAAATGTTTTAGTACGCTTTAATAAATATACAAATAAAGTAAATATAGTGTATGACCCCACTGCTGAGGACATACCAGGGTCTCTTCCTGCATCGCAGGAAGGTTAGGCCATACTCACCACAGGGGCCAAGACCGGGTTGGTGAAGGATTGTAAGACTGTGGCGGGCCTTACAGTCCGAAGTTTTCAAGCCACCCATAAGGCCTCTGACATGGCTTAACGACTGGCATTACGTAACAGCCGGCACCAAGTGCTTAACGCGCCTTGCTAAGCACGGAAGCGCTAACAGGATTACAACGTTGTCTCCCTGACTTTCCAGAAAGGACGTGTGGTTCGTGACCGTGACCCAAGCCCTGACCTGGATCACGGACCCTCGCTCGGCGCAGCAGCTGGCCAATTATGAGCCCTGGAGCTGTGACAAGAAGACCTTTCCACCAGCGCCCTGCAATCTACCTAACAAGTGCGCGGTGCCATTCAAACATCCGGACGCCAACTTCACCGATACGCGTTACATGGAAACTTGTACCGAGTGCCCTAACCAGTGAGTATCTATGCAATTTTTTTATGCACTAACCCGTGCTAAGCACAATTTTAAAAACCTATTTAGAGGCTAAAAATTCCACCCATGCCGGGATTCGAACCCGCGACCTCTGGCACGGATGTGCAAGCGCTCTTTCCAACTGAGCTAATGGGCGACTCACCGGCATCAGTGAAATTTCGAACCTCTTTACACTATTCTCTGTATTACGTACAGGCAGCGACATCTGGCTTAAATAAATTGCATCACTTACAGCCCCGACTACCTACTTACCTACCTACAGTGAGCATCTGTTTAATCACAATTTACTAACTCTTTCGACTATCTGGAGTGCCACCAGAGGGCACTGTTTAAATAAGATGTAGGTTCGATGCCTTCAGTTTCGCCGTACTTTGTACGGGTACTAGTGCCTCATTCTAGCAGCCTTATTTACAAAACGCGACTTCTTAAAACACTGCTCAGATGCCTTTGAAATAGTCCACGGTAAAGGGAAAGACGTAACCACAGATGATTTAAACTTTCTGTAAGAAGTGTTTTAGAGGAACCGTGTTTTTAAAAATAAGACTGTAGTTAGATAGATAGAGAACACTTTATAGTACATAAGAATGGAAAATACGCAGATATTTCTTAACCTAAGAGTACAGACGGCGGCCAAGTGATCTCTTCTAGACAACCTTTGGATGGAATAGACTCTTATATTGGAGAAGGAAGTAGTTGTTTTGTCATGTTTGTAATGTCTGATTACCATCCAGATAAGAACTCTAGTTTGCAATTCGAGGTACACTAGCTGTAGCAGCGTCTACTTGTCAATCTGTGGCTTAATCGAATTTGCAGTGTACAGCGAATTATCATAGTAAACTACGAATTGTACGCAGTCCTATGAAACAGGCCCCAGGTGGTTGTGTTGTGTGGCTGTCACTCACTCACTCGTATACCCACTGACCCAACCGCATTGAAATCGATCCATTCGCTTTATGACGCCCCAGACAGACAGACTGACAGCAGACAGACGTATTCATCAAACATATACACCTCAATTTGAGAAGTCAGAGGTACAAAAATAGGAGGCTTAAAAACTGAAGTTACAAACCTTGTCCATAGTACAAGGTTTGTAACTTCAGTTTTATATTCTTTTTTCTTTAATGCACTAACCCGTGCTAAGGACAATTTTAAAAACCTATTTAGAGGCTAAAATTTCCACCCATTCGAATTCGATTCGAACCCGCGACCTCTGGCTATCCGCGCCAGCGCTCTTTCCAACTGAGCGACTCACCGGCACCACCACCGTTCTGGTAGGCGTCCTACGCTGCGTTTACCAAATATAGATACGTGTAAGTAATAACTCCTGTACTCAAGAAATGTATCGTAATTACTTAAGCAACATCTTGGTAGAATATTTAAGTGGGTACTTAGGGAGCAACTTATAAGGAAAATTTAAAGTATAGCCGGCAAAGAAAAAGTTTTCGGTGAAAAGAAAGCAGTTGAAACGGAGTCAGTAATTTATTTCTTTAACGAAACACCCCTCTTACTTTATTACAATGTAAAAGTTGTAATCAAAACTTTGTGAAAAGTTGTAAAATATTTTTTACGTTTATCGTAAAAATACTTTCAACGAGCGTTAAGGCCTCGTGTAAAGCTTACTGTGCGCTATATCAAACGTTATTAGATTGTTCAATTCTACGTATGTAATTTTAACAAGATTAATATCGATACTAGACTACAGCTGTTAGAAACCTATTGAAACTTGACAAAACAAAGCATTCCATGAATGTCTGGATTTTGTAAAGCCTCTTTCTACGCTCTAAAAAAAATAAATGATTGGTATACGTTCACTTGTCCTGTAAGTTTGTAATGTTGTATAACTTTTAATAAATAATGAAACTGGAACGACTTTAACTTTGTGCTTTATTTATAGTATGCTTATTGTTTTATTTATAATATAAATAGAAAACTACAAAAATGGAGTAAGCAGGAAAATAGTCAGGTCTAGTCAGGATGTGAAGTAGTAACATAAAAATGTCAAAAATTGGTGACGTCATTATAATTTTGAAAAGGATAGACAGAAAAGAAATATAAAAAATGGTGTAATAAAGAGGTTTGCACCGTTACAAGTTAAATTGTAGTGTAAGTGTAGTGTTTCTTTCGTTATTATGAATGTATGTATTTGTAATCTATGGTTTTAGCGTCATGTTTTCAATGTTTTTACTATATATTTAAAGTATGAAGGTTGCAAAGGTGAATTTTCAGTAAGAATGCAATACCTTCTTTACATTTTATTTGTATCCGTTTTTAACAGCACTATCTGTCTATTAATCCAGGAATAAAGTCTATACAGCGTATCAGAACAACAATTTCTTGCACTGTGACATTTGCAGTGTTATCAATCGATAAATTGTTATACTATATTAAACGGGTCTAAAGAAATACTTATGGGTAAATTGCATGACTAATCTGCTACATTCAGTAACTTATCTTTGGTTATGTATTTATTTACTTACTTATTCAGTAAGGAAACCTGATTCTTTACATACAACTGTACTTGCATCTATTTCGTCTCCTAATAAAATAAAACAAACTAAAATTCAAACTTATTTCTTTCGCAGATACCCTTGGGTGGGCGACTCCGGTGGCACAGGCGTTCCCGGCACAGATAACTATATTCCAGACAACCTACGGAGGAAGTAGATAGCCATAGTTGTAGATTCCTTTATGTAGGTATAATATCGTCGCCATAGCACTTTCGAATAATAATGTTACAAAAATATATTTTTAAAATTAGATTTACCCCGCAAGAGGTTATTTTCAGTAACTTTTTTTTCATTCTTGCTAAGGTTTGGTGAAAAAACTTTCCTACAATAATGTAGCTTTGAATTAAACTTGTTCGCATCGGTATAGGCCAATGAGGCGTTTTTAACACAAATTCACAAAGCACATACAAGGACAGGGACAAGTCTGTTAAAGTTTGCTTCTTCTTTAGGCTATATTATGTTGTCCACTGCTGGCCATAGCCCTCCCCTAATGAGCGCCATAGCGCCCTGTCTTCAGCTTGCCGCATCCAGCATCTGCCTGCAGTTTTTCGCTTAGTTTGCTTAGCGTAGATTAATTTTGGCTGCCGCATTCCGTTTCTTCTATGGCCACGAGTGTAAGCGCCAATGTCAAAGAGCGAAAATCTATGTACTGCTTTGTGAAAGTGTGCTGAAAACGGCTTATTATTTTAATGAGATAGAGGATGTAACAAGAGAGGAAGTAAGAAGGAAGAGGTTTAGTAAAAAGGAAAGAATACAAATGCCTAAACTTTTTCCCACTGGCCAGGCCCGAACATACTTTTTCGGCACTACCTACTTCTAATAAACGGCACTCGGGTCAGTTATCAAGTTGATTCGTATGAGTTGTATGTACCGACTTATTATCCTTCCGGCGGAGGTTCCCAAATGCGGGATAGGTTTACTAAAAAGCTGGCCAAGTGATTAAGTGGCGGTGCCTAATACACCTAATACACATTCATAAGTCGTTACTTCTCAATGCATTTAATTTTGGAACAATTTCAAACATAATATCGAGAGTCAGGGATCGTCACTTTTTACGTTTTCTCTTACCTTTTTAACGTCCTTACATACCTTTTCTACGTCTTTAACTAACTTTTACGTAATAACTTACCTTTTTGCGTTCTTACCTACCCGTTTTACATCCTTACTTATCATTTTGCGCTCCAAGAGTCGAGATTGAGGGCTCGAATGTGGGATCTTGTCCCATTAATATGTTATCCCAGTTTGAAATAAGAACACAAGTTTTGTGGTCTCACTTCAAACTTCGAAACATTATTGAAAAAATTTCAATAAACACCCCATTATTTAATAATCGTGGCGACTAAGTAAATACTAATATTGTCTAGTCATCGCACCTTAGATGATTACAATAATGACTAGTTACAATGTCACTATTCAAAATAAACGCGGTTTATTACCAATTAGAGTTTTAATTACCTTATTCACCAGGTGTATGAAATCTTCCCGAAAATGGAGACGACGGAGATTTCCAACATATCGAAATATTATACTATTTTTATTTTAATGCACTAACCCGTGCTAAGGAATAAATTTAAAAACCTATTTAGAGGCTAAAAATTTCACCCATGCCGGGATTCGAACCCGCAACCTCTGGCTATCCGTGCCAGCGCTCTACCAATTGAGCCAATGGGCGACTCACGGCATCAGTGAAATTTCGAACCTCTTTACACTATTCTCTGTATTACGTACAGGCAGCGACATCTGACTTAAGCAAATTGCATTACTTACAGCCCCGACTACCTACTTTGCAGTTAGGTTTTAACATCGGAACGATAGCACTGTACCCACATGATTATACTATTTTTATTTTAATGCACTAACCCGTGCTAAGGAATAAATTTAAAAACCTATTTAGAGGCTAAAAATTTCACCCATGCCGGGATTCGAACCCGCAACCTCTGGCTATCCGTGCCAGCGCTCTACCAATTGAGCCAATGGGCGACTCACGGCATCAGTGAAATTTCGAACCTCTTTACACTATTCTCTGTATTACGTACAGGCAGCGACATCTGACTTAAGCAAATTGCATTACTTACAGCCCCGACTACCTACTTTGCAGTTAGGGTGAAATTTTTAGCCTCTAAATAGGTTTTTAAATTTATTCCTTAGCACGGGTTAGTGCATTAAAATAAAAATAGTATAATCATGTGGGTACAGTGCTATCGTTCCGATGTTAAAACCTAACTGCAAAGTAGGTAGTCGGGGCTGTAAGTAATGCAATTTGCTTAAGTCAGATGTCGCTGCCTGTACGTAATACAGAGAATAGTGTAAAGAGGTTCGAAATTTCACTGATGCCGTGAGTCGCCCATTGGCTCAATTGGTAGAGCGCTGGCACGGATAGCCAGAGGTTGCGGGTTCGAATCCCGGCATGGGTGAAATTTTTAGCCTCTAAATAGGTTTTTAAATATGGAAATATGTTGGAAATCGCAAAGAAATTATCTGCTCTTTCATAGTTACTACCTAAACCATCAAAATTTATGGAACAGCTGATATTTTTAATATTGACTATGAACGTCTTGATAATACCTATTTTTTAACATATGTATCTGTGTGTGATAGCAATTTACTTAGCATTTCCATGTTTATCGTTTGAAGACCCCATTATTATTTAGTGAATTTCTTTATTTTTTAGGATAATCATCGTACTAACACATTTTCTGTGAACTGGCTACCTATTAGGGCTCCAAAGATAGAGCCCTATAAAGGTCGCACGGACGGAGAGACACACAGAGTAATAGGGTCCCATTTGGCACTCTTCGGGTATGGAACCCTAAAGAGGACCAAGATCTAGTTGTAAATATATTATAGCTTAGCCCTCTGTAAAGATTCTAGAAAAATATTTCAATTAAAACTCTAGAGCAGCACAAAATTTTCAGTGGACAATTCGGTCGTTCAAATGCTGCACACCACTTTTAGGATTTTTTTCTCTTTTAGGGCAGGCGCGCTGAAGGTACTAACGCCATAACTTAAATTAAACTCTAGGCGCAAAAGATGAAAAACATTTTATTGGCTTCGGAACTTTTCTTTAGTTATTTGAGATATCGTCCCTGTTTGTAAACTTGCCCTGGTAAACAAAGGCTGCCACACACCAGCGCGGCCGTTAGCGGCCGCGGTCATCTAATAACATAAAAAAATGTGAGCCGCGTTTCATAACACTACAATTAATAGTTAATTATGCCTACTAACCTACCTCATGTAATAATTATGTTAGTAAATAAAGACGCTGGCGTTGTGCCAGCGAGAAAGTATGACTGATGTAAGGCTTAATGTTCTTTAAAGTAATGTAGTTTAGCCCGGTTTGATTAATTGATCTTGATGACAGCGCATGATGAAAACAGCCCTAATCAGCGGCATGTGTCCAATCAGGTTAGTCACACAAACTAAGTAAATAGATGGAACACTACGCGGTCACTGTATTGTTATCCCTCGAAGATATTCAATATATTATCAGACAGAGACATATTCAATATCAACCCTTGTATGTCCTTACTGTTGGTTCACGGGTCTCTTCCTGCATCGCAAGAAGGTTAGGCCATACTCCAGCCGGCCATGTCCGGGTTGGCGGAGGATTGTAAGACAGTGGCGGGCCTTACTCTCAGAAGTTATCAAGCCGCCCATAAGGCCTCTGACATGGCTTAACGACTGCCATTATATGACAGCCGGCACCAACGGCTTGACGTGCCTTGCGAAGCACGGACGTGCTCGGAAAAATACCACTAGCGGTAGTCACGGGACGGTCACCCATCCTGTACCTGACCGCGCCTGTTCTTGCTTAACTCAAGTGATTGATTCCAATCACTCGGTTCCCCTAGGCCACCAGCGCTCAAAGACATATTACCGTAAACAAAATACGTATATTCCTCTATTTGATAGATGCCCTATGAATTTTGATTTCCTTGAGTGACGAAATATAGGTATAATAGATATGTAAAGGGCTGTAACTTTTTTTTGTGTCAGATTAGAAGTTTTATTTTTTCACAAATTCAAGAGACTGTAGACCTGAGTCAACGGGTTTCATTTCAAATCGATACCTCTTCGCGTTTCTACGAGATAAAGGGTCCTAACAGACGGACGGACAGACGAACAACAAAGTGATCCTATAAGGTTTCCGTTTTTTTATTTTGCGATTAGGAACCCTTAAAAATACTATTGTGTTTCTCAAATAAAGTGCCAAGTGGTGAATCCAGAGATCACCTAGTGTCAACTAGGGCCCGTATTACAGAATCGTACTCTAATAATTTTGAACAAGCAAGAATAAATTCCTTCCTGCGATGCAGGAAGAGACCTGTGCCCCGTCAGTGGGGACATACAAGGGTTGATAACGAACGAACGAACAAGAATAAATTAGATTTTTTCTAAATGTTCTTGCAAATTTTCTTCATAGAAAAGAAACGTTGATCATAGACAATTTGATTGCAGTTCAGAATCTCTTCTTAAGCATTTATTGGATGACGTCAACGCAACAAGTGTTTAAAAATAAACGTAGTGCTCTGCTTGAGCATCGATTCAGCACTCAAGTAATGATTGGGCGATCTGCGTTCAATCTGCGCTTGAGGATCGATCTGCAATACGGACCTCAGAATGTGAATCACATCACACAAATATTACAAAGGCGAAGGTTTGTGAGTGTGTATGTTTGTTACTTCTACACGTCTAAACAGCTGAAGCGATTTTAATAAAATTTGGTATGGAATTACCTGACACCTTGGATTAACACATAGGCTACATTTTATTGTGGGAAAATATCTTATACCCATGGGAAAATGGATAAACCGCGGGTAACACCGCGGGGCACAGTTAGTATCTAATAAATTTAATATTTCAGATTATTAATCTCCTCTAATGAAGCGCTTCGTATAATTATGATAGAACTTCGCGTACAGGTAAGTTCGTTTAATCGTAAATTCTGCTCAATGTTAGTTATTTCGGATATTATGAACGTAAATTTTTCCAACTAGAACTGTCGCACACGATAAGTCGCACGCGAAAATACACATTGCGATTTAACGGTGCCACCACATGACACAATTCCGGTTAATTTTTTTCTGGCCGAGAATTTCCGAGAGCGAGATCTTAGTTACACCTTTAAATTGATTCTGTCGTCAGATAATAAGACAGACAATGCTGAACACAAATACCAAACCCCTCTGTCGGACTGACGCAACTAGACTCCTCCTCGATTCGAAGCCAGAGATTTAATTTGAGATTGTAGCTCGCAGCGGGAGCAAACTTTCCCCATATTCACATGCATTAGCCGCTCTTACCGCGATTTGTTGTTATGCCCTTTCGCAATTGCCTTCACCTCGTTTCATGCGAGTTGTTTGTTTAGAGACTGCGTCGACGATAAACATTGTATCGAAAAGTTGCTCGTGCGTGAATATATTTACATACATATTGGTTTGTCTCTTCCCGGCTCATTGTATAGTAGTGGCTGCGAGATCGACGTTGTATCTATTATTCATACATAATCCGTATGCCCCTCTGCTGTCTTCATCGTGGCACATAAATAATATCTAAATCGCTCCTATTTTCTTGTGGACTAATGTAGGGCATTTCTAAGAACTAATTTTCGTAACGTAGGTATATCTGTTACAAAATACATGGCTGGTCTTTGATAAAGGAGGTCTATAAAAAATAATAAAATACTGTTATTTAAAAATGTAAAGTCTGCTTGTCTATAGAAGCAAGCTTCTAGTATTATTTTTCTTTGAAGATACTGTGAACAATTAATTAATTAGTTGGTGGTATTTATATTATATGTGCCACGAAATTATATTAGCAGTATTTTCTGACACGGTGCGTCAATTAGGTACTAAAACGATAAACAAATTTTAAATTCCTATTGTCAAGTTGCCATTATTTAAAAAAAATCCCATTGTTGATTATGTAAGTAGGTACCTAAAGAATTGTTGCCAAAAAATTGGCGATATACTGCATTTAGTAGTTTGGCTTTACCATTAGGCTTCAGACGAGGGATAGTTACGTGCACAAAATATACTGCATAAATATTGAATAAACTACCTAACCAAGGTGTTTAGAATAGAAGTTTGATTTTGGAACGCAGACTACTTGACAGAGTTGACAGTTGTCTGATAAGTCTGCGCACACTTTGTCCCTTTGTTTTTTGGAAAGCGTGTGGAGCGTTTTTGTTGGCCCAAATTGGTGTGGCAATTAGATTGCCGGGCTTGTATCTTCGTGTGGAGTGCGAAATCAGTCCAGGGACGGTTCCCGTAGTGACAGTGCTGTGGTTGGGCGACGGATCGCCCAAAATAGTGGACAAATATATTGTGAAACGCGGTGTCGTAAAAGTGCACTGCAGGTAGGTAGCTTTCTGGGGAAAGAGCTCTTGGGGGTAGACGGGGACGTCTAGGGATCCCCAAACTTCAGTGCACCCACCCCGGGCGGCGCCGGCTGCCAAGTCGAGAGGTGTCGACGCGGACCGAGACTGTAAGTTGTTTTTTTAATTAGTTTTAACTATTAGTATTTAAGTGGGTCCTTTACCCAACACAAGGAAAAAAATAATAAACTACATAAAATAAAATATAGAAGAAAAAACTATCGTTATCAACCCTTGTATGTCCCCACTGCTGGGGCACGGGTCTTTTCCTGCATCGCAGGAAGGCCATACTCCACCACGGGGGCCAAGTCCGGGTTGGTGGAGGATTGTAAGACAGTGGCGGGCCTTACTGTCAGAAGTTATCAAGCCGCCCATTAGGCCTCTGACATGGCTTAACGACTGCCATTATATGACAGCCGGCACCAACGGCTTAGCGTGCCTTGCGAAGCACGGAAGCGCTCGAAAAAATGCCACTAGCGGTAGTCACGGGAAATTCACCCATCCTGAGTGCTTAGTGCGAGTTTGACAGATCCAATCGAATAACTTTACTACCGCGTTAATCGAGCATTGAGTAGTGAGTATGAGTAAGTTAACCGTTCGAACTGGCAAAACGCTGTCACAGTACAACTCGCACTCGCGTTTATTCGTGTTTAAGCTGGTAAACGTGTTCACTTCTCAACGTAAATCATTACAACTCGCACTCAGCAATTTTAATTTCCATACTTGCCGCTAGGTGGCGCTTCCTCGATGCCATACAAATATGAGTTTACGTTAACGCGATCGAGTAGTTGAAAAACTCGCACTAAGCACTCTGTACCTGACCGCGCCTGTTGTTGCTTAACTCAAGTAATTGATCCCAATCACTCGGTTCGCCTAGGCCACGAGCACTTTTAATTAAATATTTTATTTTTAATACATCGTCGGTAATTTACGTACTAAATCTAATTTTACACATAAGTAAACTTCACTTCAAGCCTAATTATGACGCATCCGCATACAGTGAAGCTAGATTCACTGATCCATTACGCTATTACGCATGTAACGTGACGTGGGATAGTCGGTGTACACACTTGTCCTAGGTACGTGACGCGTATTATCCATCAGACGCTGTTTTAACTTTTTGAGGTGCATTACTAATCGAATGTATAAAAAATTCGTCACACAGTGTTTGTTATAGAACGCCTCCGAAATGGCTTCTACGATTTTTATGAAACTGTGTTTATTTTGTAGGCTTGAGAATAGGTCACAAGCTAATTAATATACATAACAAAACAACGTTTGCGGGGTCAGCTGGAATTCTATAAAAACTTGTGTAAAATTTGAGGCATTATTTTGGTGTTTTCAGTGATTTTGTTGTTGGATTTATGGCGATTATAAAATGCCTACGATGCTTGCGCAAATTCGACGAACCGATTGAGATCTTATTTATCAAAATCTGACCTCGGTAAAGAAGTTATGAGGGAACAGGGAATAATGAATCAGTTATAATATTTACATACATAGGAGCTAAATACATAACTATCCTTTTGGACTCCGCCGCAGTCGGGTCAATAATATGCGTGTGCCATGAAAATAAAATGTATATGTAGTGACGACTGCATCTTGTGAGTATTGGCCTTGAAAATAACAACAGAAAACCATTGTTACTTTCAATCGTCAATTGTAATAAATAATTGTTCCTCTCCAATTTCGAAGAAAAAAACTGGTTAGAGTGCACTTACGTAATAGTTGATGCGCTGTTGATTGTACAAGAAACTGGGGGTAAGCAACTAAGCATACAAATCCAAGCGCGGCGATGCAAATGTAGGATTAGTGAGGTTCTAGCTTAATTGCTAAGCTCAACCTATACACGCTGTACTATACCGAAATACCACTTTGCTAATTGCTTAATTAATCTGATTAAACAGTGGGCTGACTGATGGTTCAGATGACGGCTAACCGGTGGTTTGACCCAATTAACTGTGATTCAAAATTCATGGTTTGTTTACCTGAATTGTAAATGTTACATTGCAGTGTATCACATACTTAACTGTCGTCTGCGCAGTCACAGATGATCAGCCCATTTGAGTTTATTATATTCTTTTATCCGGAATTTCGTTTTAGCGTTATTGGTTCGAACAATCCGACTTCAACCGATGGCGTTTTATTTCACGTTTGAGCTAGCGATGGAGGTGTTTCAGGTTAGGCAAAGTCAGCGCCACCTTTTTTCTTTTTTCCTTTTTTCAGACCAGAAATCTTCGATATCAACCTTTATACGTCCCCACTGCTAGGGCACGGGTCTCTTCCTGCATCGCAGCAAGGTTAGGCCATACTCCACCACCAGAAATCTTACTTCCTACTATTATAAATGTGAAAGTTTGTGAAGATGTGTGGATATTTGTTACTTCCACAGCTCCGTTCAGCCGTTACAATAACGACTGAACAGAGTTACATGAAGCTCGGCATACAGACAGACAACGATATGAATTGAGATAAAATAGGAAACTTGATATCCCGGTAAATAGTTTCCATGGGAAAAATATTTTGTTGTTAACTTAACCCTTGTTGCAAGCCAAACTCTAAGATATTTATTTACTGTGTTGCCAAGGTACCATGAATCGGATTTGGTGGTGGTACGACGTTCGCCGGGACAGCTAGTAATATCAGAATAGTACCGACTATCTTTATTTATTCGAAGCTTCGTGCATCATGTGTATAAAAATTCAATTGTCACAATATTAGATGATCACGTTCTTCTATATTTCTCATATCTAACACAGTCGCTACTCATTTTAGTGAAGCGTGTTATTCGAGTATTTACCTATTAAGTTTTTATTGCTAGGAACAAAATGCATTTTTTTTATCTAATTTTAACAATTTAATATCACGGTTCATATATCTTTCAACCTGTTTGCCTGGATGGAAGAGGATGGTTCAAGGCAGGGTGGAGTGGAGGATCACGGGGTAGGTCGTCGCCCAGCAATCTTATTAAAAAAATATCACGGTTTGGTCATTACTCTTCTATCTTAGGACTACTATACTAACTCTTAGCCAAAGTCCTATGCAATAGGTTAGCGGGATCGGAATTGATTTTCCACCGTGGACCACATTCGTACTGTAAAACAACTAATGTAGTATAAGGTGTATAACCACGCATTGTGGTGTGCGATTGCCGAAAATAAAAAGTGACGATGCAAATTGATAGCGTCGAGAATTGGCGTAAATTCTACTCTCTCCATCCTTGAGATAGGTATTGATAGGCGCAATTTGGCATCAGTTCACGCTGTAAAAAACCGCTACAATGGGTAACCACTGTACTACCACTGACTAAGCAACCCCAAGAACGGGGTTGTTTAGCCTGTGCACGAGAAGGTGAAACGCGGCGTGTAAATGTTCTAAAAGACGTAGTAAATTGACTGAAGTGAAATGAATATCAACGTTAACGGCACACGCTTGCCGTATCTGCATTTAGGCTACATACTGCTGAGGACGTCGATGATCTATAAATAACGTTTTCAGTTCGTGTCCTGTGAGAACATTCTCCCCTGTCCATCACTAGTTCAGCGTCAGTTTTAACAGCAAGGGGCCTGTTTCTTTTTATAATTACAATCATGGTATACTACGATATTTGTATGTACAGTGCAAATTCGATTAACCCACAGATTAACAAGTAGACTCTGGGTTGCAGTTCAATCTACCTCTAATTGTCATATAAACTACAAGTTCCTAGTAAGAAGTTCCAAGAATTAGGACGCCGTAGAATAGAGAGTATCGTGAGCGTAATTGTGCCAATTACGTTCACGGCGCATAGGGGCCACAAGGGAAACGCCTGTCACTTTTGGATAAAAACAACTGTGTTTTAGGAGTCTGGCAATAACGAACATCTAGCAACTGGCGTAAACGTCCGTCCGAGCATGCAGGAATCTCGTAAAATATAATAAAGCGCACGGAAGAAAATAGGTCAAGCCGAAATAGGAAATATGCGAGCCAGTCGGGTTATATCGTTTGGTCTACAGGCTGATTCCTAAAAATCTATCTTCGAAATTAACGAATAATAATCTTTTGTTCTAGTTAGATAGAAAACACATTATTGCACTGTCAGCGAAAAAATGTACTAAGACTCTACGATAATAAAATATAATCTGTTTGTCGCAAATTATTGGAAAAAAATAATTGCGGGTATTTTGCTTTGTTGTGATTTCGATTGGCAGACAATGCTCAAAAACCAAAACACGTAGGTGAATAGATTAAATGTTTTTCTTTGTAACAACAATTTATTTATTGTGAAGTGCGAAGTTAATAAAATAATGTACTCGTAGATCGGTTATACCGAGAAAAACTTCACAGTACAAGAGTTGTAAATCACAAACTCTGATTGTGATGTTTGAGGAATTGCGCACGTTTGTATTAACCCTGTACCTACTCTGCCTACCTAAACTCGTAAAGGTAATAATCAATACCAACTATATTATGTATGTCTCTACCAATGGAAAAGTCAATTGAATAGCTTTCGCACGCTCGCCGGTCGTGGCGGTACCTATGTATGTTTTGTCACGTGGGTTGACATTCTTATTAGAGGTTTTAAAGAACTCTACAGAAATAAGAAACAGAAATAAGTGTAATAAAACGTAAGTACGTTGTTAATGCTTTATCTCCTATCTCCGATTTCTCATACAATAAGAAATGTCGATCTACTGTTAATACTGTAATACTCCTGCGACAACTGTTAACTATAGAAATTGTCAGTCTAAAACGGGGGTTAGTCATTCACTTAAGATTGGGTTGTCATTGAAACGAGATCGATTATTATACTTGCAATTATTTTCTGTATTTGCTTGTGCCCGTACGCTGAAATTACACTCAGCCACAAGCAATAATTTTGATATCAAAATTATCATATTTTCATGATATCAAAATTATCAAATTATTTTTTTTTTTTTTACTTTAAGCATTATCTAAAAGTCACTCAGGTCTTCTGTCACTTATTTGTACCAAACTTGTAGGAAATTCAGATATTCTGATTGCTTGGTTCAGACGCCGTGTGATGACATGAATAATGTGTACTAATTAGGGGTTGTTGAAGTCACTGTACCATTGTACAGTGACGTAAATTGTGTATTCCGCTCCAATTATCTCGTGTTTAAGCTGTGGCGTGGCAAAACGTACGTACTAGGGATACCGTTTTCACTTCAGTGAATCGTGTGCATGATTTGGTGCATTGAAATTAATTGAATGGTTTAAGATTTAGGTCCTACGTAACCACATGGTTATAATTAGGGGTTGTTGAAGTTACTGTACAATTGTACAGTGATGTAAATTCCGTATTTCGCTCCAATTATGACGTGTTTGAGCTGTGGCGTAGCAAAACGTACGTACTAGTGATACCATTTTCACTGTGAATCGTATGTATGATTTGGTGCTTTGAAATTAATTTAATGGTTCAAGATTTAGGTCCTACGTAACCACCTGGTTATAACAACCAGGGCAGGTTTTCAGTGGCACCAAATATTTTTCACACTGACTTATTTCAATGGAAGTATCCAGTTTGGTCCAAATTAATAAAGAGATGCTATCAATACGTGGTGGAGTATAGCCTATGCCTTCCTCAGGAAAGAGACCGTGCCCCTCGGTGGGGGCATAATGACTGTGTTAATGATGATCAATACGACCTGTTATGTCCGGTCCCCGGTCTCAACTAAACGTTGTGCCGGTCAGCAATAAAGTACAAATTCAAGTGTTTATTCGCGCACGTCGTGCAGCAGTCATACAACAGTCATTAACTAGCTGTCAAAATTTTACATTTCACTCTGCCTCAGGTTTCCTTCTTAACTCTGTTTCGAAATAATTATGAGTGGGGTTACGTTTCCATCAGGAAACTACAAAAATGTGAAATTATTCATTCCTTAGTGTCTCTGCTGAGTAGATCAACAATGAAGATGGTCGATTAAACAAAATCAAAACGATGAATATTTCAGACAGACTGTTATAAAAAAATACGTCTCCATAATATCACAGTGGGCTGTAGTAATACAGAAGCCCATGAAAACGGCACTGGCTACGCCCGTATAATACACATATGAGAAAAATAAATCACATTTACTTAATATGTTGTGTCAGTAAGCAAAGCTTAATCAGAATCGATCCACATAAGTCTGGTCATTACTCTCCCTTATCAAGAACGAAAGGAGATAAAAGCGGCATGTTATTTTTGGGGACGACATTTTTATGTCTCCAGAATAAGGAAATAACGGAGTCATAAATGGGATAGCGCGATAAACAAACTAGCCTCTCAGATAAGAGACTTACTCTTTGGTGGCGACCGACATACTTAATTGTGACTTTGTACGAACTTGAGCTCTTCTACATAACTTTCCCTTGCTGACTAAGAACAAAAGCTACAAGAAAAGAATCACTGATGTGATGAGGCCATTCATGAAAGAGTTAGTGGAATTAGGAATTAAAGCTGATATCGCCGACTCGGGCGAATAAAATCTTAAAAAGTGAATATAGCAGCAACGTAATTTTTTTTTAATCTTATTTATTTAGTATACAAAACCTTAAAATTATTATACAATTATCGCAAACCTGCAGAGTAGTTTGTGGGCGAAGAGCTCTCACTACAATTATATTATTAATTTTAAACCATTTTTAATATACATAAACAAGTTAACTACGTTTATTTAATTTTTTTCAGTCCATATGTAAACTGTATCCCAGGAACTAGCCAATATAATAAAGGAATTCAAAAAGGTGTTTTTTGTCTACTTAGATGGCACTATTCATAAATTTTATTAGTTACTTCGAAGATATTGCCAAAATTAACAATATTGTGTTAAGACAACTTCTCGCGAAACCACATATTACTTTATTTTTCGAGTAAATTGTTAAGTTTCTTATTGCAATAATATGACAACATGACATTTATGATGGAAAGTATGTAACAGTAACTGTACATTTAAAAACTGCGCAAACGCAACGCAACGCTACATACCTTACCATATCACACCATACCGTACCGTGCCGTACCGTGCCGTGCCGTGCGGTGCCGAGCCGAGCCGTGCCGTGTTGTGCCTTACCGTATCGTACCGTACCGTGCCGTGCCGTGCCGTGCCGTACCTTACCGTACCGTACCATACCATACCATACCACCATACCACACCATGACATGACATGTCCATTTTTGAGGACATCCAGCATGGACAGAAAGTAGCAGCGGCATAAGTAAATTTTATTAGTTCGAAGATATTGCCAAAATTAACAATATTGTGTTAAGACAACCTCTCGCGTAACCATATATTACTTTATTTTTCGAGTAAATTGTTAAGTTTCTTATTGCTATAATAATTATGACAACATGACATTTATGATGGATAGTATGTAATGGTAACTGTACATTTAAAAACTGCGCAAACGCAACGCAACGCTACATACCTTACCATATCACACCATACCGTACCGTGCCGTACCGTGCCGTGCCGTGCGGTGCCGAGCCGAGCCGTGCCGTGTTGTGCCTTACCGTACCGTACCTTACCGTGCCGTGCCGTGCCGTACCTTACCGTACCATACCATACCATACCACCATACCACACCATGACATGACATGACATGTCCATTTTTGAGGACATCCAGCATGGACAGAAAGTAGCAGCGGCATGAGTAAATTTTATTAGTTCGAAGATATGCCAAAATTAACAATATTGTGTTAAGACAACTTCTCGCGAAACCACATATTACTTTATTTTTCGAGTAAATTGTTAAGTTTCTTATTGCAATAATATGACAACATGACATTTATGATGGAAAGTATGTAACAGTAACTGTACATTTAAAAACTGCGCAAACGCAACGCAACGCTACATACCTTACCATATCACACCATACCGTACCGTGCCGTACCGTGCCGTGCCGTGCGGTGCCGAGCCGAGCCGTGCCGTGTTGTGCCTTACCGTACCGTACCTTACCGTGCCGTGCCGTGCCGTACCTTACCGTACCATACCATACCATACCATACCATACCACCATACCACACCATGACATGACATGACATGTCCATTTTTGAGGACATCCAGCATGGACAGAAAGTAGCAGCGGCATGAGTAAATTTTATTAGTTCGAAGATATGCCAAAATTAACAATATTGTGTTAAGACGACCTCTCGCGTAACCATATATTACTTTATTTTTCGAGTAAATAGTTAAGTTTCTTATTGCAATAATAATTATGACAACATGACATTTATGATGGATAGTATGTAACGGTAACTGTACATTTAAAAACTGCGCAAACGCAACGCAACGCTACATACCTTACCATACCACACCGTATGGTAAGGTATGCCGTGCCGTCCCGTGCCGAGCCGTGCCGTGTTGTGCCTTACCGTACCGTACCGTACCGTGCCGTGCCGTGCCGTACCTTACCGTACCATACCATACCATACCACCATACCACACCATGACATGACATGTCCATTTTTGAGCACATCCAGCATGGACAGAAAGTAGCAGCGGCATAAGACACCCTTCCACTGTGAGTGAAGGTGTCACTGAACGTTGCTGTATAAATCACTATTCTAACATTATACGTAATAATTATGTTTGTAACATAACTATGTTGCCATTAAACACTGTCTTGTACAGCTTTTATAAATAAAAAAAATACTAAACTACTATTACCTTGTACTATTTTTATTTTTAATGCACTAACCCGTGCTAAGGACAAATTTAAAAACCTATTTAGAGGCTAAAAATTTCACCCATGCCGGGATTCGAACCCGCAACCTCTGGCTATCCGTGCCAGCGCTCTACCAATTGAGCCAATGGGCGACTCACCGGCATCAGTGAAATTTTGAACCTCTTTACACTATTCTCTGTATTACGTACAGGCAGCGACATCTGGCTTAAGCAAATTGCATCACCACACAATTACCTTGTCACTGTAAATAAATTTTGACCAATAAAGAGTTATCTATGTCCGTAGGTGCGCTCTTTAGCATTCGTTACAGCATGCTTCATCTCCAAATCTAGCAAGTTGCGAAGCGTGCTCTGTGGTAAAATGTTCACTTCGCAAAATTCTTTCCGAATTTCTCTTTCGCAATTTTGTGATATTCATCCACTTCTCATAGTGTGCCCGTCGCAAAATATCCCTTTTGCAAAATGCCCACTTTTATGAATTTTTAAGAGTTAAATAAAACGAAAAATAAAGAGGTAAATCCTCTACATCGTTATTTATTAAACATACTTTGATTTTTTATTATAATCAGGTACAGGTAATCATAGTTTTTAATTTGACCTAATGTATTTAGATCACAACAAAACATTTTTTTTTCAAATGTGAAATAGGTGAAATTAAAAAAATATATAATTACGACATTTTATGCATGATTTCGACTTTTTCCCCGTAGTATTGGCAGAAGTTAATGATCTGCTTGTTTTTTGTTAATTTTAACTCTTTGAAAACAATGAATAACAATGGACATTTAGCGGAAGAGACATTATGGGAAGTGGACATTTTGCGAAATGAGCATTGAGGGAAAGAGACATTTTGGGATGGAGACATTTTACGAAGTGGGCATTTTGCAAGGGAGCGGCAAAGCTCAACGTTCGGAGAAACGGTTTGTGTTCTCCTCGAGACAAATAACATGTTCCATCGGATAAGGACCTGTCGTCGTCGGGGTCGTCTCGTCTCTCGTCGCAGACTTTTCTCCAATCGTTTTGCGGGAGATTGGAATGTTATTTCAAAGAGTTTTGTTATTTTCTTCTGCCTGCCCAAAAGCCTATTTGCCAGCGATAATACAACCTTGTATTTCCTCGATCCAGATAAACAAATTATTGTTGTCTGAGAAAATGCCGACCTATTTGTAGTGAAATATTAATAGAGGTTACCAACGAAGATATTTCACACTATACCATCGACGTATTTTTGAGATTCTATTTATAGGAGCAAATCTCCAAAAAAGATACTCTCTGTGGTGTAGCGGTAGCGCATCTGCCTACTATGCAAGAGGTCCCGGGTAGATAGAGCGGGGAGGTAGAGCGCTGGTACGGATAGCCAGAGGTTGCGGGTTCGAATCCCGGCATGGGTGAAATTTTTAGCCTCTAAATAGGTTTTTAAATTTGTTCCTTAGCACGGGTTAGAGCATTAAAAATAAAAATAGTGTAATCATGTGGGTACAGTGATATCGTTCCGATGTTAAACCTAACTGCAAAGTAGGTAGTCGGGGCTGTAAGTAATGCCATTTGCTTAAGTCAGATGTCGCTGCCTGTACGTAATACAGAGAATATTGTAAAGAGGTTCGAAATTTCACTGATGCCGTGAGTCGCCCATTGGCTCAATTGGTAGAGCGCTGGTACGGATAGCCAGAGGTTGCGGGTTCGAATCCCGGCATGGGTGAAATTTTTAGCCTCTAAATAGGTTTTTAAATTTGTTCCTTAGCACGGGTTAGAGCATTAAAAATAAAAATAGTGTAGTTTAACTTCCTCAAACAACACATTCATTCATTCACTTCACTCCTTATTGTATCTTATACTTCACATATTAGCTTTTAGAATATACCTCGGGCTCTAGAGTAGGCTTCGGTTTTCGCCGAAAGCACACGAGTGTAATACTACTTCCTGCTCTGTATAAAACTATTCTTCACTATTTTGAAAAGTTATGTAATTATTAGGTCATATTAGTTCCGATATTTCTATTACAAGAATATATCCGATTCTATCCGATAGTAGCCGAGGTATATTCTAAAGGCTAACAGACTATATCTCAGGATATCTTTTTTTACCTCCTTTTACAACACAATAATCAAAAAGTTTCAACATTACAAAGTCTGACAACGACTCGTTTAAAATTAGAATTTCAAAAAACATTCTAAATTTTTTTTTGTTTAAATGTGTTTTTTTGCAACTTTTCAAACCTCATAGTTAGTTAGCCCATGGCTACGCCTCTTTTATAAATTATCCCATGGGAACGCATTATCGAGATATTAAGTATCCTATGTCTCAATTCAGATCTATCGGTATGTCAAGTTTCACGTAAATACGTTCAGCCATTGTTGCGTGATTGAGTAACGAACATCCAAACATGTTCACAAACTGTCACATTTATAATATTAGAAGGAGTATTAATAAATGCCTCTCTCTTTATGATAGCATAACCAGATTTAACGACTAGCTAGATTATTGTTCACGTTCCTGCTTTCATCGCATTATTTACTAAATGTCTGGCGCCGGTCACAAGATTGGAAGAAAAAAAAATCTTTGCTCAATTAATGTAGGTAAATATCAACTAAAACACTTGGGTGATTTAGGTCAAGTCGCCTTTGTGCCGGGCTAGATGTGCGTGCGATAACTTGGTGTAATATTCAGTTTCGAAACATTGGCCGAAGCGATAGTTGGTATAATCAGCATAGTTGGCTCGTTTATTGATTTCGGAACTTTTCAATGCTTTGTTTCGGAAAGTAAATAAACCTAGAATACATTTCTAATTTAAGAAACATTATTGCAATTTATAGGTAGAGGAATATTACAATTTCAGTCCAAATTATAAGGTACCTACTTGAAAATCTCGAAAAAACTATCAGCTGTTTTATAAGTTCGTTAGAGATAGTGAGTATCGACATTTTGTATGGAAGTGCTGATATTTTTGTCACAATTTCAGAAATAATCCTTTGTTATTTATATTTTATTAACAGAGGACTATTTCACCCTATATGTATTAACCCTTTAGTTCGAACTTAATGAAATATCCCGTAAAAATGCCCAAATATTTTGTATAGATCATAAACATAACAATTACACAATATTCTGAAAGTCTTTACTTTGGTATGTACATACAAAGGTATATAGAATACTGAACATACATAATTATTATCCTATATAATAGCACAGTCAAAGAGAAGGATCCGAAAATTCGCGCTGTGTCCAATTTCCGTGGCCATAAAAGCTTTTTACGCGTTCGGAAAGGTCACAAAGCGGTAAAGCCGCTTAAATTGTGCGGCAGTACATTCCGCTATCAAATGCTTCCAGCAATTTCGTCCCAAATCCAGCTGCAAGCGAGCGGGTTGCACCGCCAACTTTGCCAATATATATCCAAAACTGGGCGTGTTTACTTGCGCTCGCTGTTTTTACAGCGCGAGGCTTTGAAATTGCGCCGCAAAATGATGTTTGCTTTCAATCTAACAAACTCATAAGTAGAGGAATTAAGTTAAAAACTAGCGGTTGCGGTGTTCTACGTCAATTTGCATGTCGAGTCCTCTTTGAGTCTATACGAAGAGCGTGATGCCACGGAGCGCGGTGTGCAAATAACAGGGTCGGAAAACGAATCCATAATTCTGTGTCAGGTGCACTCTACGGTACATAATCGTCTGGGCCGTGTTCGTCTGCGGGCTGCATTATGAATTTGTACTCCTTTGTTCAACATTTTTAATTTCAACAGTGAAATGTATTGTTCCCCGAACAAAAGACCGAGTGTCATTGTTGTTGGGTAAAGTTCATTTACATTCTGTGGTCGTGAGAGGCAACAGTATCAAATATGAATTCCTTTAGTGCTCATTGTGAGGCCCGGCTTCAAGGCTCGTCTGGCTTCGGAGTTTTTGGAAACAACCCGTTACGAAATTGTTCTTAACAATGTAAATTTCGAAAATGTTTGCCCTCGTACCTAAGCGCTATGAGTTTTGTTTACCGTGGACTCTTGTCTACGGTAAACAAAACTCATAGCGCCATCAACACTTTAAGCGAACTTTTACAGTCCAATATAATCGAGTATAGAATGTTCAACGTTGGAACACTACTTTATAACGTTTTTCGTAACATATACGTTTTGAATTCAATGGATTCATGTCTGTATCATATTCAAAAACACGTCGTACCGTATGGTTATCTGCGTTCTATTCGTATGAAAAAAACCCACAACAAGTGAAGCAGCCCGTCTATGTTTGTTAATAAAGTTTTATCGGCGTCCACCCTATACACAGTTCCTTTAGCACCTGGGGTCGGACTTTCCTATCAACGTTAAAGAAGTGCGTTGAGAAGGGTAACTGAGGTCAGCGGCGGGTTGTATAAAGGCGCGATTTGGTGGCAAATTTACAACAGTTCTCGGGCCCGCAATAAAGTGGGAGCAATCTCACCGCCGGCCACTGCCAAGTTATTTTGCAGGGTACTGCGCCGTGCGACTAATAAAATGACAAATAGCGGTCATGCGGCCCTCTAGAACTGTCTCAATTTACCTCCGTATCCAATTGTGTGCTTCATCTACCTACGTTCACTAATCCAATTTGTTTTAGATCAACTCGAGAGCGTTAAAGAACTTGAAATCTGTGTAAAATTGTTCATTAAAATTAAAATAAATATTTCTTCCTCTGTTGTTTGCTGGAAGAAATCTCTTTCAGAGATAAGTTTGCCTTTGTGTATATTATGTTATTTGTTATGTAATCCTGTTAAATGTTTCGTGTGCAATGAAGTATAATTAATTAAATTAAAATTAATAATGTGTTCAGGAGAACACATCTATTGGCCCACCTTGCATTTTCAGTTTCGTTTAGTCCTAGCTAAAAATTTATATTAATTACTATAGTTCATATTTAAAACAATTTGATCGAAAAAAATGGTAAAATGTATCAGGTTTAAAACTGCATCAATAGTTTTTGTTCAATCTAGCAATCATATTCAGGTACCTAGGGGTCATCGAAACCTAAACTCTAAGGTGGGCCAATAATGTGTCCAGGTGTATATCTACTATTGTCAATTGTAATTATTGCTAACAATAGTCGTCTTATTCGTTAATATTCGTCTAGAAAAACTTTCGGTAACCATTTAGTTAATGCGTACTTGGTTTGGTGATAGGACACCTCTAGAAGATAAAGAGATAGAGGGTTAAATTTGCGTCGCTTTCCTGTCAATTATGTACTTATCGATGAAGGCATTAAGACTCCAATTGAGCAGTACACACAACCACACTTATAAATCATTACAGCATTAGAGAAAATTTTGAATACCGCAATACGGGATAACTAGATACTAGACTAGAGTATAAATAGAAAAAAAAGTTAAAAAAGGTTTTTTGTCGCCGATTTCCTACTGAGCTTACAATTACCACGACGTCTATTGTCAGATAATTATGTCGATCAACCCTTCTTTTCCTGCTGTACTCTGTACTGTTCAATCCAGCTACTCCCCTTTATCTCAAAGATCGTTGTAGTTAGGTACCTCAGTGACTCCCACGGCCGCTACGTTCAGACCAGAATTTGACGCTGAAAACACCGAGTCATACGACAAAGGTCGTTGCCAGCTCATTTACTGTAAGAGCGGTCCGGCTGTGGAATGAGCTGCCGGTTTCTATAAGGCGCTCCCCATCTCCTGCTATATTTAAATATAAAGTAGTAGAATTCTTTCTTCCCAAATATTTTTTTATTTTCTTTTTCTCTGTAGGTATATACCATTTATTATTCCTATCATGCTTGCTATCATAACTTAATGTTTATGTATGTTTATAATAGCATTTATCTATGTAAGTTTATTTTATTACGTACATGAATATTCGATGAGCACCAACTACCCGTCTCAATTTCTCCTTCTCCAATCTTTCCGATTTAAAGTTGACTGGAAGAAATTGCTATCAGCAATAAGGCCGCCAATTGTACCTCTTCTTTTGTAACTGTTGTCTCTGTAATTATTTTCTGGTGTGTACAATAAAGAATATTCTTATCTTATCTTGTATTGCGCAACAGTCCTCGACTCCAAAGTGTCAGAATATGTATGTTCTGAGAATTCGGAGTACTTAGGCTTAATCAGTCAACTCCATGCCATACAGAAGAGGACTTAAGTGATGGCCCCAGATCCCGAGACATCGCTGGACAGAACTAACGACTATGAGGATAACAAAAAAACCTTTCTCCACTTTTTGTTTCTATTCATACTCCATTTTCTATTCAGCCCGTTTCACTGTGACTTTCAACTGAACGAGCTCGATATCGTGTTTGAACAAAGTCGCGGTCAACGCTAGTTTCGCAATAACCTTAATACCACTTACGCTTCGATCAAGTAAATTGTTACTAGAAATAGAACATTGGCCGGGCTCTTACAACAGTATGAGGTCAAACAGAAGGTAAGTGATTATCCATTAGGCGTGTGGTCAAGTATGGGTGGTAACAAAACAAAGCAAAGCTAGTGAAGCTTATGCGTGGAGTACAGGAAGGGTGCGGGAAAGACGTGACGCGTTGTATAGAGTTCGCGTCGTCGCTCCGTGTTATCTCTTTGGTGTATGCCCCATCGTTTCAGTGGTATCCTGCCTTTTCGCAGAAAATTGTAACGCTGATTATCATTTGCCAACCAACGTTTCACATATTTTTCACTTTGACAACAAACGATTTACAAATTTTTGTATGTCAACGTTTCATTTGGTAGGATTATTGTTAAGCTGATTATTATAATGACACAAAACGTTTTGGGTATTCATTATTTAATCAAGTCTTTTACTAGGCCAAACAACTATTAGATGAATAACGTTTCGTCAGTGTAACAGTTCCCTTTTCGTACATTGATATAATGATAAAAAAACAATGTTTACATGTATTTTTATTTAAGAAAAATATTACTACGATTAGAGGGGTGGCCGACGAGACTCAATCTGCGACAACAAAAATATAGGTGCGACGAAGCGCGTAGCGTAGCGGAGCGCGAAGGAGCGTGTTAGGTTGAACATGTAAGACGAAAGGTTCTCTGCCTTTTTGCAGAAAAAAATTCGGCCGACTGAATGAATATTACGCTAAGTATAACATATGCTACTTAAAAGTTGGCATTTTGAAATTCGTCATTATAAAAAGCAAACCAAACAAACAGTTGGCAACATGCGAGGTTGGGAAATTAAAAAAAATTATAAGAAAAGTTGGCAAATGATTATTCCGCTACATAATATTCTTCGAAACGTTAGTTGCCAAATGATAATCGGCCGAAATTTTTTCTGCGAAAAGGCAGAGAACCCGTTTCAGTACATACATTTTGTAGGTGTACTTAATAGTGAACTGATTCATAGGACGCCGCGTCTTTTCCGTGGCCTCGTCCTATGTCCTTAGTATTTACCCCACGGTTATTCTTATTAAATTCTTTATTGGACAAAACACAAAGTATCTAGTACAAAGGCACACTTAATGCTAAGTAGCATTTTTTTGAAGTCAACCACGTTTCAGTCAGACTTCTCGCATAAAAGAGGAGATACTGTTCGCATCTCCTCTTTTACCGACAAGTGTATTTATAATCGCTTTTTTATTATTGGCATTGTGTTAATTTATTGATCATAATTAATGGTATTGTTTATAAAAGGCGGTTCCTTAAAACACCCCTCAGAGGTAGTTTAAATAGTCTGTGGTAAAGGGAATAAAGTGACCACAAATCATTTAAACCTGCCCTAGAAGTGTTTTAGAGGAATCGTCTAAAACACTTTATAAACTAGACGGTTCATTATGAACAATAAAAAAAGTAGTTAAGTACACAGTGTTGCAAAAGACCTACAGTTTCGCCCTGACAGTGACAAATAAGGCGTTCAGAACGGATCCCGTCCCGTCGTCGGGGGCGCAGGGCGGAGAATATTGCGAATTTAATCTCGCAAAGATGTTGTAGATATCGCACAACCGAATTGCTGCATCGTCAACTCGCAACAAACACTGGTCTATATAGGAGCTACAGTCACTGCGTCCTTCATTGTTATATAGCGTCGTTCATATTTCGTATGTCAAAAAACATGATTTTCGTTTTTTCATCTAATTTGAAGGAAAACGTGATTCTGAATGAAAGTGTAAAACATTATAATCTTAGCCTGAGTAGGTAAGGATTATGATATGTTACTATCTTTGTAATTTTTGGTTTTTCCTACAAATTTTGTGAAAATACGTAGTTTTTTGACAAGGGATATCTTGCAATATGGATCTCATGGCGATTAACTATGTATGAGTATCGCGAATCATTAAGAAATACTACTGCGTCCTTTCTTTCTGGGTGTAAAGTTAACAGAAGCACAACCTTTAGATTTTGCTGCAAAGTTGTCCGTAATCCTGTACATTGTTAGCCTAGTAACTTATGTAGTCCCGAGACGGAGTTTGGCACCCCAGCGTACCAATAGTTGGAGGGAATAAGCCCGAGGTAAACAATGTGCTTTTCGGCAAACTCTAGCGGCCTCATTTATAAAAACACTATTCCATAAAAACACTTCTAGAGGCGGTTTAATTAATATTTAGTGACAACATTTCTTTGTAAAATGTCCATTACTGTCCACCATAGATTATTTTTGTCAGCGTTTAACAAATGAACATCGGATTTTCGCCTGTTTTTTTTCTGTGGCCCGTCGCCTTTTAGGCCACATTTATAATTTTCGTGAATATTTTTTAAAATGAATACTTTAGGTTACATCAATTTTACATAGCGTTGTAACTGAGTGGCTGTATAGAAAGTTATTAGCACAAACTAAATACAGATGCTATGTTATTAGAAAGAGAAAAGGAATATTGTCCAACAGAAATTTCAAAATAGATCCAGTTTTACTATAAAGCTACTAGTTGAAGACAATTTTACCTAGGGCAGAAAAGTATTATTTTCATCCCACTCCTCAAGCAACTTCAAACTTACTTTCCGAGTATGAATAATAAAAAATCCCTTTCCGTGCATGGAATCAACTGTACGGTTAATTTGCAAATAAGTGGATGAGGCTGAGTATGTTCCTATGATCTTCCTCTATATGGGGAGGTTAATTACTTATTTAACATTGCACAACTTAAACACTTCATTGCACGCAAATAATTACGTAACAAAAGAAAGTAAAACTGTCCATAGATGTAAACATAAATATATACCTCAATGCTATGACAGACATAGATAGAGAGACAGAGACATTCTGTATTCATGTTCTGACTTTACAATTGCTTGAATATACGGTTGGACTGTCTATTTTAATTTGAAAGTGACATTTTCTGCTCCAAATGAAAGTTAACTTTGTTTATCAATGTCACAGCGCTTTACGGATAAAGGGTCTGAATGTAAACGGGCTTGAAATACCCGAACCGTGGCATCAACAGGACTACGATGGGCTTCACATCAAAGCTGAGTTATTATTTTTAACTATCGTCGAACCAGGGAGACTTTATCTATAAAATATGGCGTACAGGGTTTTAAAAACTAATGCCTTACCCGAAGCTACTACATTATTCATAAAAAAGTGCAGGGAAATCAATTTTATTTAGTTTAAGATTCCGTTGTTCCAAATCCCAGACCAGACCATACCAGTTTTGTGGCGCTAAAATGTCAGAATTTGACAATTAATGTTCACGAGCTGCACATGCATCTTTGCGTGAGAGTGAGTTTCACGCTGGGTGTCGCACAATCTCACGCTCAGAAGCAAGCCAGGGTGGAATGTTACCGTGATAATTATGATAAACAAATTTGAAGCGCTCGTCTCTGCATGCTTAGGACATCATTATAGTTAATTAATTAATTAATTAATTAAGAGATTTCTTCCATAAAACCTTAGAAAATAGTAAAAACAGTAAAAAACGGGTCTATATGAGCACGCACAAAAAACTACAACAGTTCTAAATTATATACCTATTTTCACAGTACAAAGAATAAAATAAGCTACATAAACTAGATACCTATATAAAAATACATAAATATAAATAAGCAATACATAAATATAAAGCTCATTGGTACGATATAGATAGATAATGCTCGTTCAACCGATTTTTGAAGACACTGATTGTGAACTAGCCCATATGTTCTGTGGCAGTGCTTTTCACAGCCTAATCAATATTAATAATAGTCCTGGATTTATCAATACGATGCAGGGTTGCACTGGATAATTATCAAGGTAATTATCAACAATAATTATTATTATTTTTTTTTACTTATTTATACGAAAACAAACAGTCTTACAAAAACATTAACAATAGGCTAGTTGACTGAATTTGGGAAATGGTTTTATAACGTACTTTTAAGTGTATTATACAACAAATATGTGTTATTTTATGTAAAATTTAACATATTCAATAAGCATTTTAAATCTAAAAAAATCAATTTAAATTTCCCACAAAAACGCTCAAGACTGTCATGGCGTCTTGAGTGACGTCACGAGGTGGTGTACGGACACAGTTTCAGTAGGCGATTGTTAGTTTTCTGCTGTTATTTCAATTAAATATGACTTTCTCGTATTGCAAAAGCCGCATGGTGCCCCAGTGTAAAAGCACAAGAATATAAACACCAAATACATTATTTTTGTATGTCCCACACAAGCAAAAAATACAAAAAAGGTGGTTAACACTTGCGAGAAGGAGCGATCCTCATTGTTTATCGACAAATTGAAGAATGTGTTTTTGTGAAGATAATTTTGCTGCAACTATATGACGTAACATTTCTGATTTAATAGTGAAATACATCTGATTAAAAAAAAACTTATAATTAATATTTTAACACTTGTTTATTCTTAAATTGAAGTTTTAATATTACCGAATTCCGATGAGCAAAAGTCACTATTTGATACAAAAAATCTACCAAGCATTACGGGGTCAATACTGGGCAAATTATTGCCATTAGCTTTGATAAAACCTGTTTCCATCTTGCCTAATATGTTTCACTAAATAACTTTCAATACCTCTGCCTTTCTTAATAAAATAATAACAGTTGTACATTACATATCAAAATCGAAAATAGTCGTCAACTAAACACATACTAAAATGTCAACAACAACGATGTTCGCTACGACGTGACGTGGCACGCTCTGATTGGTGTTCACTGTTTCGTGATTTAATGACAAAGTTTTTCGAATTTATTTTCAGAAAATATTAATAATCTTTATATTTTATCATAAATAGCTTTGTTTTTTCCCATCTGCATATCATAATGAGTAGGTATTTAAAGACTTTCTTCCATTCGATTTATTCTTAGTGGACACAAGCCTATTGTCTTATAAAGAAATAGACCTATAATAGTTCTCCGAATTTACAATTTTTGAAAACAAAAAATAACTATATTTTTAAATTCCTGAAAAAGTAACATGCAATACCTACTAAACAAAATAAAGCATCAATAGAATTACAGCTAACAAATTATTTAGCCAACTTTCAGCCTAATAACTGAATTTTTGAATGAGTTTAGTGTGCTGCCGAAAATATCAATTTCACTCAACTTATCATATAAAGTTTACATGTTCGTCGGATAAAACGATTCTGTCCACAACGTGTGCCATCACAAGATAGTGAAAACAGGTCTCTCTTGCGTGACCCTCTACGGGGAACTTTAAAACTTATTTTATGTAACAGGGATGAGGAGTCAATAATATTATTAAGGATTTTAAAAAGTATAACAAGATCAGCAACAATTCGTCGGTGTTGGAGTGACGTAATTTTGTGACGCTCAGCCAGGCGTCCGTCACTCGCTCAAGGTCACGCGTTATATACCTGCCGCCCGGCGTATCGTCCACGATACAACTGACACAGGGCCGCTACGCCCGCCTGAGCGCTCGCACCGCACGTTTCCCGCGTTTACTACTCGAAATGACGAAACCACGTAATTATTGTGCAGTGGATGGGTGTAAAAGTAAAAAAACAAATGAAGAATTATCATTTTTTTCACTGCCGAGAGACGAAGAAAGGTAAGTAGTATTTTAAATCTTATATTTATTTCTTTAAACATTTAGGTAGGTACTATAAAAGTAAATTAAACACATAAAGGTAACTACTTTTTTTCGTGGACTTGTTAATTTTGATTCTAAATAACCATATCCGTTCTAACATTATTATGCGTAAGTGTCTCTGTCTGTCTCGTTTTCACGGCTGTACTGTGGCTATACCGAAAAATTTAAAAAATGCACAACAATCAGTCGTAAATTGATGGAAAATGCCAAAAATAACAATTTTATAATAGTTCGCTCCACGACTTTTAGCAACTGCTAACTCGCAACTGCTGAGTCGTGAACAACAAATACATGCACGACAAAGATGGGTAGTTACCATCGATAAAATATTACTACTTTAGTAATATTTGATCGATGGTAGTTACCCATCTTTGTCATGCGTGCGTGTATTTGTTTTTAATGTTAATTTAGGATCAACTAAATTGGCTTTTTAGTGTTTCGTAGTAAACATTAGAAACAAAACATGTTCAACAAACATGGATGTCAAATATTTACGTATTTCTCGAATTCAAACCAATATAATGTGGTCGACTCTGACCGCCACAATCCGCCCAATCCAAAAACTAAAATCAGTCTTGTCTGTCCCCGTCTTTTTACATATTTGTCTAGGAATAGAGAGGGACAAATAGAATCCATTCCATTTTCAGGATTAAACGTGGCGGTCAAAATCGCCCACAGTGGCGAAAAAATAAGTTTGATGCCTTAATGTTTTGCTTTTCAGACGCCGCAATTGGCTTGAGATAATAGGGAGGCCTGATCTAATAACAACTCAAAGAAAGTCAGCTTGTCATTTTATATAACATGTTTTTGACAAATAAATAAATAAATAAATATGGTTATTTTATTTCACAACATTTGTTTTATTACAGTAATAATCATCATAGGTACAACCCTAGCGCATTCGTGCGATGACGCGCTTGCACGTGAGTCGCACGGTGGGCAACACAATCTCGACTCTTTGAGCGGGTACTTATGGTATATTTCTCCTCGCTGTGAACAGTAGTTATTATTATTAAGATTTTGTAGGCTATTAAAGCGTAGGTATTTTCGCTTTAGTATGGGAGTGATGTATCTGTTACGTAGTAACTATTATCTAATCTGTGGCTCAGCTGAAGCAGCTTAGTTAGAAAAGTAATTATTGGTGCGGTAATCTAGATTTTTCAAAAACTTATTTTGTATCGCTTCGATCCCATCTATATGCACATTGTAGAACGGTCGCCAAACAGTGGATGCAAATTCTAGGCGACTGCGGACGTAACTATTAAATAGGGTTTTATAAGTTGAAGCCAGTTTGAAGGGCTTCCCCAGTCTCAAAATAATACCGAGTTGTCTGTAAGATTTATTTATTATGCTATTTGTATGGGACGTAAAACTAAGTTCTAAATCAAGTATAACGCCTAAGTCGTGGATTTTTTGAACTCTTTCAAGAGTTTTATTACATCATTTATATTCGTAATAAGTAGGATTGAGTTTGCGAGTAAAACTTATAGTATAACATTTATCTGGATTCAAAAACAAGCTATTAGTTTTACAAATTTGTTCAAAGTTAGCAAGGTCCCTCTGTAATAGATTACAATCATCCGGGTTACGAATAATTCTAAAGATTTTTGTGTCATCTGCATACAGTAATATGTCGGAATTGTTTACACATTTTATAATATCATTTAAATACAAAATGAATAATAATGGGCCTAAATGCGACCCTTGCGGCACACCCGAGCTGATAGATTTAAATTGAGACGTAAATCCCTTCAAAATTACTACTTGTGTCCTATTGGTTTCGTACGATTTAATCCAACGGAATAGGTCACCATGAATACCAAGATGCCAAAGCTTCCGCAAGAGAGTGTTGTGATTGATCTTATCAAAAGCCTTAGCGAAATCGGTATAGATTGCATCCACTTGGTACCCGTTATCCATTGCAGTAAGTACAATATCCGTAAATTCTAGAAGATTTGTGTCCACACTTCGACCCCTTAGAATCCGTGTTGATTTGGTATGATGTGTCGACTGACTACTAGAGAAAGCTGGTCTGTAACAATCTTTTCCAGAATTTTACTAAATGGACATAATTTGGATATAGGCCTATATTTTTCTATATAACGAAAATAGGCCTTGGCGGACCTTTAGGACCGTCCATGCCAATGTCAGAGGTCATTATACCACGACGCGAGCGCACAGCTGCAATCAGCTCGTCCTTGCAGCGCCGTCGAGTTAATCGCACGATGATGGACGGTCACAACGCAGGTCAGGCTTTTCTCCTCCCGTTGAGCCATTCTCGTCAACATCACCGATTGGTTTCGGCTTGCCGCAAACCGGATCAGGGTAACGATGTACACGGTGGACACTGTCGATGATGTCGTCTGAGTAAGGGAGACCAACCTTGATAAATAAATCCCTTATAGAAGAAAGAAAGAAAGAAAGACATTTATTATAGCAATGACGGTATTAAAATGCAAAGTGCATGAGGAGGAGGTGCATTGAGTGGAGGAGGAACTGCAAAGTAGGTGGTCGGGGCTGTAAGTGATGCAATTTGCTTAAGCCAGATGTCGCTGCCTGTACGTAATACAGAGAATAGTGTAAAGAGGTTCGAAATTTCACTGATGCCGGTGAGTCGCCCATTGGCTCAATTGGTAGAGCGCTGGCACGGATAGCCAGAGGTTGCGGGTTCGAATCCCGGCATGGGTGAAATTTTTAGCCTCTAAATAGGTTTTTAAATTTGTCCTTAGCACGGGTTAGTGCATTAAAAATAAAAATAGTATAATCATGTGGTTACAGTGATATCGTTCCGATTTAAAAACCTAACTGCAAAGTAGGTGGTCGGGGCTGTAAGTGATGCAATTTGCTTAAGCCAGATGTCGCTGCCTGTACGTAATACAGAGAATAGTGTAAAGAGGTTCGAAATTTCACTGATGCCGGTGAGTCGCCCATTGGCTCAATTGGTAGAGCGCTGGCACGGATAGCCAGAGGTTGCGGGTTCGAATCCCGGCGTGGGTGAAATTTTTAGCCTCTAAATAGGTTTTTAAATTTGTCCTTAGCACGGGTTAGTGCATTAAAAATAAAAATAGTATAATCATGTGGGTACAGTGATAACGTTCCGATGTAAAAACCTAACTGCAAAGTAGGTGGTCGGGGCTGTAAGTGATGCAATTTGCTTAAGCCAGATGTCGCTGCCTGTACGTAATACAGAGAATAGTGTAAAGAGGTTCGAAATTTCACTGATGCCGGTGAGTCGCCCATTGGCTCAATTGGTAGAGCGCTGGCACGGATAGCCAGAGGTTGCGGGTTCGAATCCCGGCGTGGGTGAAATTTTTAGCCTCTAAATAGGTTTTTAAATTTGTCCTTAGCACGGGTTAGTGCATTAAAAATAAAAATAGTATAACCATATGGTGCTTGTGAGATTTTTGGTGGAATTTAGCAAAGTAATTTTCACATTTTAATGCTATTATAGATTTCCGAAAAGTAACGCCTAATTCCATACAATATTAGTGAATTTATTTAACTACAGTGACAGCTTTTTGACATGGGAAGAAAGGACTCCAAAATCTTATACTGCCAAACTCTTGAACGAAAATGCTATTTGATTACCAACCACACTCTCCTATGAAAAGGCAACTCAAGAGGCCATCTCGAGTTACCTCGAGTCGTCATCTTTCTTTCTTTTTCTTTCATCTTCACCGATGGGATTTCGTAAGCTTATATACGCCACAACATTGTAATACTGTCTATGGTGCCCTCCATCATGAATGACTGCTGTGGCTCAGACGTCAAACAAAAAATGGAGGTACAGTACAAACAGCAAAGTGTAATCTGCAATCTTGACTTATTAATAGAGCTGTTAAGTTTGAACATGATATATTATATTATTTCCTCTTCCCATACATAATTTATTTATTAGTATGTATGTATGTGTATCTTAATTATTTATTAATTTAATTGTTTATGTATGTGGTTTAAGTAAGTTTCTATAAATTTCGTTGAATTCCTGATTTCAATATTTCTGTATTGCACCGACTACCCGTCTTAAATTTCTTTCATGTCTACGTCTATGGTTGCCTGGAAGAAATTGGTTTTAGTAATAAGGCCGCCATTTGTACTATATTTTTTATATTATTTCTGTTACTGTTTATTTCTGTGTACAATAAAGAATATTCCATCTATCTATCTATATACGATAGATACGAGTATATATACGATAGATACGATATACTATATACGATAGATACGAGTATATATCTATCTATATACTCGTATCTATCTATACCCAGTACTATGGTCACCAGGCAAGGACGCCAGTGTCTGTATTAAGCGACTGTACTTTCGACCTAGCATGTAATCGGAGAGACACTCAAACGTTTCTAAGCGGGAGCAAAATATCTGTGTACCTCGTGTAATATGTTTGTATTGAGAGGAGATTGTATGCCCTAGAAATCGTTACATGGAAACAAATTCGCAAATTTGCTTGAGCTGATTTGTGATTCATTTCAGAACCACTATGTACTTATAACTTGATAAGCGGGATTTTATTTATAAGCTTTCTTACATTCATAATATTTTTAATTCTCGTCCTTTTTAAAAACTGATGTTATTTTTAGTTTGTGGTTTTAATTTGTTCGTTTGTATAATAATAAAGCGTAAAGCATAATTATTAGGAAACAGACCAGATTTTTGTACGTTACTGGTAGCCATTAACGACCAATTCCTAAAAATATAGGATTTGTCGACAATCACGATTGGCGCCCCGTTAGTATACTTCCTGTTTTCTTATAGAGAAGGATGTTGTTTGTAGTCAAGTAGCATATTTTTTCGAAAACAATGACATACTGCCTGTTTTTCGTAGAGCAGCAACAGCCCTATCAGATGTGGTTGATAACATCTTTACGGATCAAGATTCGCTCGTGACTATTCTCGTCCTCTTTTGACTGCCTCAGCAGCTTTGATTTCTAAATTATGACAATGGATTTGGCCGTCAAATGGTTTAGTAGTTACCTCAGTAATCAGCAATCGCCAACAGCGAGTGCGAGTTGGGTGTCAAGATGGATCCCTTATTGAATCTATTCATCGTTGTGTGCCCAAATTGTGGGGTTATTCATACTACCTTTCATAGTACCTACTGATATTGCAATTTGTATACAAAACTGCCGCTACCAAGAGTACGCTGATGACCTGCAGATTTGTATTTCCTTCAATCTGACTAAAATCACCTCAGTTGTAAGCAGTTTAAATGAGGATTCGTACAGGATTTCAATATGATCCAAAGATACTGCCTTAGTGTCGAAACCCAAAAAGTCGCAATACATTTTATTGGGAGCAAAGATACATAGCTAAAGTTACCACTTTACCACAATTTCCAATCCTATTTAATTCTATACCTACTCACCGAGTCAAAGAAGTGTGCAACTTGTGTCTCATGGATCATGGACGAAAGTTTAGGGTTTGAGAGCCATGTGTTGAGATGGGTGCCACTTCAAACTTAAAACTCTATACATATTTTTTATTTACCAATATTCGTAGAATTACAACAGAGACCACTTTCTAAAGTAAATTAGTGTCTTGCTACGTCTCTTCGTTCTCGACCATCCTCATCCAGCTACTACCAGCAATCTGTCTTAGATCTTAGGGCCAGCGAACTTGTGAGCAACTGGGCAGTGAACTGGTGGAGCTGGCGCCCCCACTGCGTTGGAAATATTTCGCACACAGATCCAATGAAGAAATCACTTAATTATATTGAGCAAACGTCCCCCATCAGACAGACCTTCTCACAGAGAGAGTATGGACTTAATTTACTCACGTGCCCACAGCCGATTGGCAACTTTAGGAAATTTTAAAAACCGATTTTGAGGCTAAAAATTCCACTCATTGTGGAATTTTTAGCGTAAGTATTGTAAAGAGGTCCGAAATTTCACTGATGCCGGCACTTGCCCATTAGCTCAGTTGGGAGCGCGCTGGCACGGTTAGCCAGAGGTCGTGGGTTCAAGTCCCGGCATAGGTGGAATTTTTAGCCTCTAAATAGGTTTTTAAAATTATCCTTAGCACGGGTTAGTGCAACAAAAAGAATATAACTTTAAGCAATTTAATAGTGTAACTAGCCCAGTACTACTTGTATACATGTATAGGTAGATGTGCAATTTTTGAAGTGTCGGAAAAGGGAACGTCTTCCTAAGAAAGTGCTAAGACCGAAGCGGAAGTTTTCCAATCTAACTTTATGTTACAACTTGGAATCGTTTCAGTCTGCTGCTGCTAATGATGTGCACTGCAACGCGTGAATGTGTTTAATTTAATTACCCCTGAAACCAGAGATTTGTATTCGCCTCATCCATGGTAGCACGTCACACCTAACACTTTTGTTGTAAAGCCACCCTTAACGTTAGACAGTTTCGTCGAAGAATGTGCACTCTAATCAGATGATTAGAGTGCACATTCTTCGACGAAACTGTCTAATAGAGACTTAATAAAAATTGTTTTGCCAACGACAGGCTAAAAAAGAAAACTAAGTACCTATATAAAGTAAAGGCTGATATTGTGCTGTCGACTATATTAACCATACCGACTTACTATACCATACTATATATACTATATATTTACTATACTTACCATACCGACCATAATGGCAGAACTAAAATGTTTTAATATTTTCACATACCATGAGTGAGTGACAGAGAGACACAAGGTGAGTGAGCCACGTAGTAAATAGCAAAATAAGCAATAAAGTCAGTAGATAGATAGTTACTTATCTGGAAGAGATCACTTTTAGTGACGAGCCCGCCGCCAACTAGCTGACCCAGCGAACTTCGTACCGCCTAACAGTTGGTCCTTTAATTTTTTTAATTTTTTCTCACCGTAAGAACCATACTCGTACTTCAAGGAATATCCTAAAAAAAGAATTAGTGAAATCGGTTCAGCTACACTCGAGATTTGCGCTTACCAACACATTCACCGATTCATTTTTTTATTATAGATAAAGTGTTCTCTATCTATCTATTTATCTAGAGAGATACTTCTTTGTAGATGTAACCGAGTGGCTTTCAACGAAATTTCTAAGAATGCCAAAAGGCTGCGGCTCTGACCGTTAACTAGCACTCACGTAGAGAGAGAGTGGCGTTATTCAGTCATGTGTCACGCCGCCAAACGTAATGTTCCATATAAATAATCCCGAATAAAGCCTTCAGACAAAACGGGCGACACAAGTGGGGAAGAGTAGATTTATCTTCCCGGATCTAATCTTGTGGATAGCAGTTGCACAAAAATTTTTCGTCTCAATTTTCGCGACGCACCCCCGCCGATGGTAAACACTGAGACAATTTCCTTCTGCCTTCGAAAAACTCATTTGGAAGAACATTCGCCGAATAGTTACTTAAGAGAGTCCCGAGATAGTCGCTTTATACACGTCGCTCCCGTGTCAGATTAAACACCGATGTAGATAAAGTAGGGGTTTATTGATGAAAACACCGCGCGCACTGATGCTATCGAGTATTACGTTGAGCAGTTACACTCAGTGATAGTTAAAAACATAAATATCCAACTAGCGCTAAAATAACCCCAGGTTTAATTGTGAGAAGACGAGCGGGGCTTGTTAATTGAGTTGCCAATCGGAACGAGTGCAGTATTACCCTGGAACTATATTCCGTAATCTTGTCCACTAAAACGCGCAGTAGTGCAAAGGTGCATACTACGTAGTTACAAATGAGGACGAGATTACTTCACAATTGGGGATCGGATACACTTGGTAAGTTATTCTGATAATTATAAATATCTATGGAACTGCTACTGTCAGACAGCCATCTTGAGAGGTACCTAGATATTTCCACGGGTTATATTTGGTATCAATCCTTGTATTCCTCACTTCTGGGGCACGGGTCTCTTCCTGCATCGCAGGAAGGTTAGGCCATACTTAAATGAAGTCAATAGTTTGAGGTTAATGTGTTAAAGCAATCATCAGTTACGCTGTCATTTACTATTTATTGCCCAATTAATATTGTTACCGTCACGCGTGACGCACAAAATGAACCAATCACAAAGTGAAAATATACATACGTATAAACGCATTTATTTTCTTGGAGGTAAAAATGAAAGCGTCGTAATAAACTAAGTAGCTACGTTATATACCAAATAAATCAACGACTACTCGGCGAACGGACTTTCTTACATCCTCAGAAAGAATAATAAACAGAAAACATACATCGAAAAAACACACGCCAAATCAAAGTCAATTCGGACCAAAAACACACGGAGAAATAAATTGGAATTCTTTTCACAGACACCTTACGGGATCCATTAAGGAGCGAGCTAATACGGTCGGGATTGTTTAAGAGTTAGTTTAAGATTTAAGCCAAATGGGGAGAGCACGTCGTCAGCAGGGGTCGTGAGCCGCTGGGATCAAGTTGGGCCGTGGAGTGGACTCCCCAACTCACCGCTCACGTAACTCACTCCGTCTGATCACTCCTATAATTCCACTTGTTTCTAATTTGTTGGCTAACTTACTTTTTTATTACTTGCTAACTAGTAAACAAGGCTGCCGGGAAAACATATTGCTAATCTAACGCCTTTTCTACACGGGCTCAGTACGTGACAGGAATAAAAGGTGCAGGAATAAATTAGGTTGCCGGTTTAGCATGTATGCGCGTTGCTTCGTTGATAAGGGGCTGGTTTCTGATTGATTAAAAGGACAGCGAGATTTACCAAGTTGAGACTGAATGATTTAAAATTAGTTCAAGCAATAATTGACCCAGTCGTCGTCGTCAGGCTATTCTAGTCCATTGCTGGACATAGCCCTCCCCTAAAGAGCGCCACGTTGTGCTATCATAGGGGGTAATGCCCATAATCCCCACGCTGGGCATGCGGGTTGGGGATTGCAGTTTGGTGGAATTGTACTGGAGGGGGCGCTGCTGCCCACCACCCAATTGGTGTCCCTTTGTCGCCTTTTACGACACCCGCGGGAAGAATTGGGTCAAACGCTAGAAAAAATAAACATTGAATTAATCCAAAGTCTAGGTGATATTGATAGACATGGAAAACGATGAATAAAATGAACACAAAGGTAATCAAATCCCGCCGATCACGGAGTACCTAATGGCGCTCCTCCAGGGAAAATACACGAGTTAAAATTGAATTATTTCGTACTCTTCACGATTTTCACGGCATAGGAACCATTGGAAAATTATTAAATCAAATCACGATTGCGGACGTGAGAAAGTAATCAAAATTTATTATTCGTGCTCTTCGATTTTGAGGATATTAGGTCGGTAGGTACAAGAAAGCAATTCTAATTTCCTGGTATCTTTCCGGGAACAAAAAATAAATGCTGCAATTTGGAAATTTGTAACTTTTATGTTAGTATTTTTAGGCTTTACTTTATGCAATAATGTATTGTAATGTAATTGCAGTTTATTATAAAAGATCATAATTTACTTATTCCTCCGCCCTACGCATGCGGAGGAATAAGTAATTCTAGTAATATAGTAATTCTATTGTTCTAAAAGTAACCATGTTAGTCATGTGATTTCTGACCTTGTGGAGCCCAAAGCCTGACAAGCTAGACACTGGGGTCCCCAAGTGTCCGAAATTGCACTTTTTGTTGCATCTTTTTGCACGCATTTATATTAGTAAAACAAAGCAATTGTTCGCGAGGAAACTTATACTACTTTTGGATGAATTCTAAATATCAATGCGAAATGTAAAACACTCTTAAAGAAACCTCTAGCGGTGGTTTATAATTAGCTTTATGTCATAAGAACGCTCCAAATTATCAGTCCGCTGCGTAATAATTTCTTAAACTGAGAGTGATATTGGTTTTATAATAAAGGGGTAGAAAAACTCAGAAAAGAAAACTATCAAAATAATAAAAATATTTCTTTTGTGTTTAGTCATAAAAGGCAAAAAAATCAAGGAACTCTATTATATTATTAAATTTTGCCCTAATAATATTTTCTAATAAATTTTCTAAGGGTGGAGACTCAGAAAAACTTTTTACGATACAACTCACATATTGATAAACGTTTCATACATTACAAACACCGTATCACGCCATATTTTGATCTTAATTTGTATGGGGCTTTTAAGTACCACGTGACCCGCCTGAGCGCTATTATAGGTGTCTTCCTCCTACCCGCCCTTGCGCACGCGCGGGTGCGAGGCTGTGTTCTCGGCAAAGCCTAAGGTCTACCATAAAACGCAATTTTTTTATAAAAAAAATATTTTCGCCTTAGCCTGCCGAGTTACTATAACATTTGTGATCGTATGCACTAAACTGCGTTTAGTTAACCTACATTATGTAATGTTCATGAAATATAAAGACTCGTTTTAAACAAACAAAAGTACCACGTGACTAGGATTAGTTCAACAAGTTATATTTTTAAAACGGGCCAAGTGCGTGTCGGGCCTCGCGCAGTGTAGGGTTTCGTAGAAGGAGGGGGTTTTAAACTGCTTGAAAAAACTAATAACTATTTTATAGTTTTTTTTTAATTTGATTTGTACGAAGTCGTCCCATAACTGGTTAACTTGGAAAACCTACTCGTACTTAACCGTGATTGTTTTTCTTTTATGTTCATTATTACGTGCAACTTATCGGATTTTATTCACGTTTCTAAAATCAACTGTGTAGCTGCGAAGAAGGAGAGAACAAAAATGCATTTTGCAAATTTAGATTTTTTTTTCTGTATCGATTTTACACATAATATAACATAACCTCTCGCCTGTCTCCCAGAGGGGTAGGGAGAGACCAGGAAAAGTCACTTGCCACGATCCTGACAGATCATCCTTCGCTTCATCAACGTTCATAAGTCATTGCATAAACGCTCGCACGGGTACTTTTTATCTTCGCCTTTGCTAATATATCGTTATATTCTATTGTTACATGACAAACAATGTAACATTTCAATTTCAGCTTTTGTAGCTATTGGTGTCTAGTATATGTAGCTATCATGTCAGGCGTCAGTATTTTAACACCCGGAGTCATCGAAGCGTTACATTCGATCTTAAATTAAGCTTAAATCAAGTTACATTTGGGCTTAAATAAAACCGAGAAGTCGTGGCCTAGCCGAACCGAGTGATTGGAATCAATCACTTGAGTTAAGAAACAACAGGCGCGGTCAGGCGCGGTCAGGTGCAGGATGGGCGACCGTCCTGTGACTACCGCTAGTGGCCTTTTTTTTTAGCGCTTCCGTGCTTCGCAAGGCACGTGAAGCCGTTGGTGTCACGTAATCGCAGTCGTTAAACCATGTCAGAGGCCTTATGAGTGGCTTGATAACTTCTGACAGTAAGACCCGCCACTGTCTTACAATCCTCCACCAACCCGGTCTTGGCCCCTGTGGTGAAGTATGGCCTAACCTTCCTGGTATGCAGGAAAAAACCCGTGATCCAGCAGTGGGGACATACAATTAAAACGCCAAATAAAACAACGGCTGACTAACACCGTTTATTTAATGGGAGTCTAAATAAATTTAACCGGCCCGCAAAATAATTCAAATAACTAGACACCGAGCGTAAACAATAACAACAGCGATCGGGCTACGCTCATGAATAAAATTATGTTACCCGAAGAAATATTCAGTATAATCTGTCGTGAGTGCCACAGGAAGGTTCGCTATTGCTCTTCGGGGCGCTGTTACTTTCATTTTAACTGCCACAACGATGTGAAAATATTTCTCAGCTCGGTTATGGCCGCCGAGAGGGCGGACTCACAGCGACGCCAGCGCGGCTACATTACAAGAAATATACGCTCCCTAAGAACATTTTCATTCGCAAAAAATGTGTTTATTAATAATAGAGACCTTTTCTTGTCAGCTGCGGCCGTGGACACATACTCAAATTATATTAAGAGGAAGTCCTTGTGGACAGGCATCTCACATAGGTAAAAAAAACCGTCAAGTGCGAGCTGGATTGGCGCATACCACATTTTTTATGCAGCCTTTAAATGCCCCACTGCAGTACACAGGCCTGCTCTCAGGGTATGGGCTTAATTACCGCGCGCGCCCACCGCGCATTGGCAATTTCAAGGGGTGATATTTGAATACCTTAAACACTAACGATTCCACACGATATTTTCCTTCACTCACGGTTAGCAACTGGTATTGCTACTATGACTTCACAAATGAACTTAGAAAACAAAGTCTTTGTATATGCCCGCACTGGGAATCGAACCAGGGTATCCCACTTCCGAGTCCATTGCTATATGCACTGGACTACCGCCGGCTCATAAACCAGCTCTTGTACCACCATAAATATAATTAAATAATTCTTGATACTAACTTCACTTTTCATTTTCACTTCTTAGAACTTCTTATAACTTTAAAAATCCTAACTGCACTTCTATTGTAATCAGGGATGTTTTCTCGTGGTCCCATTATTTTATCCCGTTAACGATAGTTATCTCTCGTTGTCCTGTTATTCTCAAATAACTACAGTCTCATTTTTGATTCCGTAGAATTCTGACAGTTATAATTTTTTGATATATCAGAGATTACAAACCTTTTGGGCCAGGCACATTTTTCAATTTCAATAAGAGTCTGAATATCTGAGTCTATACATTTTATTTGTTAGTGAATGTTTCCATTTTATAAAGTGCGGTGCTTGACATTAAAAGTGAATTTACGACGAGTGATAATTACGTCTCTTTTCGTCACAACCAGCAAAAACCGCGCAAGTAAAGATAACATATTTTCATTAAAATCTTTAATCATCATTAATACTAATATCACTATGAAAATTATGAAAGAGTCTGCGACTGTGTCAATCAAATCGTCGAGAGTGCACATCTTATCTTCTTCTTTGATTGTACGGCTGATACATTCTTGCCATTGATCAGGAGTAACGTTACTAATACTTTCCAGTAATAGTTTTTTAACTTCCGCCATTTTAAAACTTCTGTTGTGTGAAGTTTTGAAGTTTTCATTTCAATTGAATAAAAATCAATCAAAGTGACAGACGCGACGTGACAGCTAACATTTTATTCTTCTAAAAAGGTTTATGCCCGGTTTCTGAGGTTCACAGTTAATGGTTCGTTAGCTATAGAATCAATAAAGTTATCAGTTCAATAAACGTCAGTTAACTGTCAATGCGTTTCTGAGTACACGGAGGACGGTCGTATAGTTATCGAACCGATAAGCAGTTCACCATTCCGCCACTAGATGGAACTATTTTGAAGCCTACTCTTAACATACGCATTTCATCTGTATTCTACTGCAGATTCAGGTTTTGCATACATAAAATAATTAAAATAATTGTTTTAAATCAACTTACAGTAAGATTTTTTTTTAAAAGATGAGAAATTTTTTTCATAACCTAAACCAATAATTTATCTTTACCACTGTCAAGAAAAAAAGTCAGATGTTAGTTTTGTGCGGCAATTTTGTTTATCAGTTCTTACTTGTCCAAACTTTACATAACTGTATGTTAATCTATTTTTCCTTCTTGATGTACCTATCTATTGTTCTAATGGAACCTACAAAGGATGCCGGAAAACGGAGCAAGAACTTTACGCAACGAAAAAAGTTATTGCTTATCGAAATAGCTAAAAAGTTCGTTTCGATCTGATGGAACGACAGTAGAAGGCAAGAAAAAAGCTTGGGCTGCACTCACTAATAAATATAATGCCGCCTGTGGAAGTGGCCCTTAGAAGTGAGAAACAATTGCATGCGTTTTATGACACGCTGAAGAAGAAGGCTCGAAGAAACTTAAGTGACGACAAAGTATGTAGGTTTTCTTTTACTCTTTCATTTCATATTTTATAAGTTAAGAACCTACTTAACTTATAAAATATTAAATGAAAGAGTAAAAGAACATACCTACTTTGAAACATAAAACCTAAGTAAATTTTATACTCAAGTAGGTACATACGTTGAAAAATATAATAAAGTTTTCTGTAATTAGGTGGGTGTACTAGGAGCACCCACGCAAAAAGCTTTTTTTTTAAATCAAATACCTAGGTAGTTGCAGAGTTCAGCTGACTCCATAGTAAGAATGGTTTATAATCATATTTATTGTATGTACTTTAATATTAATCTTACTATTTTAGGCTGGAATGTACAAGACAGGACAGTATCCTTATTGAAACGATATCTTGCTTGGAATTCCTCATCCGAGAACATTTCAAACGGATTTCTTCGGGACCTCAAGTTTCTCGGTACAGAAATATGTGCAACAAGATAAAAATAATAAGACTGGTTGTTTTTCACAAGAGAAACACAATTTATGTAAAATAACCTGAACTGTCTAATGTCACTTAAAACGTCAAATAAAGTTATGGATTCGATAAACGACCAAATCCGGGCGGTTAAGTTGAACGAAGTTTAAACCAGGTTTACCTTTTGCATAGGTGTTTAGAAACGTAAAATGTCAAGTTATTGAATCAATAGCGTTATGGAATAGATAAACTAGGTTTAAATGGACCTCAGAAACCGGGCATTACTAAACCTTAAATTAGGTGGTGGTGTTGTCAGCTCTAGAATAAAATAAAGTAATTAAAGTTAATTCGATGTATTGTTCATGATATTGAAATATTTGTTATTTTTGTATTAAGTCACTTAAGCAAGTAAATACGTAGATTTAACCTTATGTAGATAAAACAAAAAAATACGCAGCATTTAATTTTTATTATTCTGAAATTGGTCAAATTTGTCTCTTATTCGGTGGAGAACTCTTTTAGTAGCAACACTTACGAAATGTCAGAATTCTACGGAATGAAAAATCAGACTGTAGTGTGAGACGAGCAACCGACGACGCGAGCTCCGTCTCTGCTCACCATGACTAAGCTCTGCGAATCGGAGCGAAACCTGGTCGGACTTTTCCGATATAACAACACCCGTAAGTAAATCCGGACTAAAAGTCTACAATGACCTTGTTTCACGTCATCATAAAGATATCATAAAGGGACCCTGTGCAAAGTTTCAACTTTCTTATTCCAACGCTTGGACTGCTTTTTCAGAGCTGCAACTCAATTTTTTTTACTTTCCACTCGAACATTCTGCGGGTAGGTTCGAAATAAGAAAGATCGAAAGTAATTTGCTCCCACATTTTTTTTATTAATTATAAAATAGCTATACTTAATTTTTAAGTGCAAAACAGTATTTAATTGATAGCACAGAGTAGTACAGTCCAGAAGTTATGTGATAACCAGCACACTTAACTACCATATCACCACAACTTCACCTCAAACAACGGTCCCAACAGCTGCACTCTGCCAAACAACCATTTGGACACAATGGCGCTCTAACCAGTCTGGAGAAGAAATTCACAGCAAGCATGGCCTCATTTGAATCCAGAATGTCATTGGCTGCACCCACTCCCACAACTATGGAGCAGCTGGCCAACGAGTTTGCTGTCTTCAAGTTATGCATGCTAGAAGCGATCGAGCTGCTCCGGGCACAGTTGACGGCTTTCTCTACACAGCTGGATGACATCGACAATGCGGCGCGAAGGAAGTTTCTTTATCTGCTGGGTGTTGATGAGGCAGACGATGAGAACCTGAGCTCCCGAGTGACCAATGTATGTAAACAGAAGCTCAAACTGGAGAAGTTCACAGCAGATGACATCAAAACATGTTATCGGCTTGGAAAACCATCCAAGAACCAAACTCGACCACGACCCATCTTGGTAAGGTACTGCAGCATGTCAGTCCGTTCCGAGGTATGGCAAAACAAGACTGCTCTTAAAGGTAGTAGCATCACGGTGACCGAATTTCTGACCCCAAGGGGTAAAGGGCTGTTCCTTGAGGCTAGACGTCGTCATGGCATCCATAGGTGTTGGTCGCTAGACGGGGTCGTATATATGAAGCTTCCAGATGGACACAAGATCCAACTCGACACTCTACAACAATTGGATCAGCTGGACCCAACGTCTGCCGAGTCAACGTCGGCCGAGTCCCCAAAGATGTCTGTGCCACCTGGGCCTGTTGCTTCCAAAGTCCAGAAGAAGGCCTCCACAAGATCCACCAGACGCATTCAGCCTGCGAGGAAATAGACGGGAAGTGACGAACTAACCAAATTATGTCACCGATATTGTTAACTTTATCACTTTGAGTAGAGGTTAACCTTAGCATCCTTGCGAAGAGATTTGTTTACTCTCTTGAGATATCATATTATCACTATGTTTATGGTATCGCTTCTGTCCTCAGAATGCTTTAGTTATTATTCTGAGCTTCTGTCGTATTTTTGTAGTGTAGATAGCGCTTTTTACTGTTTTTCGTGTTGTTATTGTTACCACAGAATAACTGTCTATTTTTAATGTGATTTTTTCACGGATATCAAAAAAAGACGGATGCCATCTCGCATTGAAAGGGTGTGAAGCACCCCTAGTCCGACACTTTCTTGTGCATACACGAGTTAACTCACACATATACACCAAGTCGATCACTCTGCCGCCATTACGCTCCAGTCAGCAGTGCCAGTAAGTCTTGTTTGACACAAAAGAAAATTTTAACAAATGTCGTCTTGTGTGGTACGTCTCTCACTTCTCAAAAAAATGCAAAAAGTCTCATGGGAGCACCTACCATGCGTAAGTAATGTTTTAAGTTACTGATTCGTGATATTTTTCCTTATTAGGTTTTGTTTACTTTTCTTTATTTACTTACAAATTGGGATGTCAAATACCGCAGTGATACCAGTTTTTTTTCGGGAAAAATTCCCGAAAAGTAGAGAAATATGTATTTGTTGCATTTATTAGTGTTTTTTTATGGAGTTATGGAAATACGCAACCGTAACCCTTATAAAATAACATATCTTTAAATATCTAATTGTATGAAATTTGCCGCCTCGTTTCTGTACAAGCCGTGCTGTGTGTGGACATATAACAACGTTGTGCGTGAGCCGTCTATTTCTTTTTATAGTGCCAATGGCTATACCAGAAACATAAAAAACAAGAGATAACCTACAATAATTATTGACAGCTGACATCCAGCTGATATTAGTTAAGTTTAAAAACCTATTTAGAGGCTAAAAATTTCACCCATGCCGGGATTCGAACCCGCAACCTTTGGCTATCCGTACCAGCGCTCTACCAATTGCGCTGGTACGGATAGCCAGAGGTTGCGGGTTCGAATCCCGGCATGGGTGAAATTTTTATCCTCTAAATAGGTTTTTAAATTTGTTCCTTAGCACGGGTTAGTGCATTAAAAATAAAAATAGTGTAATTAGTTAAGTTGTCAAACACCCGCCACCGTCGTAGGTGGCAGTGATATTACTTAGATATTTTGTATCCTAAACTTTCCACTTATTTGTCACATGTGATAATGTGAGTAAATTGAGCGCGTGAGTTAGTTGGTGACGCTGTTTCACGTTAATTTGTAAATGTAATTAGTTTCTCTTTCTAATTCTTGTTTCTTATTCGTTTTTATCAATGTTTTAAAAATTGAAGAAAAAATAAGAGGCAGTTGTTATAGATATCTGCTACAAAAACACTAAATTTGTCTATTCCAAAACTCCCAAATTTTTTTTATACAAAACTTCACTTTATATTAGCACCTTAAAATAAGTAAATATAGTTACACCCGATTTGATTCTTTAGTGACAAACTAAAAGAAAGTGCTATCAATGCTAGCTAACATCTCAACTTTATGCAAATAAGCATCCGATTATCCGATCTCTAGTCATAACCAATCCCTCAATCGAGGCCCCACTTCCTTCATAAAAGCCTTTTAAGTCACTCAGTAATGTATGATAAAAGTAAAACCTTCACTAGATTAGGTAAGTTTACTTTTCTGATAACATGATTTAAGGCGTTTCGGAGCAATTCATAACTTTTTTATAGAACGTTTTATCTAAAAGTGAACATGAGAAATCTTAACAACTGTGATAACTATTTTTCAAACTTACAGTCTAGAACATATGATCATTAGATTAGAACTTTAATGGATTTCCTTTAAACCGGCTGTTTTTGGCGGAAAGTGATTGAAGTCCGTGGTTGTTGATTGTAGTTTCTAGACTGTACGAGTATGTTTAAAAAATAGTTGTCTCAGTTGTTAAGATTTTTCATGTTCACTTTTAAAATAAAACATATTATAACACAACTTATGACTTTTTTCCATTGGTGACGCTAGTTAGCACCCTGAAGCACCTTGATTCTCTTGATTTGAAAAAGTGGGCAAAGTGATATTAGTCTGGCAACACCGATGGCACGCATACATAAAGAGACGGCGGCCATTTGTCTGCTTCCCTCGTGATTATAGAAGGTTCCATCCATCTTTTTTTGACATCCGTGGATTTTTTAACGTCGTGTTTGTGACAGTTACCACAAAGCGACATTTGGTTACGTTCTGAAACTTATAAAAATTTATACATTTTTGATTGTCGATTATGGTTAACAAATTCTTCAACTTTGTTTACTCTATCTGGTGAACCGGTAGTTGACGTGTAACTGGGCTCTCTTCTGCTTTGCTCGGTGTAATTTTTAATTTACTGTATTTATTTAAACTTACCCATATCTATCTTATTTATTTAGTATTAATATAGCAATTATTTAGTACATGTATATTTACTTAACTATATAAAATGGATCTATATTCTGAATTGTTCCACTCTCTCGACTCATCTGACTCGTTCAGTGATGCTCTGGATGAATCTGGGGCGCCCGTTTCGCTCAGTGACCTGCTTCACAACACATTCTCTCCGCATCAAAGGAATCCGAATGTCTGCCATATTAATGCTCAAAGCATTCCTGCACACCACTCCGACCTTCTCGCCACCTTTACCAGAAATCACATCCACGCGTGTCTGGTCTCTGAATCCTGGCTCAAACCCTCACTACCCTCATCGATCTACTGTCTACCTGGTTACGTTCTCATCAGGAACGACCGAATTGGTAAACAGGGTGGTGGGGTTGCAATATACCTTAAGTCTGAAATTAAGTACCAAATCGTTTTCCACTCGCAATCTACTAACAGTGACTCTATGGAATATTTGTTTCTCGAACTGAACTTTAACACCACTAAGTTCCTCTTGGGGACTGTGTATGCTCCACCAGGTACCGACTATTTTGACACGCTGGATGGATTGCCGACCATACATCTGCCAAATTACGATCATGTTGTCATTATGGGTGACTTCAACACAAACCTCCTCGTTGATAATGTGCGCGCCTGTAAACTTCTTTCGTTAACTTCTTCTGTTAATCTTAGTTATCTTGATTTAGGGCCCACTTATCATGTAAACGACTCATACACTTTACTTGATCTCATTTTCTCCTCAAAACCCGACCGTATCACTGCCCATGGCCAATTTACTGCACCCGGCTTCTCCAATCATGACCTCATTTTTGCTTCATATAAACTTAAAATCCCTAAATTTAAACCCAAAATTATCTTTTAACGTATCTTTGCTCGGATGGACTTGGCTTAGCTCAAAGCAGATGCTGAAAGTATAGACTGGTCGCGGCTGTTGCTTCTGGGTGCCGTGGATGAGAAGATTGACCTATTCAACATTACAGTGAAATAATTGTGCTCTACGATGTCCACGCTCCGCTACGTCCAGTCAAAATGAAACGTCCGCCAGCACCGTGGATTACTGATGAGATCCGTGTACTGATGGAAAAGAGGGATAACCTTCGTAAAAAGCATAAAAAGACTCCAACAGAAGATAACTGGAAATTCTTCAAGACTGCCAAAAATCGCTGTAACCAGGTGATTAGGAACGCAAAACTTCGCCACATCTACTCTTCTATAGAAAAATGTTCCGCCAATAACATCTGGCAATTTCTGCGTACTCTTGGATTTGAAAAGTGTCGGCAGGATCTGAACCCGTCTCTTGACGTGAATGGTCTGAACCGACACTTTTCATCTCCCCCTCACTCTATCGATCCGCTGTTAAAAGCTTTGACTGTAAAGTCTCTCACAACGTCGCCCGTAGCTTCCCCTAATAGTTTCTGCTTCACGCCGGTTGCTGACTCGGACGTTGAAAATATTATCCTCTCCATCCACACCAAGGCTGTAGGCCTCTACTATAGGTCGTGACCTACTATTGCCGATCCTTAAGCCAATCCTTCCTGTCCTTACCCATATCATAAACTGTTCGTTGTCCTCCTGCTCCTATCCCTCTCAATGGAAAATGGCTTACATGGTGCCAATACCGAAAACTTTACTTCCTACCGAATTTAAGCACTACCGGCTGATCTCGATCCTTCCTTTCCTATCCAAAATCCTGGAACGTGTGGTGAATCGTCAGCTAATGGCTTTTCTCCACACCAACCAACTACTTAACCCATTTCAGTCAGGATTCCGGTCCTCACACAGCACTTGTTCCGCCCTCATCAAAATTACAGATGACTTCCGTTCCTCTATTGATAATCGACAAGTTACGCTTATCGCTCTACTGGATTTCAGTAGTGTATTCAATTGCGTTGATAACGATATCCTGCTGGGTATCCTCCGCTCCCTCAACGTATCAGAGTCAGCAGCCGCGTGGTTTCACTCGTATTTTCTTGTGCGCCAGCAGCCTATTCGTACTGATGACATGTTCTCCGACTGGTGCGAGGTCACTGCTGGAGTCCCTCAAGTGGCGTACTTTCTCCTTTACTTTTCACAGTAAACATTAACACTCTCACCTCAGTAATAGACTTCAGTGCCTATCACCTGTACGCAGACGATCTTCAGATCTATTTGCCGTCTAAACTTGACCTGCTTCCTGTTGCGATACTGAAAATGAACTGTGATCTAACTGCTGTTAACTTATGGATTGAGCAGTTTGGTCTCTTAGTAAATCCGGCAAAGACCCTGGTGATGATTGTGGGCGGAAGGGCTTTGCTGGCTAGGATTGATATGGCATCTCTACCCCAGGTACCTATAATGGCACCCCGTTGCCGTATTATAGAGAGGTAAAGAACCTAGGTCCCACATCCAGAGTAACCTATTTTGGGACAAGCATGTTTCGGAGATAATTAGGAAAATCTTCTCAAGCATGCACTCGCTCAAACGTATGCAGAAATTCCTGCCATATTCCGCCAAAGTTACGTGAGTCAACGCTTTGTTGCTCCCAGTCATCGACTACGCAGATGTGTGCTACTCTGATCTCACGGAAGAACTTCTCGACAAGTTGGATCGACTTCTTTACGTGTGTTTACGTTACATCTTCGGCCTTCGTAAATTTGACCATATTTCCCAATACCGTTCCCAGCTAAACTGGCTAAACATCCGCCACCGCAGGAATGCCCATATCTTGACGCTCCTCTATGGCGTTCTTCATGATCCCTCCTTCCCCCATTATCTCCGCGAACGTTTCGGCCCACGTGGCGCGCGTGGTTGCCTTCAGCGCCCATGCAAAGATTTACTCCTCGAAATCCCAGAGCATAATACAGGCAGGCTATTCGACTTCTTTTTCTGTGACAGCGGTGCGTCTGTGGAACGCGCTACCGCTATACATTCGCCAGGCACGGTCAGTTGGCGTCTTTAAGAGTAGAGTTCAGGAACACTATCTACATATTCAGAACAATAATGTGTGATTCCATCCGTAAGTATGTAAAAATATATTATTAAGTCTATTTATATGTATGTAAATAGACTTAATAAATATAATGTACTGTTTATTTTATATATTGTGCCTAAATATTATCTTTTTATATGTGTATGTTTATAATTACTGGACATATTAATAAATAGTTTAATTGTTAAAAAAGATATTTGACAGTAAAATATCACCTTACTGTTTGAGACTAAGAAGTCGCTCCACGTCACATTTTGGTTGGCTAGGATATTATTTAGTTTATATAGAATACTATTGAGTATTCTATATAAACTAGCCCGCCAATTGCACAATCTTTACAGGTACAATAAAGAATTTAATAATAATAATAATAACTTTCTTTATCAAACCCCAAGTTCAAATCTGACAAGGGGATGTTGTACAGTTGGCATCTCAGCAACCTTCGAATCTGTGCTTTTTACTCGATTATGTCGACTGTACCTAAAAGCAAGAAGCTTATAAATCTTCATTTTAAAATATTCTCTGCTTCCCTTTTCCAGTAAGTTAGTTTACTGATGATCAAAAAGCAACCGAAATAGTTTGGGTATCAAAGGTTTAAAATATTCTCTGCTTCCTTTTTCCAGTAAGTAAGTTATTTTACTGATGATCAAAAAGCAACCGAAATAGTTTGGGTGTCAAAGGGCGGCGTATAAATGAATTTCACCTGGGCACACGAGGTAGTTTTCGACTTTTAAACGAATTAGGTCGCCAACAGCACCCTGCCAACGATGATGCGAGGAGGCTAGCCCCGATATAATATGATCAATTTACCTCATTATGGCATCAAGAGTCACTAAAACTCCGTTCGTAAACGGACTCCATAAGCGGATGGCTCTAAGAGAAACTATAAATAGATAAAGAGAAAGTATATCGCGACGCTTTTTACAAATACACTACAGAAGGGCGAGTCGGGATCAAATCGGTTAGGAAGGGTTCCGTGTAATCGACAGAGTGCACTCTGTTTAGTTACATTATAGGCGACTTTGCAACTAATACTACAGGCTTAGAAAAGTACTGAAAACCGAATAAGATGCAATTAACTTTTATCAGATGTTATTTTATTTTTCAACGTAATCACATTTTTGTTGTATACAGTTAGCATATCTTTTTCTAGAAAAAAATAATTGATTAATTAAAAAATTAAAAAAGTTTATTCCCTAAAAAACCTTGTGCGGCGATCATGATGACACATCATCGTCCAATTTCTGGCCTATTAGATATTCTTTCAATTTCGAATATAAAGAAACGTCAGTAGGAGGTCTGCAAGGTCGCAAGCAAAGTCTGGAGAATATGGAGGATCTTCCATCAATTCGAAGCCAACATCATTGATATTGGCGATCGCAACTTCGGATTGTGGGCTGGGGCGTTATTTTGATGAAACAAAACAACTTTAGCGAGTTTGCCACGCCCTTTTTCGCGCATTTCATCAAGCAATTTTTTGATTTGTTTTACGTACATGAGCCCCGTAATAGTGGCAGAGCAGGCCATGACTGAGGTTTTCAATCATCGACACTCCAAAAAATAGAACCCATGATCATGCCCGCGGATATAACAGTCTTGAATTTCTTACATGTCTGTGATGATGATCTCTTCCTGGATTCTTTTTTTATATCAGGCTCGTAATGGTGAAGCCAGAGGGAGAAATCAAGCCAAAAACCGATGAGGATCTTGTTGTAACGGTTGCAAATAGCTTTGTACAATTCCCTAGCCTGGTTCGTTTCTGTTCGGCCGTTAGCATTCTAAGCACCCAACACGCTGAGACGTTTATCTTTCAAAATTGTCATGTAATATCATGAACCCTCCCTATTGAAATCTTTAGTTCTTCATCTATAAAACGAACAGTAGTATGACGATCCGCCAAACAAATTTTCAACATTTTTATCATTTCTTCTGTTACTGCAGTAGTAGGTCGCCCTGATAACAAGTCATCATTAGTGTATGTTCTTCCCCTCTTAAACTCTGCACACCAATGCGCAACAGTAGAATAAGGAGGAGCATGAACTCTTAACGTATCTTGCAAGTCTTAATTTACTTGTACCGTAGTAACAAAAATCAAACATGAATATTTAATTACAGCGCGAACTGCAATTTTCAAACAACAATTTGAAATTCCTATATCTGGATATTATACAAATATTTCTTAGAGTCGGTCCCAAGTTCCAGACTTAATTTGTGAAATCTATCGTTTCCGTACTCCAAACCCTAAACAACTAGTCCAAACCACAATATATTTTTTCTGCTTCCGTTAGTGGTACATAATGTCAACTGTTAATTGTCATGTAATATAATTTTGTAGGTTGTTTTGGTTAATTTAAGAAGTTACTTATACTTACCAAGAAATTCTTTAAAGTTTTTTGGGACTTGTAAAGTTTATCTTACCGAGTAAACTGCATTAAAATGAAATATGAAATACGAAATACAAAATACGAAATATAAAATGAAAAGGTAACGGTTAGTAAAGTAAGTACCACAGGCGCGGTCAGGTGCTAGATAGGTAACCATCCCGTGACTACTAACCGTTAGTAGCATTTTTCCGAGTGCTCCCGTGCCTCGCAAGGCTCGTTAAGCCGTTGGTGCCGGCTGCAACGTAGTGGCACTGTAACGCAGGGGTCAGTTGCCTCGAGGTAAGCCTGTTGCCAAGCTGGTCTAAGTTGGTAACCCATTCAGACGCGCTCTAGAGCACTTAGGGCTTTCGGTACTGACTGAAAATCAGCGCTGAGGGTTCACGCCCCCAGCACTATGCTGAGTCAGTTGCCATTTGCAGCAGCAGAGACACACCGCGACAAAGTTTGTAATGTGTTTTTTTTTAGTTATTTTCACGGTCAATACTTTATTTGTCTTTGTACTTTAATTTATTTGTGTGTAACTGTTGTTGCAATAAATGTTTTCTTTCTTTCTTTTCTTTCTATGAACCTCAACGGTGGAGCTATGCTCTGAGTCCGAAACTCCGAACTAATGCGTACGTGGATTAATATCAAAACGTAGTGGCAGTCGCTCATAATCTCATCTCATCTCGCGGTCTTCTCACACTTGCCCTTGGAGAGGTGGAGGGTCGGTGTCAGGGCGTCGCCCTCTTCTTGAGGGATCTACCGCTGTCCGCGGCTACGGACAGGTCAATGGGTGGCCTTCCAGGCGGTGGTCTTCACCTGAGGGTCACAGGAAGTCTTCCAAGACGTGGACTCGATGTGGCTTCGGGACTGGGCTTGGCCCGGCTGTCGGGCGGTCGTGCATACAGTGGCGCCAACCCGCGCAGGTACTGCAGCTGCGACCAGTCCGCACGCACGAATATATCGCCACGAAGGCGTCCAGCTCCTCCCACTAGAGGTCTCTCGCGATCGTCGCATTCCTCACGTAGCGAGGCGCGCCCACGATGGTGCGTTCGAACGGGATAGGTTCTCCTGGGGTCGGAGTCGCTTCTTGTTTGACTCCGATACGAGCGCGAACCATGCCGGCGCAGCATACTTGAGGCGGGGCCTGACATAAGTCTTATAGACCCCCAGCTTTGTTCATGGATTCAACAAAGTTTTTTGTATAAACCTTTTTTTTTTTATATATATTTAACTTTAAGGTTTTTCTGCGTCGAGGTGGCGTTGTTTGATAAAAGAAATACTTAAAAAGATATGGATTAAAAGAATAAAGATTTTTTATGCAGGACTTAACATAAGTTTGCGACGTCGATAGCGGGTAAAGCGCGATTATATTAGGCCTAATTTATAACCATGTGTTCCTTTTTTTCTTATTATCAGATATATTTATGTTTCTGACTAAGACATACATTCTATATTACGCTATTGAAACAGAGTGAAAACAGCATATTTGCCACCTGCACTGAATGGAACGCTTTCATTCTTAAGTTTTCTTCCGTCTAAAGAAATAGCAAAGGAGTCAAGGTTTTAATAGTGTTTTCCATTTTGTTGTTGGAGTTTCCTTTTTGGCGGGCTTTGTGTACCGGTAGCGTCGTACCAACGTGTTGAAGCCACCATTGGACGGTTTCCCTTTGGACAATGACGGTAACGGCTCGACATTTTTTTCTTATGACGGATATATGAAACTAGTGTCTATTTTTCCTCACTTGTCCAATTTAGTCAACTAGATTATACCAAAGGGTTTTTTTTGTCCCCAGCCGAGGTTCGAACCCGGGACCTCTCGCATAAGTGGGCAGATGCGCTACCGCTGCGCCACATAATTGATGAGCAGAGTGGGCCGGGTGGCAGTGGATTTGCGTCGGAAGATACAAATAAAACCACGGAGTGAAGGCAATGAGCAGCAATATAATGTTCACCATTAATGCTTACTATTGGATTTTACAATGGACAGATGCAATTAGATTTAATACAGTATTAGCAAAATATAGCAACCGCACTCGACGAGAGGGCACAGAGAAGAAGAAGAAAAAGAAACAATTGACAGACCACAGAACCGATTGTTGTATGATCGTTCATAGAGTATGAGTACATTTAAAGGATGCGTACACATAATGTTCATAATTAACACTTCCCCTCATGCTTTACAATGTAGCAATACACAATACCAGTCTCTACACCCTAAGGAGACTCTACAATCAATTGTACGTATGTATATAAAGTACTCTACAATATACTCTACATGTCATGTTCACAATACTCTACATGTAGATAGAATGTTACATGCCTATATACATAGAACTGATTAATCAAACAATCAATAATTTACTATGTATGCAACCAAAAACCATAGTATTTCGATTCACACAAAAAGAAAATACAAATCTATGTACATGTACAAACAAACAATTATTATCAAACAAGTCTATCATTCTTTAAGACTATATCACATGTACATTAGTAAATTATACGTGCATACAGGCTTTACAAAAATATGTAACTCTATCATTCCTTACAATAACATGACTCCATAACTAACATGGCATTAGGTTTAGTTGCATGCTCAAAAACATTTTCAAGAATAATAAAACATACAACTATAGTGCTTTTAGATTCAAGTCATGAATAAAACTGTAATGTTTAACAGAGGGCAATGGCTTTGTTAAAATATCTGCTATCATCTTATCAGTAGATAGGTACCTTACTGTTACATAATGGTTCTGAACAAACTCTTTGACAAAATGGTATCTTAAATCTATATGTTTTGTTCTCTTATGACAGTATTCCTTTACCTCTAGGAGTTTTTGAGCACTTTGGTTATCATTAAATATTACAATTTTCATTTCTTTATTCAATAACTCCGATAAGAAATTCTTTATGAAACACAGATCTTTACAGACATCTCCTATTGCCAAATATTCGGCTTCGGTACTTGACAAGGCAACACAGCGTTGTTTCCTAGACTCCCAATTAACTACATTTTTACCTAGTTTAACAACAAACCCTGTGTATGATTTTCTATTGTTTATATCATTTGCCCAATCTGCATCGGCATAAGCAGTAATGTCTAAGTTATTACTTTTATAAAAATTCAAACCATGATTTATTGTTCCAGCTAAATAACGTAATATTCTTTTTGCTGCTAGCCAATGACTTTTATCAAAACTATTGCAGTATTGGCTCAACTGGCTGCATGCAAATGCGATATCAGGCCTTGTGCACACTGATAGATACATTAATGAACCTATAAGTTGCCTATATTTATACTGATTATCATCAATTCTAGTCTCTGATTTTCGCAACTTATTATTTAACATCATAGGAGTCGAAATTGGTTTACATTCTGACATTCCAAAACGTAACAACATTCTTTTTACATAGTTTGACTGGTCTAAAGTTAAAATACCTTTCTGTCTATCTCTAGTTACATTCATGCCCAAACAATTTTTCAATGATCCTAAGTGTTTGACATCAAACTCTTTCTGTAGTAAATTGAACAATACATCAGTTGAACAGTTCGAGAAAATGTAAAAATCATATCTACATACAATGCAATGATTGTTAAGCCCTGTTCAGATTTCTTTACATAAACGCATGGTTCACACTTGCTCTGAATATAACCATTCTTAGACAAAACTTCATTGACTTTCATGTTCCACATCCTGCTAGCTTGCTTTAAGCCATACAAACTCTTCTGTAATAAACATACTTTCATATTGTCATTAATAAAACCTAGAGGTTGCTCCATATAGATACATTCATTCAATTCTCCATTCAGAAATGCAGTAGCAACATCTATGTGCTCTATATTCATGTCCAGCTCATTCGCCAAGCTAAACAGCATTCTAATTGTACAATGACGAACTACAGGAGAAAAAGTATCAACATAATCAATACCCTCTTTCTGAGTATAGCCGCGAGCAACCAAGCGAGCTTTGTATCGATCAAAATTACCTGAAGTATCGTGCTTGACCTTATAGACCCATTTACACTTTATTATATTCACATTTGATGGTCTATCTACCAATTTCCATACTTTATTCTCAATGAGTGACTGATATTCATTTTGCATTGCATTTTTCCAATCATCACTATTTGAACTACTTACAGCTTCCTCGTATGTCTCAGGCTCATCGTTTATAGAACTTTGCACAGACAAAGACAAATCAAAATCATTATACCTTTTTGGCATTACATTCCGAGTAGACCGCACGGAACGCTCACAGACGGTCACGGGAACCTCCGGACGAGTCGCAGCTGCTTCCTTCACCATTTCATTCCCTGAGGAATGCAGTCTGTCCTCTACAAGGACAGGCTCAGCAGGGGATAACTCACCCTCAATGCCACTGCAGTACTCGAAATCGCCATCTGAAGTTAGAGACGAATTTTTATTATAACTTACATCTTGAGTAGAAATATTATTCATGTCAAAATTAAAATTATTATTCTCATTAATTATATTATCATTTGGAACATTGCCATTATCACAATTTATAATATTAGATTCTTTCAAATTCAATTCATTGTTGCTTTTTATGACATCAAACATAAGTGACTCATTCAATTGCACAATGGTATTACAATTGCAATTCGCAGTACCACTGCTAGACACATTCAATGTGTCAATATGTCTATAAAATATATGTTCAATAAATTCCACATTTCTAGATATAATAATCTTTTCAGGATTGGATGGCAACAACAATCTATATCCTTTAGAGGTCTCGCTATAACCCACAAAAATGCACATAACGGATTTTGCATCCAATTTAGTCCGTTTAGGCTCAGGCAGCAATGAATAGGCAATGCAACCAAAAACACGAAGATGTCCAAGACTAATACTTCGTTGACACCATAATTCCTCTGGTAACTGGCCTGCTAAAGCAGCTGTAGGGCTCCTGTTTTTTAAATAAATTGCTGTCATTACAGCCTCACCCCAGAAACGCTTGCAAAGACCAGCTTCCCTTAACATGCAACGTACCTTTTCCATAAGAGTCCTGTTAAGGCGCTCTGATACACCATTCTGCTGAGCACAATATGGCACTGTGGTCTGATGAACTATACCCTCTTTCAATAAATAATTGGTGAACTTGACACTGCAGTACTCACCACCATTATCAGTACGTAGGCACTTAATAAACTTTCCTGTTTGCTTTTCTACCATGGATTTAAACTCAAGAAAACAAGTCATTACCTCTGATTTCTTCTTTAGCAAGTATCCAAATGATTTCCTTGTGTGGTCATCGGTAAATGTGAGTAGATATCTCGCACCACTCCAGCTACATTCCTCCATAGGCCCGCAAACATCAGAGTGTATGATCTCAAGCGGCTGGCTGGCTCTTCTCGCTATGCCCTTTGGGTAGGCTTTGGCCACTTGCTTCCCCTCGAGACATGCAGTACATGCTTTAATTCCAGCTGTTTCCTGAAACATAAGATTATGCGCAGCCTTTTGCCGCAGAGAATACATACCCTTCAGCGATAAATGACCCAATCTCCTGTGCCATACTTCCACTGACACATCTTGTGTAGCAACCTGTGCACTCTGTGCCTCCTTCACTTTGTGTAGGAGTGCCGAAGAATGCTCACTTGTCTGTAATACAGACTGTACAGAGACATCACTCAACTTGTAAATCCCCTTACACAACTCAGCAGACAAGACATAGTGACCTACTACTTTACACTTATCATAGATAAAACATCCATCCTTATTGAACAATACTGACATGCCCTTCTCAGCCATTCTACTAACCGAAAGCAAATTACTGGACAACTGCGGAACATACATCACATCTTTTATCTTCCATGCAGATCTGTCATCAATGGACATACTTACATGACCTACACCATCACTCTTCAAAGTTTCATTGTTAGCTATACAAACTGAATTATCAGTGTTTTAAATCCTGAATATAGTCTTTATTATTGCACATATGAGAGGAACAACCCGAATCAACGATCCAGTCCTTCGATGAAACTGCCATAAAGCTTGATGCGATGAGAGACTTTTCCTTTCCATTAGCTTGTGTTTGTTGTTGTTGCTGTCTCTTCCATTGAAAGCATCTGGCTTTTATATGGCCGGGCTTCTTACAAAAGTGACAAATGACCGTTCTTTTCTTCGTTACATAGGCCACATCACTTAATTGGTCATTTGAGTTTTTTCTGAATTCTTCTTGTAGAAGACGGGTCCTCACCAGTTCTGTTGATAGTGTTTGACTTATGCACACAGTCTCCAGGCCTGACACCAACGTATCAAAGTCAGATGGTAGTCCGCTGAGGAGCAATTCTGCTACCTCACCATCCTCAATTACTTTCCCGATGTCAGCGAGTTGCTGTACTAGTGTCATGATGTGATTGATGTATTCCGACATCCCTTTGAACTCCGAGTAGTCCGCATGATGAAGCTTTCTCATTAACACGACCCGACGGTACAGACCTTTGTCTTCGAAAATGGTAGCCAACTTGGTCCACGCCTCTTTGGCCGTCTTGCAGTCGTGCACATATTGGTAGCATGTAGGCTTTACCCCCAAACAAATCTTCGCCAGTGCACGGCTATCTCTGTTGCTGTCTACTTCTGCGTTACTTCCATTCACGCAGTCCCATAGCCCTTCAAACGTGAGGGACATTTTCATTGCAAACTTCCATGTGGTATAGTTTGCCACGCCATCCAATTTCTCTATAGAAGTTGCTGCACCTCCAACGATTGTCGCGTTAATCTGGCCACTCATCCCAGCTGTTGGTAACGCCTCCTGTTCTACAGACATTGCAAATATTTGTATCTTCCACTGGATGTCTGGGTCCAGAACCTGATGAGCAGAGTGGGCCGGGTGGCAGTGGATTTGCGTCGGAAGATACAAATAAAACCACGGAGTGAAGGCAATGAGCAGCAATATAATGTTCACCATTAATGCTTACTATTGGATTTTACAATGGACAGATGCAATTAGATTTAATACAGTATTAGCAAAATATAGCAACCGCACTCGACGAGAGGGCACAGAGAAGAAGAAGAAAAAGAAACAATTGACAGACCACAGAACCGATTGTTGTATGATCGTTCATAGAGTATGAGTACATTTAAAGGATGCGTACACATAATGTTCATAATTAACAATAATAACGTATAAGGGCGTCATGTATGATCTAGTTAATGTACTCATGCCATCTTGTGTAAAACATGACTGCAATAAATTAATTGAATTGAACTCCTGACATATTATCCGTATTATGCATGTCAATATCCATATTATGCAAACCAGGACGCTATTATAGATAACACGCTGCCAAATTTATAAGAAAAGTTCATGAACTTGCGAAAAAATATCTATTTGTGGCATGAAATGTCAATTTTGAGGTTAGAATGTTGTTTACTAAATTGGACAAGTTAGGACAATAGACTATAGATGTGTCGTCGCCAAAAATCCGGCCAGACTATACGAATAATTTCTTTCGAAGTATAAAGAAATAAAACATCGGTAAAATGAAGATAAGAAAGATAAAAGAAGAATATTATCTATTGTGCATGATAATTGATAATGCAACATGTAAATGAGGCTTAGTGCGGAAATATTAGGTCTAACTATAGCATAACTAGAAGTAAGTAAAGTGGAATGCACTCAATTTAAAATGTTTGTTGTTAAGTAAACGGTAATATACCAGAGCAGAGCAAACATATGTAAAGGAAGATGTGCTGTCGACTATACAGTTAAGAGATAAGATATGAATATTATTTATTGTACACCAGAGCACAAATTATAAAACACGTAAAGATACAGAGTACAATTGGTTACGAGCTTAATGCTAAGAGCAATTTCTTCCAGGACAACCTGACGATGGAAAGTTTCTGAAGAAAAAAAGAAACGGGTAGTCGGTATTAACTAAATAATAATATAGTTTATTTATAGCCCTAAGGAACGTAAAAGTTAAATCTCTATTACTGGTTTGTGTATGATTGTACCTAACTACAAAAAAAAATGGTAATTAAAATGTTATAAGCAGCTTGTTTATTTTAAACCTAAAACACACATAGATAGATAGATAATAAATAAATATTCGTGGACATATTACACAGATCTCGTTAGCCCTATACTAAGTACATACAACTAAATGACTTGTGTTATAGGTGATAACTCGACGATAGATTTAATGCAATAAATAGATTGATGACATCCAAGACTCGAGACAAACTAGAAAAGTTCATTTCCTAGTTTGACCCGGCCGGGGATCGAACCTGAGACCTTCGGCCTTCAGATAGATTGAGAACACTTTATTGTACACCAAAATCGAAATAATAATTATACGCGAGGTGATGTAGACCTCAATCAAGCTTAATAGGTTATTCATAGTTTTCTGAAGTATCTTTATCCGAATAGTTACAGCAAATTAGATAGTATCTAGCCGGCTACGCCAGAGATTCCCAGGGAGGAGCTCAATTGGCTCAATAAATTTCAAATTTCATTATTTGAAGAGGGAGTCGAGCGAAGTCGCGAGATGCCAATAGCGATTAGGTTTTCCGATCACGTCCACATAGTATTGGCGTGGATATTCCAGACACCTGTGCTCGCACTGTATGAGGCTTTAAACGCGGATCTGCTTCCACGATAAACTGACTGTGAAATATTTGCGGCGTGGGAGAACGCGTCTCCTTATGAATGATACATGCATGCCGCGGTGGCAACCGAAGCCTCGTTCAAACCCGGACGCTACAGCTCGTCCACTTCAGTAAAAATTACACTCTTCTTCTTCTTCGACCCATAGCAATCTACCTGGTTTGATATCAGCTCTTTGTACGTCCCCACTGCTGGGGCATGGGTGGAGCGTGGAACCTAACCATCCTGCATCGCAGGAAGGTTGGTGGAGGATTGTAAGACAGTGGCGGGCCTTACTGTGAGAAGATATCAAGCCGCCCATAAGGCCCCTGATATGGCTTAACGACTGCCATTATATGATAGCCGGCACCAACGGCTTAACGTGCCTTGCGGAGCATGGAAGCGGTCGGAAGAAATGCTACTAGCGGTAGTCGCTACTAGCAGCTACGGGATGGTCACCCATCCAGCACCTGACCGCGCCTGGTGTTGCTTAACCCCAGTGATTGATTTCAATTAGGCCACGAGCGCTTCAACCAACTTATAGCAACCGAATGCTGAGTATAGGTCTCTTCAAATGCACGCTATTAATTTCGGTCTTGGCCTTGCCGAATCTAGTTTTTCCTGCCGCTTTTCATCATCAGTACATATCATTGGCCTAATCACACTTCTGCGCCCGTCTCTAGGTCTCCAAAGTAGTACTTCTGCACCCCATCTTTTATCTTGTCTACAACGTATATGTCCTGCCCAGTTCCACTTCTTACGGGCAATCTCCGTAGCTATGTCAGTTAGTTTCGTACTTCTACTGATTTCAGTTTTTCAGATCCGGTCTTGAAGTGAGATACCCAAAATAGCACTCTGAGTCACCTATAGTTTCTTTGGTGAGTGTCAATGGCTCAGCTTCATAAACCATGACAGGGAGGACCGAGGAGGACACATTGTTCGAAGATCTGACCCTCAAGATTTATTGGTTAAAAGTTACATTACATTGCATAAACTCACGTCTGTATCCCGAGGGGTAGGCAGACACCCAGATTTGCCATTAGCCACGATCCTTCGCTTCATAAAGATTAATAGATAGATAGATAGGTAGGTAGGTGGGTAGGTAGGTAGGTAGGTAGGTAGGTAGGTAGGTAATTCAAGTTATATACCTAACTGCCAAATAACGACAAATTTACTGGTGAATAAGGCTGTTGTGAATTTGTGACCTGAGTTTGGTATTATTTTTTAGTACAACAGCTGTGAGTTTCTCGGCTGCAGCACACCAGCAGCATATTTTTCGCTGTACGTTTCGTGTGGAACAGCATAGATTTTATGCATATTTCACGATCGAACTTACTTAATTTCTGCTGCTGGGTACAGCTCCAACTTTTGTTAGTTTTAGTACCGTCTACGGTAACGGTGGTAAAATTTGTAATTTAAATGTGTGAACTTGTTCAAGCAGTTCTTTATGATTCTAGCTAGCAAGAAAAGACCATTATTCTATGAATATCAGGCGATCGAGTGCATGCAAAGGAACTTTGTCTTCAGTAGATGATCACAAATTCCAGGATTTGATTTCTTGCGCCGTTGTGATTCCGACTAGAGCAGAACATCAGAGAAGCAATTTCCTGGAATGTTTCTGTGATGTGTTCTCTGACTGCATTCTTTTCATTTGCTGCCGGCTCCAATACAAGATGTAACAAATCCAAAAAATATTTATAAGGGGAACTCCCTTTGTCGGATGTGTGTGGCATCCGTCACAGGGAATTCTCCTTGTAAATATCCAACAACTTTTAAGGCTGTATGTACTAAAAATAGTTAACACAGATATTAAGATTTACGATGTTTCCTTTTGGAAAAAAAAACGTATTATAAAACAAGTAATCGTTTTTATTCTACTGGTGCCGCTAGTTAGCAACCCAAAGCTGTTTAACATGGTGACAGTTCCAAATTTGTAAAATAACATCAACCATTCCATGCCTAAGTTACCTTAAATGACTGCCTGTTTTTATATTTGATTTGTAATATTGGGTGTGTTTGTTTAGTCACTAGTTCTCGTAAATATTAAATAAATAAATAAATAAAACACAGTCAATAAAATGTAGATACATACAATAATGTATCTAAGTATTCAAAAATTTCTGTTGTAACAAAGTATCAGTGGTCCATATTATTAAAATATATTATTTTATAATAGATATAAATAGAGATATAAGATAAGAGAAGATAAGAGATATAACACTTTATTTAAACTTATTGCACAACCAGAAAAAAAGAATACGACAATAATTTCAGTCTGTTAGCTTTTAGAATATACCTACCTCCGGCTCTAGAGTAGGCTTCGGTTTTCGCCAATTTCCGCCGGTTTTCGTACTGATTATCGAGTTCTAATTTCAAAATGGAGTGTCATATTAGTTCCGATTTCAAAAGTAGGTGTCATATTAGTTCCGTATTTCTATAACACGAATATATCCGATTCTATCCGATAGTAGCCGAGGTATATCCTAAAAGCTAACAGATTAAATCATAATTAATAATACAACATGTAACAATCATATTTTTTTATTTACGATTTTGAGTGCAATTGGTTCGTATGACGAATTCACTCCCCTACCCTGTATAGCGTCGTTTACATGGAGCCTGTAGCAAAGCACCTTCAAAGACAATAGGGGTCGGCTAATTTTTTCGTCGTGAATACGCAAAAAGTTGGCGAACGCGCGGAGACCGCAACCGTATCTCAAATTAAATCTCACCAACAAATCTTCGCGGGCGGGATGAACCGGCGCGACCCCTACTGCGGCCATTCAGCGAGAGCGAAGCGGGACACCTTTGGCTTTATTTATCGCATTTGTACAGCCATCTGAATGATGCCATTTGGTTTTCTTCACTCCGTCATTTTAATTTTTTGTATGAATCTATAAAATACTAGATGTGCCCTCGGCTTATCGATTTTGACGTGAAAACGTAGCCTTTGCGTTAATCCAGGGTGTCAGCTAACTCTATACCAAATTTTATTAAAATACCTCTAGCCGTTTAGACGTGAAAAAGTAACAAACATACGCACTCACAAACTTTCGCCTTTATAATATTATAATTTATTATATATCATAAAATATACTATAGTGTGATAGGAAGAAAACATTTGTATTGTATTACTAAAACCAAAGAGGAAAAAAGGAACTAAAACGCACACTTTAGGGAAAAAATATACGTATCACTTTAGTACACAACCAGAAAAAAAAAATTAAATTACGATTTCTTAATCTAAGAATTTTGTACAAATTATACTCGTAGGTCTTATCGTTCAGAGCGATTTCTTCGATGGAATGTAGAAAAAATATAGTTTGTAGGTGGATGTAAATACATAAGAAGTTTGAAAATTAATTTGAATATACAGATAATGTGGTTGGATTGGCCGGTAAAGAACGCACCAGGTAGACATGCTTTGATCAATAGGGTACACTACAAAAGTGGCCAAAACAGTTGAGCGTGCATGTTAATGAGCGACTAATGGCTGATGAAGCGAAATAGATTAGTTGGGATCACGATAAATGATATGATTTCGTACCTCACGAGGAAAAACGGAGCCCTACGATCATTTCATTTCAAACTTCTGAGTAAGTAAAAAAAAATACGGTCGCTTTTGCAGCAAACAACGTACATGTCGACATTCAAAGCAATTAAATTTTATAGGGTACTTTCTGTTGACCTAGAACTATAAAATTTGGCGAATAATATCGTCTTATAAAACAAATACAGGAAAATATATGAAATTTATTAATTTGTAATTAAATTATTAAAATATTTATAGTCTTTGACTGTCGGAAAGCTCGGAAAAAACTACGAGACTCGATTCGTAAACTATTTATAATATATAAGTACCTACCTAATATTACTACTAATATTACTTCTGGAGAAAAAAACTAGGCCTATGAACCTACGTAATTTAAGTAACATGGCAAAAGAAGCTGGAATTTCAGCCTCTCCCACATCCTTAACAATCTTCCAATAACGACAGTAGAAAAACTTGAAAAATATTCCATGATTCCAAGTCACTGCATAAAAAAAATTTAAAAAAAATATTATCTAATTGATAAGTATGAGGGGGAGGGAGACGTATTGCCTGCCCCTAAGTCCAGGAAAGGGTAGTGCGTCCCATTTTCATGCTAAATAATATTAATACGTAATACAGAGAATATTGTAAAGAGGTTCGAAATTTCACTGATGCTGGTGATTCGCCCATTGACTCAGTAGGAGGGAGCGCTGGCGCGGATGGCCGGGGGTCGCGGGCTCGGGTCCCGGCATGGGTGGAATTTTTGGCCTCTGAATAGGTTTCTAAAATATTAATACCTCACTACATATATAGAACATAATATACTTTAATATAATCACTTGTTTGTATAATGTTCCTTGGCACTTTCAACACTTTTACTTTGCTTTGCTTTGTAAAATTTATTTTCTGATATAGAGCAACCTCTGGAAGCATTATAATCTTGTATGAAAGATTTTTAGCCTCCAGAACAAGAAAACTTTTGTATACTTTTTTTTCTATGAAATAAACAGTTAAAATTTTAAATTTTTTTTTTACCTACAAAATTGTATGGAAACCTCTGTGCGCGAGTCCGCATCCCATTTGACCGGTTTATTTTATTACCAAACTGAGATTGAATTCATTGCCTCGGAACCACTTCATCGCGCACACGTTAGATTGAATTGTGTCGCGGACGAATCACAATCGCGCGTAGGGCCGAGGTTCATTCCGTCGGCTTGAGAAGCCACGCTCCGTGGCACAATTTGTTCACGAACAGCCTTAAAAATCCACGTTTTATTGTTCCGGCCCTCATTTTTGGCTGAACTATGTACCGGAGCCGAGCAGATGAAACTCCAACGCCGGATGCTATTGCGACAGCGGAAATTGCCCCAAAACGGTCAAATTCTGTTTGTGCTTACGAGTATAGCAATATTGCAACTGTTATGCAGTTGAATTGAGAGTTACGCCTATTCACTCTTAATCTATTCTTCTTTGTTTAACTTGATTATAACATAACATTGACATACAGGCACATACATTACTTCTGGCCCCACACTAAGATACCCTGTGTCAGGGTATCTTAGTGTGGGGAAAACCAGAAACAACGACAACACAAACATGTAAATATCCAAGGCCTGGGCTGTTTTGTTTTGTCCCCAGCCGGGATCGGGACCTCTTGCATGGTAGCCAGATGCGCTACCGCTATTCCCCAGAGGTCGTTAATTATGTAGAAATACATACAAAATGAAGGAAGAAATATTGACGAAATAAATATAAATTGCGAATGCGCTAGAAGGGCCGGTAAGGGACGTCTCAGGCAGACATGTTTCGACCAAATAGGGGATGCATTTGCTAAGGGGAATATAAAAAGTAACCGAAACCGGCTTGCGTGCATGCAGCGACTAATGAACAATGGAGAGGCGAAGGTGATATGTCACGATCGTGGCAAGTGGCATTCCCTGGTCTCTCAATACCCCTCTGGGATACAGGCTTGAGATTATGGTATCTTACATACAAAATTATATTTAAAGACATATAATTACAAAAACAATTGCGAGCTAGTTTTCAATATCTGATATTTATATTACAGACCTAGTCTAGCAAGATAAAGATAAATCTGAAACTTCAGCGACGTCACATCTCCATAAATATTTTGTTTAAGAAACAGTGTAAAGCAATGTAAAAGGTTTCTTCTTCTGCCCAATAAATTTCATTTCAATAATTTCATGCGACTTTGGCGTCTAATTGTGAAACTGTCATATATGCGTACCTACCTTGTTCTTCTACTTCATCTGCGTACTGCGTACATATTTTGGCTGTTACAGCCACATTTACTCGTATAACTAAATAAATAAAATTACAAGCAAATAAACAAACCGACTGCCGAGCGTTAGCAGGATTATTTTGAGAGGTATTGTTTTCGTTATTTTCTGGTTGGTTGGGACTTGGCCCCCGTGGTGGAGTAAGGCTTAACCTACCTGCAGGAAGAGACCCGTGTCCCAGCAATGGGGATGTACAAGGGTTGATATCGATAAAAACTGTGATAACTATTTTTAGAAACAGTCTAGAACCTAGGCTCAACAAGCTAGGATTTTAATCGATTTTCGCTAAAAACGGCCGTGTTTTGCCAAGCAGCGTTAAAGTCTTACATTCTTGCAATTAGGTTTTTGTCAGTGGGTCCTAAAAAGAGATACTAGATTTATAATGTCACTTTTTCTAAAGACGTGTTATAAAAGGAGATATGATTTATTTCTTTTGGTGCTAGTTAGCACGGCCTAGCGTGTTAAGGGTTCGCTGATTGACCATAGAAGGTAACAGATTCGCGGTAAGGTTCATGTTTTGGCAGCTGGTGCTTTAATTTAATGAACAACATATAAAATTACACAGTAGCATAACATCGAATAATAATATTAACTTCCACACAACACAAGCACATGTCTTGGCGTTTAAGTAGGATGAGGGTTATCCTAGTTAAACGCCAAGACATGAGGCAGGGCGCCTCTGCCTAGCCTCTGCCCTGATTAATAGCAATTAAACATTTTTATGCAATTTCGAAATATGGATCTGGAAAATTCAATAGAGGTAGGACCATTAAGTATGTTTTGCTTACCGCTGATGTAAACAGGCATATTGATTTCGGCGTGATTGTAGGACTTGTTTTATATTCTAACGTCAAAATAATAGCCCGCCAATTGCACAATCTTTACTGGTACAATAAAGAAGTTAATAATTAATGTAAATAATACAAAAACCGCCCAGCACAAGTCGGACTCACTAAATTCTTCACTAACGACACTTACTATCAATTTAAATGAATATTAGTTTTACCACCGGGCGCGAGATGGCGTTACTCGTTACTGAGGCAGAACCCTCGGTGCACGAGTCCGTCTCGCACTTGGCCGATTTTTTGTGTATATGATAAATAGCAAATCATTGAATTCTAATTAAATCTGGTTACAGTATTGTATCCTTTCTAAAGGATTGGTTAACTTAGAATTTACCAAGAACTGTTTTTCATGTTTTCAACGAATTAATCTAGATAAATTAACTAATTATGATACTTTAACTTGCGATATTTATACGCATTGGTCAAACTAGTCGCGCCGATAGTGTTTTGTTTTGTTTTTATTTTTATCTCTGAGCAAGCCACTAAAACAATTTCTTTAGGCGATTTAGGACACAATAATATATCCAAAGAAACTTAAATGACTGGCCTAATACTTCAGCAGCTGTTCTTGGCCATCTCGGCTTCCGGTGCCATTGGACAAAATGTGACAAACACTTAGAAAGGATATAAATTGGTGCGAACTACGTCCCGCTGACACATAAAGTGAAATAAATCGCCAAAACTCGGGGTTTGCGTGCGACGTTTACAGCTCGACTGTTACGTGAGTGCCCCTTTATGTCATACGGCTACATGCCGACATTGTGGCAGTGGTTTTATTTATATTTTTCGAACGGAAGGACACAGACCCTTCCTAATATTGCCTCTTGGACGTTGACAGGATTTAAAAAAGGAATGCCGAAGATGTTCGCTGTGTTTTTTAATTTTTTTTAAAAGAAAACAATCTGTCATGATCTTTGCCTCTCTTTACTGTTTATAAAATATAAATAAAAGCGCGAAAATGTAAAAATTTTAGACAGCAACCTTTCTATATCCACTGCTGGGGCACGGGTTTCTTCTTGCATCGCAGGAAGGTTAGGCCATACTCCACCACGGGGGCCAAGTCCGGGTTTGGTGGGCCTTACTGACAGAAGTTATCAAGTCACGTTTAACGACTGCCATTACATGACAGCCGGTACCAACGGCTTAACGTGCCATGCGAAGCAAAAAAAGTTACCAACGTTGTATTGGCAAACATTTTTTTTAAATCCTGTCAACATCCAATATATCGTATTATTAAGATCTGTGTCTTTTCTGTTTAAAAAAAAGACAATTAATTTTAAATTCATTCATACACATTTTTACTTTTACCTATATTAAAATTCAATTGTTATTTAGGTTGGTAGGTACACTAAATATCTATGATTTTCTTAATAATTTTTTTCTTATATTTTTAATCCCATCTTATTTAATGTGTGTAGCACACACTACCTATACCCACTGAATTATTTAATAATACTCGTTTTATTGTCCTTCAATACTGCCATTTAATCAGATTAGCGAGAACTTCAACATTTTTCACTTTGTGTTTTATGAGTCTGACTGGATTCAATATGCGTTTCTAAAAAAACCGTAAGAAAAAATTATATATCATCTCATCGTACTGACATTTAAGCAGGCCCTAGAGTCTAATACTACATAGTTTTTCAATAGAATGACATAAGCACGACAAGGGTTGTAATGTGCTTCAAGTTGGTAGTCTACAAAGAATTGCAGTACAATGTCATTCCAGGGGTATAACCCGCGCAAATTCAATAGGCATCTTACGCGAAGAATGTCGAATCGCGCGAGGCGTAGAGTTAAGTAGCACGGGTTATACTATTGCAGTGCGATTGCTTACAAGACTACCGATAGTGTGAATGAAACGACCATTACCGGATTAGTATCAAAAGCAGTTGCAAAGATACGCTGTAAATACAATCAATGGCTGTCCACGACACAGGCTCGGCCTAGTGTGGAAGCCCGAGAGTCCATAGTAGCACTGTTTTGCTCACGCTTGTGACTCACTTGCCTCGATCTGTAAACCGGTGCTAACTATAAAGAGCGCAATCTACCCGTCACCCACGACACAGGCTGCGCCTAGTGTGGGAGTCGCAATAGATCATAATTAATGTAATCAATTTTATAAATAAACATATTTTCATTTTCATTTTCAGTATGACTCTATTGAACAACTAATCATTTTAGGGACTCATCCCCAGTATATCTCACTACTAGGGCAAATGCCTTCTTCCAAAGACTGAAAGAATGGGCCGTGGCGTACCCACTTCGGGTTGGCCATTTTAAACGCGCTTTCAAATAATTTAGACTAAAATCTTTTCAAGTGCCTGGGCTTCTTTCATAAAAATAAATACAGCGGCTACCCGATAAGTCTGAAAAGACTTCATCGCTCTAAGGCACTTTTCCAGTTCAGAAAAAACAAACAATGATAACCCCTCCTGCTCAGTGTCAAGCTATAGAAATCAATACAATATATTCTTATAAAAACAAAAAAACCCGCTAACTAAACTAAAAAGTTTAAAAGTCCATAGAAATCAATCGTTATCAACCCTTATATGTCCCCACTCCTGGGGCACGGGTCTCTTCCTGCATCGCAGGAAGGTTAGGCCATACTCCACCACGGGGGCCAAGTCCGGGTTGGTGGAGGATTGTGAGACAGTCGCGGGCCTCACTGTCAGAAGTTATCGAGCCGCCCATAAGGCCTCTGACATGGCTTAACGACTGCCATTATATGACATTATATAGAAATCAATACAAAATGTTATTATAAAAACTAAAACCCGATTAGTAAGCTGAAAAGTTGTAATTTGTACAAATAAGTCTGTTTCTTTCAGGCATATTGGTGGCTTTTTAAAAACATAACAGCAAGTTTGCCACTTTGTTGTTTTCGTTATTAAAGAAATTAACGAACTTTTACACAACACGATCACACGTTCTGGTCCCAAACTAGGATGCTCTGTACTATGGTAACCAGGCAAGGATATTACAAACATGATGTGGCGAGCACATGTCAACTCGCCCACGAGCACGATCACCCGCTCTTCAGTGGAAGAGCGGGTGATCGTGCTCGTGGGCGGGAAATTTCCCTTTATAGTGATAAAGGGAAATTTCCCGCCAGGCAGATCGTATGCCTGGGGACGGCCGGTCCGACTATTGTTAGTCGGACGTTATATTTATGGTATGTCATTGAAACACTTTGATTGCGCGATGCAGGAATGTTGGAGTTTGTAGTGCGCGCGCAGAGTTGACATGTGCTCACCACAATGGAAAAACAACCATACCGAGGCCATTTGTACGGCGACCCCCAGTGGGAATCGAACCCACGACCTTTGGCCTTGTAATTAGACGGTATCACGTCTAATGAGAGTCACTAAACCAATGACATCAGTGACACATGCGACGTCAACACGTTTAATTTGACACCTCAAAATCTGTCAAGACGCTTAGGCTATATGGTGCTCCCACATTGCCGTTAGAAAATGTTTAGTAACGTTAGTAAACATTTGTTAGCAAACATTTAATCACAAATGTCAAAAAATGTTTTCATGTTAGAAAATGTTTAGTAACGTTAAGTTAACAAATTATAACAAAACATATTATAACAAAATTAAACATGTGTTACCTTTTGTTTGTAAACCTTTTATAAAGACTTAAAATGGAAGGTTAAAATGAAAGCTATTACAATGAGCAAGTCCTCTTCTATTTTTGTGTAGACGCCCTCAGAACGCTAAGCAAACTGCGAGCCAACACCAGATTTAAATGTTATAAAATGTTAGTAAACATTAATAAACAATTTTTTTTAGTGTAGGAGCACTTATAATATGTTTTTAGTGTAGGAGCACTTATAATAAGCAACAGTTCCTAACAAAATGTAACAATTGACAACATTTGTTAGTAATTAATGTTTATATGTTAGAAAATGTTTACAAACATTTTCTAACGGCAATGTGGGAGCACCAATAGAGCATGCCAAAGAAATAAACTCCTCCATTGTTTAAGTAGTCTATAAACGTCCCATGGCAGGGCACAGGCTTTCTCTCAAAGAAAGAGAGAGAATATAATGAGCTTAATTACCAAGCTTGTCTACCGTGGATTGGCAATTTCAAGACACATACGTGTCTAATGCCTCAGCGCTTGAAACCGAAAAACTTACATACCGAAAAACGAAAAACATTTTCCTCCTTTTAGCGCAGTCAGGTAGGTAATAATTTGAATCACTCGGGTTATTTACGAAAAGCCATTGCAAAGGTCTGTTTGAATTCGCCGCCGAAGGGGCAGCGTCGACTACATTAAACTGATTGCAGTAATTAGTGAATGGTGTAATACTCGTTTTTCAGTCGGCGCTCCCGCCGCCCCTCTTGCCTCACCTCACACCTCCTCTTGCAGGAATTACTTGAGCCTCTCAGGTCTCGGCGAATTTCTCGGGATTAAAGAAAACGAAGTACTTGAATGAAATTGTTTTGTTTTTTGTATCTATTTGCTTGCTTTCGTTGCGATCCAAATTAAAGTGCTGAGCCCCGCATTCTCTCATTTGGAACTGGAAAATAGCATTAGCGTTTGGGAATGTATGTTAATTCGACCGCATACTGACTCGTTGATTTGTTGACTTCATGTGATCAGCACATAAAGCGATCGGACTCACTTACGTTCACCAACTTTTTTCGCAAGCTAATTTGTAATGATTTTAATGCCTAGGCCAGTGTGGAAAGCTAAACCATCCTTGAGATGACATGCAATTGTAAACCGAGGATGTGTTGAGGACAAATTCATAAATCCTCATATAATTACGATAGATAAAGTGATTTTTTAAATTGAGCAAGTCAGTTAGCGTTTGTGATTAGCAACACGCGTGATGTTGCGAGTTTGGTGTTTAAAATCCATTCGAGAGAATGTACGATGCCTCTAGTAAAACCTGAATTAAAAAGCGGAAACCTAAGTAACGGCATTGTTCTAGGGTTATTTTATAGAGGAGTCAAAAAACTATGGCCTTCACATATAATTCCAATGCATGAATTGTAATGCTAGTAACACAAATTTCAGTTTAAAATATTAGAGAAAGTATGAAAATTGGGCATTTAAAAATCAATTCAAAATCTAGGACCTCACCCTATGGAAAATCAGATATCTTATAAATAACTTCCAAGAAATTTTCGGAAACGCAAAAATATTTGCAATAATTCTTGATGTCTTACTAAAATATTTTGTGCGGTGGATCGAAACCATCTATGCGCGAATCTGCTTCTAACTTGGTCTGTTAATATAGATGGCTAGGTAATGTCGACATCAACCCTTGTATGTCCCCACTGCTGGGGCACGGGTCGCTTCCTACATCACATTAAGGTTAGGCGATACTCCACCACGTGGGCCAAGTCCGGGTTGGCGGAGGATTATTAAACAGTGGTGGGCCTTATTGTCAGAAGTTAACAAGCCGATAAGGCCTCTGACATCGCTTAACGTCTGCCATTACATGACAGCTGGCACCAACGGCTTAACTTGCCTTGCGATGCACGGAAGCGCTCGGAAAAAAACTGGCTGGCTAGGTAATACCTGTTTTTAAATTATAATTCTGTAGAATTCATGATATGGAACAGCAGCCGACAGTAAATGCGCCCTTGTGTTCAGAATGTTATCCGAGGAGGCGCGATGGCATGTTGTCCCACTAAACTCTGGCGATTACCCTTATTCTTGGAGGATTTGCGTTTTATGAAGCAATTTGCCGGTGTAGTGCTATAAAATTTTTATTTTACCGAGCCTTTTTCTTTATATGTAATCCGAAGGTCTGGGAAAGCTCACGTGTGTGGGTGAGAATAGGCGATATAAAATGTTCCCGGGATTAGTTTCGGTTCCCGTGTGTGAAGGGTTGGCGGGGAAATATACTTTTTACTGCTTTGTGGGTCGTCACGAGTCGGTGTAAAATTTCATGGTGTTTTATTGTGGCGCTTCTTTTAATTGAACTAAAATATACATTTTGGAGGGCGGCTTCTGCGGCGACGGCCTCTCGATGGTAACACTAACTGTTGTTTTATTTTTGCGTGAGTTTTATTTTATAAAAACTGGGGTTACCCGGAAATTACACATTTACCACCCGACTACCCGTCTCTTATTTCCTTCAGCAACTTTCCATAGTAAGGTTGTCAGGAAGAAATTGCCTTTAGCAATAAGGCCGCCAATTGTACTTTGTATCTTTACATGTTTTATAATATGTGCTCTGGTGTACAATAAAGAATATTCTTATCTTATCTTCTTACCACAGCGAAGATTTTATTCTGAAATAGGTACGTAGGACATACTAATTATAAAAAAGTTAAAAGTACCAGAAACCATGTGTTTGCGCACGACTAACGAATGTTAATAAAATCGCAGATAAAACGGAAGAGGTTAGTTAGGATCTTGGTAAGTAGCAGATCCTGGCCTGCGCCTGATCACTTCAGGATGCACGCGTGTGTTTATGTATGTATGTATGTATGTATGTATGTATGTATGTATGTATGTATGTATGTATGTATGTATGTATGTATGTATGTATGTATGTATGTATGTATGTATGTATGTATGTATGTATGTATGTATGTATGTATGTATGTATGTATGTATGTATGTATGTATGTATGTATGTATGTATGTATGTATGTATGTATGTATGTATGTATGTATGTATGTATGTATGTATGTATGTATATTAGTAGTGCCCGCGACCGCGATGCTGTTTGAGACTTCTTTTTATGAAGTAAAAAAAGTCTTTCCCTCGAGTCCCATCTTCTTCTTCTTCTTTAGGCTATATTAGTCCACTGCTGGACATATCCCTCCCTTAATGAGCGCCATAGCGCAAGGTTGTGCCATCATTGGGGGGTAATGCCCATAATCCCCACGCTGGGCATGCGGGTTGGGGATCGCACTTTGATGGAATTGTACTGCAGGGGGCGCTGCTGCCCACCCCCCGGTTTGTGTCCCTTAGTCGCCATTTACGACACCCGCGGGAAGAATTTGGGTTGGTGCTATTCTCTAGGCTGACACTTGAGTCCTACATTATAATATAATGTGAATCTTCATTTATTCATAAACTTACAAGTACACACTCATAATACAGAAAATGGTTACGTCCGTGTGGAGTCACTTCTAAAGTGCGCAGTTTCTGAAACACTACCTACCAATCGAGACTTACAACAACTTTTATTCTATCTGTAGAGGATGGACTGCTTTTCAGTAATGGAAATAAAAAACGTCAGATTACATTTGTGTGCCACGCGGGCGTCGGTGCGGCGGTGAATTTTGCAGGATTAAAAATTTTAAAATTCCGTATGGTGCCGCGGTTATAGGAGGCTGGAAACAGACTGACAGAGCCAATATGGCCGCGGTGGGGGTCACAGATTTCTTTCTAAAATCACACTTCCCATCATCACATCACATCACATCCCATTACATCACATCACACTTAATGTTATAAAGGCGAAAGTTTGTGTGTGTATATTTGTTACTTCTTCACGTCTAAAGGGCTGAAGCTATTTTAATTAAAAAAAAATATGGATATAGCTGGCACCCTGGATTGACACATAGGCTACGTTTTACTGCGGGAAAATATCGTATTCCCATGGGAAAATCGATAAACCGCGAGTAAGACCGCGGGAACAGCTAGTAGTATTATAAAGGCGAAAGTTTGTAAATGTGTATGTTTGTTACTTCTTCACTTCTAAAAGACTAAAGCGATTTTTTTTAAATGGAGTAAGCTGACACCCTGGATTGACACATAGGCTACGTTTTGCTGCGGGAAAATAAGTTATTCCCATGGAAAAATTCATTATTTTCCCTAATAAACCGCGAGTAACACCGCGGGGCACAGCTAGTCGATAATATGCGTAAAGGTCTTGCTGCACTAACGCATGTGATGTCGCGCTTTATTGTTTTGTCACAATTGCCAGATGGCGATACGGATACAAAAATGGTGAACTTATGGAAGTAAACATGTGAAATATCTACTTAATTACCTCATTTTCTAAGGTTAACACGAGCTGTAGACATAATTAAAACTGTTTTTATACGGATTTATGCTCGTTTATTACATTTTTACAATTTTCCAACGTTTCGGCACTTTTTCAGGTGCCGTGGTCCCGGATGACTGGAAACGTTGGAAAATTGTAAAAATGTAATAAACGAGCATAAATCCGTATAAAAACAGTTTTAATTAATTACCTCAGCCAGAGGAAAAGTCTGGCCATTCAAAGGGGGAATGTTGCCAGCATTCTGGGCACCCTGCCGAGGGACACCGACCTGGGGCATTATTTTTATTTGTAAATATAAAATTATAGGTATTTATTTTTATTACTTCATATTAATTAGATCTTATTTTGCTCATTTATGTAATCCTTAATTTAATATTAGTTTACTTATATTCATTTATTTCAGTTTATGTTTTTATTAAACTGTCATCAATGAAAAAAATAAATTAATAAATAGTTAATTACACAAATAACTATTTATCCTTCCTTTCCTTTCGGTCCTTTGTTAGTCTCGTCCAATATTTCTTATAAGCGGTTTTGCCCAAGTCGATGACGTTCTACGTAGCGTTATATCATTTTATAAACTCGTAGTTGCCACTAGCACTTGGATAAGGCAACAGACGAGCGAAATCCGTACTGTTAAAAATAAAATAATAGAAAACTTTAGTGCATTCTGAAAATAAATCACGCCACGTCAGTCAAAATTACGGGCCAGTGGCCCTTGTGAATTTTTAAATCAAAATTAACAACAATGATTCGAAAAGTACGAAGCTCCGTAGAGTCGTTATTGGACGTTATAACAAAACAATAATTGGTGTAAATGGATACTTTGTATTGAGAACAGCGGTTTGGAGGCGTAGAAGATTAAGATTGTTTGTAATTGAAAAGGGCCATTTTGTGAAAGGTACAGTCGCGTGCACTAACATGTAAACACGTTAGAATCTTGTCACATTACCTAATCTAGCCTGATGTATGAGAAATTGATTATTTTGACTTTGACAAGGTACTGAGGTGCAAACATGTTAGTGTACGTGACCGTACATTCTGATTTTGCTTAGTGAGTGACACATTAGTCGCGTGTCAAATTTTGACTTTGATGTCAGTGCAATGGACTCATATTATTCGGTATCGATTGATATCAACCCTTGTATGTCCCCACTGCTAGGGCACGGGTCTCTTCCTGCATCGTCCGGGTTGGTGGAGCTTTGCAAGGCAAGGGCGGGCCTTCCTGTCAGAAGTGTTCAAGCCGCCCATAAGGCCTCTGCCATAGCTTAACGACTGCCATTACGAGACTGCCGGCACCAACGGCTTTGTGCCTTGCAAAGCACGGAAACGCTCGGAAAAAATCCCACCGGATGGTCACCCAGCCAGCACCTGACCTCGGATCCACTAGGCCACGAGCGCTGCTTATCTTATAACGGAAATTACAGTTTTTTTGTCGTAAGATATATAATTTACAGAGTATTTTTTCCAGTAGCAAGCTCAATATCACACTACTAAGCCTTTATTCAACTGAAACCAGCCTCCAACCGTCGTGCCATCCCGCTGTAATCATATTGCAAAGAGCAAGTTCACGTTGTTAAGGCCCCGTATAAAGCTGACTGTGCGCAACATAATTGAAGGTTTAAAAAAAATTCGCTTTCTGTTAAAGAACATTGTTTTCTGAATGAAACATGGAAAATTGTGAGATACACTGTTAATACAGTAATACAGGGACACATTGTTTTGAACACATTTTTGCTGGATAACAAAAATGTGTTCAAAACAAACAGTTACAGTTTAGAAGTTTAATAACTAAATCGTCAAAGTCTAAATCAACTCTAAATGCATTTACGAGTTCGTTTCTCACCATTTTAATTTTATTATCTAATTAGTTTAATTAAAATTATTGGTCCTCTTGCAGTCCTCCACCAAACCGGACTTGGTCCCCATGGTGGACTAAGGCCTAACCTTCCTGCCTGCGGTGCAGAAAGAGACCCGTGGCCCACAGTGGGCGCATACAAAGGGTTGATGTCATTATAAGAATATTATTTAATGTACAAGAAAGCACATACATTAAAAATATAACTTTTGTCTCTAGTATGTTGTAATTCTAGTTTAATACAATTATCGGTTCTCCTCTCAGCATGTAAGGATCTAGCAGCTGTTGATGAAAGTAGTAAATAAATAAAAATACTAAAAAGTATGACAATTTTATTGTATGTGTAACGCGGAATTGACGTCGGGCCGATGTGCTGTAGCCTAAATTGATTATAAATAATAACAATATAACCGGCATTTAATGACTTTATTAGACCGTTTGGTTGAATTATTAAATTGTTTTGTTCGCATTTTTTAAGCCACATCGGAATACGAAGCCGTAAAGGCAAATAAATGTGCCTTTACGGCTTCGTATTCCGATGTGGCTTAAAAAATGTGTCCCTGCGCTAAAAAACCTACTTCAACATTAAGGATTATTTAGAAGACAGATTCGTATGGTATTGGTATCAACCCGTTGTATGTCCTTACTGCTGGGGTACGGGTCTCTTCATGCATCGCAGAAAGGTTAGGCCAAAATCCACCACGGGGCCAAGTTCGGGCTTCAGTGTCAGAAGTTATCAAGCCGCCCATAAGGTCTCTGATATGGTTTAATAAGGAAAAACGCTCCTAGCGGTAGTCACGGGATGGTTACCCATCCAGCACCTTACCACGCCTGTTGTTGCTTAACCTTAGTGATTTATTCCAATCACTCGATCTCCGCGCCCTTATACATTTGCTCATGTAATTAGTGCAATAAAGAATAAAAATAATAATAATGGTACATTGGTTTTGGGCCTTATCTCAAGCTGATAAGATTTAATTTAAAGTGGGAACTATTATCGTCTTATTAAGGATTAAAGAATTATGGTTTCTAGTGTTCAACACATTCTTGACTATTTTTTTTATTGAAAACTCTGTGTTTTAAGATGAAACTTGTTTGAAAAGAATAAATGTGAATTTCTTTGTTAGCTTCTTCACCCCGTGAGCTGTAAACTATAAAACTAACTCTTTGATGTTCACTACGTAAATAATATGTAATGTTTTTAAAGAGAGAAAAAAAATCAAGTTAAATTTATTTACACAAATTCCTACGCTAAGCCAAACCCGACCGCTTAGTCGTAGAAAAGCGGTTCCACACTCTCTCATTTCAGGGTAACCCAATATGAGACAAAGGGGCGTCTGTTCTGTGTCGAGTTTTCACTATGCGTTTGAAACCTGAACATTACATGGTATGTGTACATCACAAAAGGAAACCGGCCCTTAAACGGCCCCCTCGGTCAATTTGTTTGTTGTGTACCTGGTGGTACCAAAAACCAGATAGTGATACTTTAATAGCATTCATTTACGTTTGCCAATGAATTCCTCCAAGCTACGACATTGGAATGATACTGTAAGTGCGTATAAAAAAATTAACTTGTTCTTTAAAAAATAATCAATCTGACAAAAGTATTTTCTAAGGTTAACACGAGCACTAGACATAATAAAAACTGTTTTTACACGGATTTTATTCGTTTATTTAAAAAATTTCCGACGTTTCGGCACTTTTTCAAGTACCGTGGTTTCGGAAGACTGAACTGACAGGCGTCTTTTGAAAGCATTGACTATTAGTTTACTACCCTCGGCTAAAATTACCTAATCTGGAAATAAATCTGAGAAATTCAAGTTGAACAAAAGTTTTACGGTCTTATTTATAAATATACGATTCCCTCTAAAGCACTCCTTTGCAATTTGCGGTGGTTACGTTTGTTCCTTAAAAAGCTCCACTACAGACTATTTTAATCAGCGCAATTCGAGTATTCGTTCCTTGATAAAAAATATTCCTTATTGTATACCAGGAAATATATTAGGGGAGAGTGGTCACCATTCGTACGCGGGGCCCATTCATACAGTTAGTATAGCAGACAAACTAAACGGCACACAAGCGCGCGTTTGCTTGTATGCATAGACATACCGGCCGCCATGTTGCTAAGCAAAGTGTCGTGCCAGTCGCACCACGGTGCATCGGCTGACAAAACGTAATGTGTTTTCGCGCGTGGTGAGTAAATTTTTTACGTAAATTCAATTCGCAATTGTAAGTAGAATTATTGTTTTTGACAAAATTGTGTTGGTTAATATTAATGTTAACATTGATTATTTTGAGGTTTAATTGTTATATTTCTCAAATTAAATTAGAATTTGTATAAAGTAGTATTTTAATTTTGTGCAAGGCATGGGGTGCATTCGGACAGCAAAACAGGGGGCACATTCGTATGCGTACGAATGCTCCCCTTTAGATTTTATTAACCACCAGAACATCACAATAACATTTTTTATGAAGTAATTCTAATTCAAACAAATCGATATATTTTATAAAGTAAGCCTTATAACTAATATTTTATTGCAGAATCATGGTACGAAAATATAAAAAAAGGGTACGCGTACCCAAGAGGTGGATGAAGAGTCCATGAAATCAGCAATTGATGACGTAATTCTAGGGCGGCTGTCATATAGAAAAGCCGCGCTGCAATATAACATCAAGACATCGACGTTGGAAAGCAGAGTCAAGAAATTCAAAGATGGCTCTTACACCGATGAACCCTCACGAACATTTCATTCCAAGAAGAAAACCGGGTAAATCCCGTATATATACAGATACACCTGAAAAAACTGAATTAGAAGAGAGACATAGACAGAAAGAATTGAAAAAAATAGAACAGGACAAGAAAGCCAGAGCCAAAGCATTGAAACGTAGTTTGAAAGAACTTAGTTCAACACAAAAGAAAAAGAAAGCTAAGCAAATAAAAAGTGATGAAGATTCAGAGGCATCTGAAGGATCGGAATTTAGCTTGCGGGAGAGTTCAACATCTTCAATCGGTTCCGAAACGGACGAAGAGACTAATGATTGCAGTAGTGACAATAATTTAAATGTGACACCAAATAAAATCAAAGATAATTGTTTGGTTTTGGTAAAGTTTCAAAAAAATACTTCTGTTGTTTACTACGTCGGAAAAGTTCTTAGTCATTAGTCGGTTACGGAGCTGAAAGTATCTTATCTTCGGAAGAAACCGGGATCATCATGGTCATTCTTTTTTCCTGATAAAGAAGACATACACACTCTGTATATCAGCGATGTCGTCATGATACTCATGATCCTACCTGATCCACAACCACGAGCGGGCTGTACAGCTAGAATGGCTACTTTTTACTTTTGCAGTTAATTTAAATAATTATAATGTGCAATAACTTCTAAAGTAACAACCAAATATGTATGATTATTGACTTTAAGTTTAGATTTTCAAAGACTGTGCAACATACTCATAATAAATGATTGCAAAGAAATCATTGAGACTGATTGTTAAGCTAAGAATTATCAATAAGTAAACTGGATAAACGATTTCATTTTTTGTTATGTTTCTAAAGAAACATTTATCGACTATGAGCCAAGTCAAATATTTTAAGTTAGTTCTTTAATAAATAAATATTTTTGTAATAATTAATAAAAAAATTAACGACTTTAATAGACTTTTTAATTACCCTGTATGAATCTACCCCATGGCGTATGAAAGTACCCCACCTACTGTACGAACGTACCCCGTACGTGGGGTACGTTCGTACAAATATCTTATTGTAGAAAAATTACTATAACTCTTTAACCTTTTGACATAATAGTTTCGGATTTTTTTGTAACAAACTACAATATATTTGTTACGCTTAGGCATATAAACTAGATAAAATCAACAATCCATCATAAATTAAAAAAATAAAATATAAAAAGCGTACGAATGGTGACCACTTTCCCCTAATCGGGACCATAAATGTCTATTTCTTTTGTAGTGAGCGAAATTTTCTTCGAAAATATTTCTATAAGTGACAACTTGTTATTGGCTCTCAGTTTTTATTTAAATTGTAATGTATTTTGTTCATAACTGTAAGTATTCCTGTTATAATAAAATAAGTGTTTCAAGGACTCAAAGATAGGATAAGTATTTGCACATACGAAAAATTAAATTATAAAATTCTTTATTGCACAACACGCACATTTGTACAAAGACGAGATTAATACTTAATACCTTATTCGTTATCGTTATTAACCCTTCTATGTCCCCAATGCTGGGGCATGGGTCTCTTCCTGCGACGCAGGAAGGTTAGGCCATACTCCAATACTTTATTGCACACATCAAAATCATAAAGAAAGAACAAAATTATGAAAATAAAAACTATTGGTGAGTGAGTAGATCTTTACAAATATATAATTTGCGCAAGTCTAATCAATGTTATAAAAGTTCGAAAAGGATTCGTTAATGAACTGACAATTAAGCAAAATTGTAAAGAGGGTAACAAAGTACCTACTAAGAAAAATGGTTAGTAGCCAGGGCAAAAGGGGTTGTAAGAAGATATTGTGAAAAAACGCTCTTATTTAAGAGGCCCCAGTAAAAACTAGATAAAACATACTAAAGATTATTAGGTATTTACAACTAATACGTTTCCTTTATGTAACTCGAAATTCAAAAGTATTGGCCACACGTAGACTTACGCGTATTCACTTACACATTTACACGTTCGTCCATCAATGCCCGTTTTGCTGGCCGCTCCAGTAATATAATATGATTTGGTAAGTTTTTTATTTTAAGAGTAGCTTGATTGCGTTTTTTAACCTTATAAACCCTTAAATAAAATGAGTTTTTTCTAATTCAAAAATGTGTTATGTATAATATTTTTTTATTCGTTACCCTAGAATAGCGTACCCTATGATGGTGTAATGTACGGCTATAATAGTGTTTTCATTTCTCATACTCGGAAAGAAGTGTTGTTTTGATCTGATTATTGGGTGGAAAATGCTGCTTCCCTCCACAGGGAGGGAAAAACTCATACAAATTACGTCCCACTCAAGGGCGGGAATGAACTTTAAAAATAGAACTACTGTGAGTTGTGAAGAGTTTTTGTAATGATAGGCTTTTAAAAAAAAAATTAAAAAAAGCTGCGGCCATGTGAGTTTCTAAACAGCTAGTGTGAATTTAGCGCAAACATCTTTGATCGGAATAAGACACAACAAGTACGAGGTGAGTTCCATATTTAAAATAAAAAATATTTTATTTTTTTTCCATATTTAAAATTTAAAAAGTCGACTTGAATTGGCGGGTTCTAATCTGTTATAGTATCTGTGACGGAATTCAAAAAAATTGGTAATAATCCGTGGTAATAATCTTTTAAGTTAGTCTTTTTTTAAGTTTTTATTTTCCTCATATTCGAAATGAAAAGTAGAGTGCTTAACACGGGTAAAAGAATCAATTCCTACTCGGACTATAGCCGCCCTCGATACGCTCGGGCGTCTAAATACCTCTGGAATTGATTCTTTCTACCCTCGTTATGCAATCTACTAATTCATACTTAAGGTATTGAGGTGCCAGTTTTTTGTATTATGACCACTGATTACACACTACTGACTTTTCAATATTATGTAAGAGTTATCTAAGACATGAAGACACGGACTTCGATACAAACCAGTCATGGTTTTAGGAGGTCCGAATCCACTTAATCTGTACCTTTATTATGTAAACCTAAATATATAAAAAAAATTGTCCGGGGTTTTCGTGAATTGCGCGAGGAACGCCGGTCACCAGTTTTCGGAGGCTGTAAGCGTCCGCGAAGTCTGAGTTTTGGTGATTTACTCAACTTTTATGTGTCGCTGTCCTCAGGATTTATATTAAATTTATTTTATGGGGTCGCTTTTACGACACCAACGGATGTCGCAAAACCGACACGGCTCAGTCTGTACAATTTTACAGTGCATAATTTAGCGCGGCGCTCCGAATTGAATGATAATTTGATTTTGCCACTGTTCGAGTAAAATTACCGTACGAAATAACCACAAATTAAAGCAATGACCACAAACATCCACAAAATGAAATCACTTGCCCTGGTTCAAAACTAGGATGTTATATGGTAACCAGACAATGAATCACAAATGTGGAAAACACGATTTTATAATATAAAAAAAATACGATTCATCTTAAACAGAGGCAGTTTAAACAATCTGTGGTTACATATTTTACCTTTACCAAAAACTATTTAAACTGCTTCTGAAAAGTCTTTTAAAGAATAGTGTTTTCATAAACCGTTAGACTGGGTTATTACAATTTGTACGTAGCTATAAGAAAGTATGGCGGCGTTCAGTAGAAACGAAACCTATTTGCACTGTATGGCAATCGATCGGGTGACCGCAAGTTCAAAAAGGCACTCTCTTTTTTTAACCGACTTCAAAAAAGGAGAACGTTATCAATTCGACTACTTTTTTTTTGACTATGTTTTCGCATAACTTCGTCAAAAAAAAAGTTGTTCGATTAGGTATAGCTATTATGTATTGTTCTTCAATAAAAGTCTTCTGTTCGCTTGTATTTTGTAGTTTATTAAATTATTACTGAGAGCACATCTTATTGCTAGTGTGTCAGTGGGGGAAGAGAGAGTTATAGGTTATGCTACATAGTTTACAATATGTTACTCAATTAGTTTCCGTCTGTACCTGACTACATGTGGCGGCTCGTGCATATTGGAGCCTCAGGTAATTTCACCACGTCTGTATCTGCCAACGTTTAGTTATTTATTACGTTTCGTGACCACTTCGCAACATCTTTCTCCTTTCAAACAAAAAAATAATAAATGAATACTTTACATTACATTGTTACCTTTTCTTCCCCCTTTCGAACATTTTATAGTTATGAAACAAACATAAGTAGTTTTATTAATTTAACCACCTATTTAAATCTAAGTTAAACACTCTATTTGCTGCTGTTGCATCTATATACAACAGACAATCTAGTTAATAATGTGATCTTAATAAACTATTACTTATTTAAACCTACGGTTGTTATTATTTGTAACTGTTGTATTTATATAAACCAAACCTTGTTTTCTTAAGAGTAAATTAGGTTTGAACCTTATACACTAGACTAGGGGGCGAGCCCCCTGCGCGCTTACGCGCGCCAACCCCCAGCCGCTCCGAGCTGCGCTCTCCGCGGCGCTCGGCCTAGGGCCTCGCTAGACACTTATTGTAGGGAATTGTTGCATGGGAACATGTATGGTCTCGGCCTTCGGCCTCGGCCTGGACGGAGCTCGGCCTTCGGCCTCGCCGCGGCGGGGTTTCTCGTGCCCGCTCCGCGGAGCTCGGCCTCCGGCCTCGCAAGTTTGTCTCTTTTTGCTCTTGCGCTGGCACTTGTGCGCCGTAAACTAAACGGTCTCGGCCTTCGGCCTCGGCCTGGACGAAGCTCGGCCTTCGGCCTCGCCGCAGCGGGGTTCCTCGTGCCCGCTCCGCGGAGCTCGGCCTTCGGCCTCGCAAGTTTGTCCCTCTTTGCTCTTGCGCTGGTACTTGTCCGCCGTAACCTGAACGTTCTCGGCCTTCGGCCTCGGCCTGGACGGAGCTCGGCCTTCGGCCTCGCCGCGGCGGGATTTCTCGTGCCCGCTCCGCGGAGCTCGGCCTGCGGCCTCGCAAGTTTGTCCCTTTTTGCTCTTGCGCTGGTACTTGTGCGCCGCAATTTGTATGGTCTCGGCCTTCGGCCTCGGCCTCAACGGAGCTCGGCCTTCGGCCTCGCCGCGGCAGTACTTTTTGTGCCCGCTTCGCGAAGCTCGGCCTCCGGCCTCGCAAGTTTGTCTCATTTCTCTATTGAAAAGTCAATTTTAGTACTAAATCTCCATACAAAAAATTTGTCATTTTCAATCATCAATATCTCGGCCGCCATCTTGAAATTCCAAGATGTCGGATTTTTCTCATATACCTGGGTCCTTTGGCAACGCGATGCCGTTTACGGCATATCTCCAGCATATGCCCAGTTGGCTGCCGACTTTTTTGCGCAAAGGTCGATTTTTCGGTCGGCTATATCTGCGCCGCCATTTTGAATTTCGAACAACCAAAATTTTTTTTTCAATCGGATCACTAAAACACCATTCTATCAAAATTTCATCCAAATCGGTCGGTAAACGACAGAGTTAGCACCCTCGCGTAGTGGAACGCGTTCGAAATTCAAAAATCGGCTCCATAGGATGGCCGTATATCGTACATTCCCTACAACTTTGTCATACATCATTTTCGTCCAACTCGTGCCATTTCCGAGAAAACGTATTATGTTAGATCAGTGAGTATACCGGATTGTAGCTTTATATATATATATAATAAACGTAATCCTAACTTTATAATATGTGAAAGAAGTTATCCTTATTCTACTAATTTCAACTCAACTCAATTTGGTACATTTCACATTTTATTCAATTACCAATTCAAACTGCACACTCACTACCAAAGCTCTTGCAGCCTAAATATGATTGTGAGACCCCGAATCACTCTGATCGAAGATGGTAAGAAGTTCGAGTATATCTAACTCCATTGTGATCTTCCACGACATATGATCTGTAACCATTATCCTTAACAATACACCCTGGGAGCCATTTGTTTATATTACCATCCTTCCTGAACCAAATTTTTTGACCTACTACAAATGGTTTCTTACATCTAGTTCTTATATCATAGTTTTTATTATTTCTAAAACTCCCTTTATGTAATTCTGTTTTCACATTTGCGTTTAATTTTGGTCTTAAATAACTAAATGGTACAGGCATTTTAGTTTTCAAATTTCTATTCATTAGTAGTTCTGCTGGGGAGAACATGGTACCACATACTGGAGAAGATCTGTATTGAAGTAGTGCTACTCTGTAATCTGATTTGTCTTCATTACATTTTTTTATTAATTTCTTAGATGTTTGAACTGCCCGTTCTGCCATACCATTTGATTGCGGATATCTAGGGCTTGAAAATGTAAATTTAAATCCCCATTCTTTGGCAAACTCCCTGCATTCTCTAGAGTCGAAGGGTACATGATCCGAGACCACCTCTTTTGGTATTCCAAAATTACAAAATACATCTGTGAGAGCATTTTTTATACTATTTGCACTTTTATTATTTATCAACTTTATACCAAGCCATTTTGAAAAGTAATCATATATTATCAAATAACTTTTATTTTTCAAATCCATAATATCCACCCCTATTTTTGAAAAAGGTAAATCGGGTATCTCATGAGACAGTAGTGGTTCCTTAACATTGCTATTCTGATCCATTTGACAAACAAAACATTTTCTTACATAGTGCTCCAAATGATCATCAATTTTCGGCCAGTAATACAATTTTCTAGCAAGTTGTTTCATTTTCGTCATACCTTGATGTCCCTCATGTAGTTTATTAGCTATTTCTATTCTCAGTGAGTGAGGTATTATCAATCTGTCTTTAAAGAACAACAAGTCATTGTCAATTACTATCTCTGATCTTAATTTGAAGTAGCAACTTAGATTACCAGGAATATTTTTTGTTTTTTCTGGCGAACCATTTTTAGTATATTCTTTTAATTTAGACAAGTCGTCATCTTTATTAGTTTCTGATATTATTTCTTGTTTCTTTTCTTCAGTACACTGAAGATGTTTGGCCAGACCTACACAGTGAATTACTTCATGCATGTAGCTGTCATCAGTGTCATCACTTTCTATGTATGCTCGCGATAAAAGATCCGCTATATACATCAGTTTTCCTTTTAAATATTTAAACTCAATGTTGTATCTGAACAATTTTAATTTTAATCGTTGCAACCTAGGAGAAGGGACTTCATGAATGTGTTTCTTTAATATCGATTCTAGTGGCTTATGGTCATTTAGTACTGTACATTTATTTCCGTATATATAGTAATGAAACTTCCTAGTTGCCCAAACCACACTTAAAAGTTCTTTTTCTATTTGCGAAAAGTTTCGCTCTGCCGCTGTTAAGCTTCTAGATGCAAAACTAACTGGTTTGCCATTTTGCATTAAACAACAACCTAAACCGTCTTTAGAAGCATCACATTGTATCACAATTGGCAACTTTGGATCAAAATTCTGTAAAACAGGAGCTTGACCAATTATTTCTTTAAGCTTATTGAAAATGCCTTCATGCACATCTGTCCAAATCCATTCAACATTTTTCTTTAAGAGTAACTGCAAAGGTGCTGCAATATTTGCCAGTTGTGGTACAAATCTACGTAAGTAATTTATCATACCAAGGAATATTTGTAATTCTTTTACTTTAGTTGGACTTTTTATGTTTGCAATTGCTTTAATTCTGTCCGGGTCAATTTTCATTCCTTTTCTTGAAAATATATGTCCGAAATATCTAACCTCTGTAAGCTTATAATGAAATTTCTTTTTATTGAATCTAACATTATGTACCTTTGCTCGTTCCAAAACTTTGTTCAATATTGCATCATGTTCCTGTTCATTATCTGCACATATCAATAAATCATCACAATATATAACTACACCCGGCAAGTCTCCAAAGGCTCTTTCATTATATTTTTGAAATATTTCTGGAGCTACCGATAGACCAAACGGTAATCTGTTAAATTTATAACAACCAAAGGGACTATTAAAAGTACAAAGTTCACTTGCCCTTTCTGTTAGCCTTATGTTATAAAATCCTTCTGACAAATCTAGTACTGAAAATAGATTCTTATCACATAAATTTGGTATTATTTCTTCTAAAGTTGGTATTAAGTGATATTCTCTTTGCAATACACTATTAAGATCTTTAGGATCTAAACAAATTCTTAGTGCTCCATCTTTTTTTTCTCTTATTACAAGATTACTCACAAAGGTCCTGGGGTGTTCGACTTTCGAAATGATTCCCTGTTCCACCAACAATGTAAGCTTACTTCGTAACCGATCCTTGATAGCAAATGGAACTCGACATCTAATCTGTGACTCGACGTGGGGGTCTCACAACCGGCTGTGCTGCAGGCTGAGTGTGCAGTTCTAAAGGCTCCTCAAATTCACCGACTCCCTGAAACAGTTCAATGTGCTTCTTAATAATTAGGTTTTTTTCGTCGCTTCTTTTAACTGAGTTTATTGTGTTTTTTAGCAATTTTAATTCTAGTAGAGAGCTCAACCCTAATATCGGCCGAACCTTTTTATCTACTATGATAAATTCTGTTTTAACAGTTTCATCTTCATGATATATGTTAAGAATTTTTTTCCCTATGGGCTTTATTTGCGTCCCACCAAATGCTTCTAATATTATTGTTGTCTCAGATAATGTTACATGCTCATCATTGACAATTTTTCTTAAATCATAAAGGCTCAAAATATTTACTTGCGCTCCAGTGTCACATTTAAAATTTATATTGTTTCCTTCAACTTGAAGCGACTCTGTCCACTCTGTGTTATTCTTATTTATCGAGTGACAAACTTTTACTAGTCACAAATCCTCATTGTTACTACTGCCCTCCCCACTGTTTTCCTCATCAACCGAGATGTTGTGAGTGTATTTTTTAGTTTTACAGCCAACTTTAAAGTGATTAGGTTTTTTACAGTTTGAACATATTTTTCCAAATGCTGGGCAATTACGAGGCCCATGCCTGGTGTTACACTTTTTACATTGATATACATTGTCTGACCGAGTCTCTTTATTATAACCATGATTGAAACTATACTTAGCTTTATATTCATGTTGTTTCTTCTGCATTGAGTTGTTCTGCGACCGCTGCTGAGTCTGGATTGCATCAACAACTGGCTCCAGCGGCTTGGCTATCATTCTAACTTGCTGTCTTGACAACTCCGCTGACCTGCAGATGTCTACTGCCCGTTCCAGTGTCAGTTCTTTGACTTCCAGCAATTTCTGTTGTGTTCTGGTGTCTTTTAAGCCCACAACAATACGGTCCCGTAACATTCTGTCCAGTTTTGTATCAAAATTGCAATTTATTGCAAGTTTTCTTAACTGTGTATAATAAGAGTCAAAGCTTTCTCCATCCTCCTGAGTTCTTCGGTTGAAGTGAAACGAGTTAATGACCTCATTGTTCTTCGGCGCAAAATAACCATCAAATAACTTGATCACATCCTCTAGTTTAGGACTTACATTGTCACCGTCTTGTAGTGTATTAAAATACAGTTCTTGCGCCGCTTGTCCAACGCAGTTCAGAAGTATTGACGCTTTTCTGGCTTCCGTTATGTTATTAAGACCAGCTGCTGAGATGAAAATCTTAAACCCTTGTTTAAACCTTAGCCACTGTGCATAAAGATTGTCCAGCGTCTCCAGGTCTAAAGGTGCCGGCATTCGGTATTCAATCGTTCCAGCCGCCATTCCGTAGGGTTCCACTTCAGTAGTTGTAATTTCCTTATTTTCAGTTGAATTTTCTGTCATTTCCTTTGGTAGATTACACCGTCGGCTGCGCCATGTATTGTTCTTCAATAAAAGTCTTCTGTTCGCTTGTATTTTGTAGTTTATTAAATTATTACTGAGAGCACATCTTATTGCTAGTGTGTCAGTGGGGGAAGAGAGAGTTATAGGTTATGCTACATAGTTTACAATATGTTACTCAATTAGTTTCCGTCTGTACCTGACTACATGTGGCGGCTCGTGCATATTGGAGCCTCAGGTAATTTCACCACGTCTGTATCTGCCAACGTTTAGTTATTTATTACGTTTCGTGACCACTTCGCAACAGGTATAGCGTCCCATTAGTCCCATTTTAATTTGGTGAAGATCTGATGAAGACTTTCAGAGCTCGAGAACGGAACTCTTCAATGGACAGCAGCAAATAAGGCCTAATGAGCCCTATCCATTGGTAATATGCATTATGTTTCATAAGATATGGCGTAAAATTGGTCCCAGGGTAATATGGTGAGGTTCTGATGAAGACTTTCAAAGATGGAAATTCTGAATTTCTAATTTTAAAGCAGAAAATTAAGTCAAGTTTTGATGTTACAAACACTTTGTTCATCAAGTACTTTCATTCAGTAACTCTTTCTCTGGTGTCTGGTGGACATTGTTTCGAAGATCATCAGCTCAAATATCAGTCTTGAGAGGTTTCTAAACTTCTATTCTGGATAGAAATTTGCCGTTTTTACTTAAGTATTTAATTTCACTGTCACTCTCTACAGCCGAACATTTGGACGTCTGATGATGACCAGCTCAAGAACACCCAGATCTAGAGCACCGTTGTACCTAGAAACCCGGAATTGAAGTTAAAATCTATGGTTTTATTATGAATAAATAAATAAAATAAGATTTATTGAAATAACAGTTACAGTATATTTTTTGTTACATAATAATATTTTGTTTAACAAAAGAGGTGGGTAGGTGCACAATACACAGTTTAACGGCTATCCCCAAACTAGGCGAGGCCTGTATCTTGGGGACTTTATTAGTGTTCACAGAATACATTTTTCACGGCAAGCTAATTACGCAACACGGTTACCTTACAAAATAAACGTTTTTGTGAATATCTAATCTAGAAAAACACACTACTATATGGCATTAATTTGAATGTTAAATATATATAAATATATACGTATATAATATGAATACACATAATTATATTGTATAAATATATATAATATAAATCCATTATAATATAAGAATATATATTTGTATAACTACATAAATATTAAATAGATAATTCGAAAGTAAAATAATAATAAATATATTTAGTTATGTACCTAGTTTTGCTTGTAAATACAATAATTAACGTGGTACTACCTGTGGTACGCAAAACCCAACTACTGATAGGTCACTACAGTGAGAATCGACCTTGACGAACTGCCTCCGTTCCGATAAATAGCTTTTAAACCACTCAAGGGCAATACCTCTGACTCCGATAGCATCTAGTTTTCTCAATAATATCGGAACGGAGACGGTATCGAATGCTTTCGCCAGGTCGAGAAATACTCCGATGCATTTCTCACCTTGGTCCATTTTTGCAGATGCCATTTGTACTAAAAGTTTTGCGGCATCATCGGTCGATTTTTTTTTACGAAACCCGAACTGTTGGTCTGATTTCGTTTCATTTTGTGCCATAAAGCTAGTCAAGCGATTATTTACTAGCCGTTCTAGTAATTTCGAGAAAACGCTTAGCAACGCAATGGGCCTATAATTTCCCGGTAATTCTTTTCGTCCTGCTTTATGCACCGGAGATACGGAAGAAGTCTTCCATGAAGTAGGGAAGACACCACTAGTCAAACTCAATTTAAAAATATGTGTGAGAGGCACAACTATAATATTGGAGATGTTCTTTATAAATGCGTTTGTAAATCCATCAGGGCCAGGTGCGCGTTCGTTTTTTAATTGTTTGATAGCCAAAGCTACTTCATTCTGATCAGTTGGAAAGAGAAAAATTTATTCATGACTTGCTACACTAGGAATATTAAGAGTCAGATGCCCAAGATCATCAGCTCGAATGCTCAAATTTTAAGCTTCTATTCTAGATAGAAATATGCCGTTTTCACTAAAGTATTTAATTATATTCTTTTTAATGCACTAACCCGTGCTAAGGAGTATTTTAAAAAACCTATTTAGAGGCTAAAAATTCCACCCATGTCGGGACTCGAACCCGCGACCTCTGGCCAACCGTGCCAGCGCTCTCCCAGCTGAGCTAATGGGCGACTCCCGACATCAGTGAAATTTCGTACCTCTTTACAATACTCTATTACGTACAGCTTATTTAGCTCAGTGTTGTAAAACCTGACTCCAAACTAGGTAATACTGTCAGCTGTGAAGAGTTTTATGTAAAATCACTAATCAAAAAAATTTCATTTCATTTCATTTCATTTATTCAATAACAATTTTAATCGTATGTGAAATAAAAGGATCTTAAACTAACTTAATTAACTGTATGATAGAATTTGTGAGATAGTTATAAAAATATGTTAATGATTAAAATTATTTACATTTATACAGATTCAATAATATAATTTATTTACATTTATACAAGTTCACTATTTAATTTATTCCTGTAGACAATTCTTTAATGCTATACATATTCTTTTGCAGTAAGTACGATTTCAGTTTCATTTTAAAACTTTTATGATATGCCAATTTTTTTAACTCAGTAGGTAAGGCGTTGAACAGTCTTATAGATTGAAAACTTGTTGAATGCATTACAACCCTTAGTCTTGGAACTAGATTCCTAATTATATCCAATCTTCTTGTGGCCTCACGCTCTTGCCTTTCCTCATCTGTTTCGAGTTCACCGAGATTTTTTACCAAAGAAACTATAACGACAAGAGCGTATAACCCCGGAAGAGTCAAGATTTTTAATTTCTTAAAATGCTCGAGACATGATTCCGTTTGCGATATGCCTACCATTGTCCTTATTGCACGTTTCTGTAGCACAAATGCCCTATTTATATTCTTCGCATAACTATTCCCCCAGAACTGAATACTGTATCTCAATTTAGATTCAACCAGGCTGTAGTATACCATCTTAAGGCTTTGAATGGGTAGTTCTTCTCTCAGGCTTCTTATTGCATAGCATGCTGAGCTTATCGAGCTTTCAAGAGCATTTAGTTCATTCTGCCAGCTTAGATTGGCATCTATATTCACTCCTTAGAACTTCACATGATCAACTACGTTTACCACATCTCCATCTAAGTGTACGTTTATGGAATCCTTGTTATTTGCAGTAGATTTGAAGAGCATGGCCAGAGTTTTGCTTTTATTAAGTTTAAGATTGTTCACTTTGAACCACTGTACAAAATGACTAAGAGCAATGTCTAGGTTTTTATTAAGTATTTCTATTGTACTGCCTGAAATCACCGCGTTTGTATCGTCTGCGAATATAACTACTTTTGTGTTATCGGAGAGTGATTTTGTTATAAAGTTTATAAGATCATTATTAAAAATGACAAAAAATATTGGTCCCAAAATGGAGCCTTGTGGAATTCCTCGCGTGAGGTTTACTAATTTAGATCTATATGTGGTCTCAACACTCTTTTCAATAGATTTAAATTCAACAAACTGCATTCTGTTACAAAAATATGATTTGATTAAATCTAAACTCTTGTTTCTAACCCCGTAGTGGTCCAACTTTGCCATCAAAATGTCGTGATCTACCATGTCAAATGCAGAGGTTAGGTCTAAGAAGAGTGCTGCGACTTTGTGCTTATCATTTAATTTTTTTAACACATCATTGATCAAACTATCGATGGCATCTACCGTGCCCACTTTTTCTCTGTAGCCAAACTGCCTCTTATTTAAAATGTTATTATCATTGAAATGTTTCAACAATCTAACCTTGATAATTTTCTCGAAAATTTTTGAGATAGTGGGGAGTAAGGAAATGGGCATGTATTTATCAGGATCAGTTTTCGAACCTTTTTTGTGCACCGGTAAAACTCTAGCAATTCCTAGTTGATCCGGAAACGAACTGTTTTTTATACACTTTTCAAAGAAGCAAGCCAATGGCCAAGCCAGTATATCGACATTTTCTTTAAAAACAGTGATAGGGATGTCATCATAGCCACAAGAAGGCTTTTTCTCCATTCCTCTGACGATTTCAATTATTTCGGCTACACCAGGAGGTTCCAACTCCATATCTTGTTCAATTCTTTCCGTAGTTTGTTCAAATAGCGCGCGGGCCAAATCTTTATCTTTTGTTTCAACTGCCTCAGTACCTTTATTGAATAGTTTAGAAAAGATATTTATTATTTCCATTGGTTTGTCTATTATGTTTTCTTTGACCTTAAGTATTATTTGATTTCGCGTATTATCCTTTTTTTTTATAGCTCTGTATTTGTTAACTATTTTCCAAATTTTCTTGCTTGAATTTTGGGCTCCATTTATTTCTTTATAAAGTGACAATCTCTTTGCTGTTTTAATTACTTTTCTATAGATTTTTATGTATGTTTTTTTGTATGTTGACCAGTTGCTTGTATGTTTAGTGCCTATGGTACTCAGAAAACGTTTCATTTTGCTCGAGGTTCTAATGCCTTTAGTAACCCATTTAAGTGCGTTTTCTTTTTTTAAGTGAATTTTTATTTTAATATTTTTAAAGCTGATATTAAATATTTCATTAAAAATTTTTATAAATTGATTTATGCCTAGCTTTTCCCATTCTACATCAAGTATATTTTGCCTAAAAGAATTATTATTTCTCTTGTTAAATGATCTTCGTATTGTGTAATATACTTGTTCTTTTTTTTCTATTTGTTTTGTCCTTTCTAGTTGTAGTGTACAAAAAATTGCGCCGTGCCCATCACCTAACTTGTTATGATCTACGCAAGTGCTTAAAACATCGTCCTCGGATAAGTTTGTTAAAAAATTGTCTAAACATGATTCCGAGTCGTTTCGCATAAATGTTGCTGATTTGATCAGATACCGGAAGTTGTAACATCTTAACAAGTTAACAAACTCATTAAGTTTGGAATCATTGCCTACACTGTTAATATTTATATTAAAGTCCCCACAAATTATACACTTTTTATTAAAAGAATATTCAAGTAACTTTTCTAGTCTAGTTATAAACTCGTCAAAGTTTTTATCTATGGGGTTTCGGTACAAACAGAAAACGCATAAATTAGTTTCAGAGTCTTTAATGCCGCATAACTCGAAACATTCTATTTTGTGCAGCTGCTTGCAAAAAAATACTTCTTCAGATTCCCTATGTTCTCTGCCTAACAATATAGACCCCCCTCTTTTTTTGCTATCTCTCGTGTAAAAAGCCTGAGTTTTGAAATCTAATAGACTAAACAGAGGAGCGTTGGTTTTATTAAGGAAGTGTTCAGTAATGCCTACATAATCCTGTTTGTCCTTGAGCCCGTCCAAGTAGAGTTCCAACTCATCTTTCTTGCTCAAAACACCGCACAGATTCTGATGATATAAGTTGAGAATACATTTTTTACGATAGGTTTCACTTTTTGAATTTTTCTCGTCTGATATTGTTACTTTATTGACGAAAAAACACATCATTATCTGTTTGTGTTTCTTTATTTTCATAATTACTATTTTTGTAACTTGTCTCTATGTTCACTACAGTCTGTGATCCTTTGTGGAGAATTATATTTTCCCAGTCAGTCTGGGTCTCCACGTTTTGCAGGTTTGGAAGTTTATTGTCCGCTAAGAGACTGCCGTGTCTGAGTAGTTCACGCTGATATCTGGTAAACTCCGCTTTATTATCTAGGCGCAAGATCTCCCTATATAAGCATCTACTTCCAAAAATTTTGTTGAATCTAGGTTTTGTGTCGTATACATCTAAAAATGTGGCATATGTGAAACGTGAGCCCACGAAGTTAAAACATTGGTTAATCATATTTTCGTTAAGATACCTAGCTATTCCAACATTACATAATATCACATTAGTGTGTTTAAGAGCCTTCAAACAACAATAGAGCGTCGATTGCAAGCACAAGGGGTCGTTGTCATTGGAACCCGCTAAAATAATTACGAAATCTCGGTCTGTGAAATCCTTGCATTCCAATTGACACGAACTCAATACATCAGCTATAGATGCATGTGGCTTGATCATGGAGCTTATGCTGAAGCCGGATCCGAGAAGATGTTGAAGGCTGGATCTTAATCCTCTTCCTCGTTCGTCAGTATAAAGCCTAACTTTCTTAAATTTTTTTTCCTCAGGCTTGCATTCTGTAGAGCTCTTATAATTATTTTTTGAAATTGGAGTATGTTCCGTTTTACAGTCGGTATTCGTTTTTAAGGTGATATGTTTCTCTATATTTTTGGTGACAATATCGAATGTGGGTAGAGGGCCTGAGTGACAACGGGAGTCCATAGAAGTTGCAATTACAATTTCGCTGTTATCGGCCGAATGAGATTTGTAAGGAAGAGTTGCGGTAGTGTCGATTGTTTTGATGACATTGTTTGTCAGATTCCTTTGCGAGGTACTGGGAAAACCAATTTTCATTGAATTTGTTCGTATTTTGCGGTACTAGGGAGTAAAAAATCTTTTGGGTGACGATGTATTTCCTGTATGTAAATCGGTTAGACCCACAGATTTAATGAGCTGCAGTTTTCTTAGGGTTTCCTTGTTCTCTCTCTGTAATGAAAAGTTGACAATACTCAGGTTTTCAATCTCGGCGTGGGCCGTGTCTATTTCAAGTTTTAGTCTCTGGTTTTCGCTTCTAAAGTCATCAAGTTCCTGACTATTATGCATGAACGTCGGTAGACTTTGGTAGGATAAGTCTAGCACCGATTCTTCACTGTCCATATTTTTGTGTCTCGCTTTTTTCTCTGTGACATAGCAGTGATCTTGTATTGAAAGGGAGAAATTCTCTGTGTTTTCACTTTGCATAATACACTGATCGCAAAGGTATGAATTGTTTTGGGTAACATAGTAGGCCATGTATTTAGCCGTAGTGACGTTGACACAATTGTGGTGGTAATTACTCTTACAAGCGCCGCACTGGAGTAATTCTGTCCCAAAAATATTACGCAAGCACACTTTGCATGACTTCATTTCGGCAATATTATTAGCTCAGTCTGTAGAACTAAAAGTATCGATACCTCCGACGCGAACCTGCTTCTACGACGAAGTAGTAGATCAACGGAGTGCTTACACCGCTTCGCCACGGCGTCTTTGCCAAGCTTTGCAGAAATCACCTATGGTTGTTCGTCGCACACTCCGATGACTAATCGAATAGGAATGTTCTTTGTGAGTACCGTATACTTGTAACGGACATAAACTTTACCAGATTTTGCAAATAATGCAATAAAAATGACACTAATTCACTTTAAATTTCATAGTATGCACTTTACACCGTGACTATCATGGTTGTATTGAGTTTTCACACCATAAATCGTTTAGATATAGCATCCGTTCAGCGTATTAGTTTATTTACAATAACTTTTGTGATTAATCACTAATAGTTTTGTCTTTGTTCACTCTTACGGTTGACCACTTGTTATTCGCTTTTCAATATCGAAACTAATGTATTTCTTAACTTTGATATTTATTTTTAGAATATTTCTAGACCGTGTTTAGCTTCCGACTTGTATGCGCGCGCGCGCGACGTCAGTGTGCTGCGGCTATGTGAGTTTCTAAACAGCCAGTGTAAACTTCTTCGCAAACTTCTTTGAGCGGAATAAGCCGCAACAATTACGCGGTGATCGTAGAGGGACTATCTACGGCGGTGGTATTTAAAAATTAAAAAGTCGACATAAATTGTTACTAATCTGTTATATGTATCTGTGACCAATTTTCCAATTTTCCAATTAAATTTGTTCGTATTTTGCGGTACTAGGGAGTAAAAAATCTTTTGGGTGACGATGTATTTCCTGTATGTAAATCGGTTAGACCCACAGATTTAATGAGCTGCAGTTTTCTTAGGGTTTCCTTGTTCTCTCTCTGTAATGAAAAGTTGACAATACTCAGGTTTTCAATCTCGGCGTGGGCCGTGTCTATTTCAAGTTTTAGTCTCTGGTTTTCGCTTCTAAAGTCATCAAGTTCCTGACTATTATGCATGAACGTCGGTAGACTTTGGTAGGATAAGTCTAGCACCGATTCTTCACTGTCCATATTTTTGTGTCTCGCTTTTTTCTCTGTGACATAGCAGTGATCTTGTATTGAAAGGGAGAAATTCTCTGTGTTTTCACTTTGCATAATACACTGATCGCAAAGGTATGAATTGTTTTGGGTAACATAGTAGGCCATGTATTTAGCCGTAGTGACGTTGACACAATTGTGGTGGTAATTACTCTTACAAGCGCCGCACTGGAGTAATTCTGTCCCAAAAATATTACGCAAGCACACTTTGCATGACTTCATTTCGGCAATATTATTAGCTCAGTCTGTAGAACTAAAAGTATCGATACCTCCGACGCGAACCTGCTTCTACGACGAAGTAGTAGATCAACGGAGTGCTTACACCGCTTCGCCACGGCGTCTTTGCCAAGCTTTGCAGAAATCACCTATGGTTGTTCGTCGCACACTCCGATGACTAATCGAATAGGAATGTTCTTTGTGAGTACCGTATACTTGTAACGGACATAAACTTTACCAGATTTTGCAAATAATGCAATAAAAATGACACTAATTCACTTTAAATTTCATAGTATGCACTTTACACCGTGACTATCATGGTTGTATTGAGGTTTCACACCATAAATCGTTTAGATATAGCATCCGTTCAGCGTATTAGTTTATTTACAATAACTTTTGTGATTAATCACTAATAGTTTTGTCTTTGTTCACTCTTACGGTTGACCACTTGTTATTCGCTTTTCAATATCGAAACTAATGTATTTCTTAACTTTGATATTTATTTTTAGAATATTTCTAGACCGTGTTTAGCTTCCGACTTGTATGCGCGCGCGCGCGACGTCAGTGTGCTGCGGCTATGTGAGTTTCTAAACAGCCAGTGTAAACTTCTTCGCAAACTTCTTTGAGCGGAATAAGCCGCAACAATGAGGGCTTTTCAATGACGGCTGTCAGTGGAGTTCCACACAGACGTAATAGATGGCGCTAGCACGGAGTCCATATAAAGTTGCTACGAATTTTTTTCTATATCAATTGGTAGGATCACAGAGTATAAAGTTAGGAATGAGTTCCACAGATAAGAGAGACTACATTAGTTCTCACAGAGTTTCAGAGTTTTGTATCGTCCATCGGTAGTAGTACTACTCTTTCCTTTCATAGTACCTAGGTACATAGTCTGGTTTTTTTATATAAAGTTCAACTTTCGCCTCTTACGTAGCCTTAGTAGAGTGTAGAGCTAGACCTCAAAACAATAACTAAAGCTAGACGTTCTCTGCTCTTCTGCCTAATGTAAACAACGAATCAAAATCGAGTGCAAGCATGGATACGAAAATTAATAGAGTTTGCGCTGTAAAAACTTGCAAAAATTGTGGCACTCACTTGTTCCCAAAAGATTAAAGCTATCGAACAGCTGAAGTCTGGGTTGACGATAAAAAAATACAGTAGAATTTGCTCAAGTAATTTTAAGCCAACTGATTTTGTTAAAAGGAAGCCTTTAGCCCAATTACAACCAAGTAAGTTTGTTATTATTTAAAGACACTTAAAATATGCAACTATGCCTTATTTTGAATTATATTGGCCCCGTTGTCGGCTAATATAAATTTTATTGATCTAAACAAATATATTAAAAACATAATTCATAAGTATATTTTTTGCGTTTCGCACCTTCAACTCCATTTTAAGGTCTACGAGAGACCACTCCCCATATTTTTTGTCCATTATACAGGCCGGTGTCGTTGATACAAGAAGAATCGTGGCCCAATAGGCAGGCTCGGGTCAATCAGGTAAGCAATCAGGTAGTCCGCGTCACAAGCGTTGTTTTCGTCGATTAAAGAAAGTATCAGGGTCCGTAGGCAAGCAAGGTCGTAAATAAATCAAATATTCAAACAAACAAAAACGTAACGACGCAACCAATAGTATTGTGTCGGTCATGTACGAAGTACGATTAAGATACGTTACTATGCAATGACCGAAAGGAAACGTTTCCCAGTAATAATCGGACATTCGGTCTATTCTTTCATTGCTCTCGCGATCACGGATTGGCTGAATGAATAAATGAACCGGACCGGGTGACGAATATGGCCGAGAGCGAACGAACGCTGCATAAAAGAGAGTGTGGTGATTGAACTGAACGAAGCGAAATTGTTTCGATCGGTCTCACATCAGCCGGTCGGTCTTTTCCGAACTTTAGAAGTAGGTCGTATGTCGTAGCAATAAAGATTGTTTTTACTTGTTTTGTTTTTTGTTTCATTCATTGTGTCAATTCTGCGCTGCTGGTTAGCGCGCTAATCCAAGTAGGTACTTTTGTAAAAGTAATACCGTGTTGTTTTCTTGATGTTAGTTTCTCTAACGAATATAACATAACGTCGCCCTAATTCTAATAGGTAGTATCTCAATTTTGACGGCTTTTGAGGAGGCCAAAATTACAGTTTTTTTCTTTAAAGTTGTTAGAAAACAATAAAAGCCAAGTTCTGAACATGATATTAAAAATTAAATATTTGTCATAATTTGTTATGCAAAAGACGTTAATTCTTACAGATAGTGTAACATATGAGATGAGTTTTATCCGCATAACTATTTCACTGAGTTACTATTTATTTGCACTGAAAATTAAAAACAACTTATTATTAAATCTTTATTAAATTTTAAAAAAATGGTACTATTTAAGTAAAGTAATTTTCTTCATAATAGGGCATACCTTCACGCTCTGCAAATCTACAGTGAGTACTGTTATTTTTCCCTCTAATGCCAAGCTTTTATCAGCTTCTTTTTCTAGCCTTGCAGCCTTTTTCTTTTGGATGTGTTGTTCGTAAACCTGCTTCTTCACGTTGTTAGTCTCAAAACCGCAACAAATATCGCACCTATCTTTCTTGGGCTTGGATATGCTCAAGTTCAATTCATCGAACTTTTTATAAAAAAAAAACAAGTTGAAATTGGCTTCACGTTGTCGTCAGTACATTTTTGCTTATACACGCTGTATAATTCCAGGTATTGTCTTGTTGATGTACTCCTGCAGTAATGTGAGGGCAATTTTGGGATATCATCGAAAAACTTTCTTAGGTGTTCAGCTTGACTGATTCCAATGGACGTTAGTACTTCGGTAGGTCTTTTTTTGCCTCTATTGCTTTCTTTTTTATTGGTCTCAGTTAAAATGATACCCGACTTTGCTTGAGAGATCCATTTAGAAATCATGCGTTCTTTTATTCCCAAGGTATTCATAAACATTGTCTTGCAGACTTGATATGTTTCTTCATTAAGCTTGAGATAGTATACGCAAGTTTCTTCTTGTTTATGTGAATCACCAGCTGTTCTCTGCTTCACTGGAACTTCGTCAACCATCGAAGATACAAATAATTTCTTTCCTTGCCAATCCAGCTCTTTCCAAAAATTTTCAAAAATACTTACTCTGTCGACATTCTGAAACTTGGAACATGAGCGCTTCTCACTCTTCTTACAATACTCAGACTTACATGTTGGACCCATCTGTCTTTCACTTCTTTTAATATTGTTCGTAATTTTGTTATTTTTCCGTTCATATCCCTGTAACTTTCTACACGCATTCTTCGCATTTTTGTTACATTTCTTTCCCATTCTTCTGGCGCAGGATGCTTTTTTCTCTTAAGTCGGACCGGAGATTTTCCATTATTTTCAGTTGCAGATGCGGTTTCAGTGGCATCAGGTGTACCTATGGCAGCAGCAGGTTCAGTAATTGTTACATGATCAGCACATATATCTGCTGTCGTTGATGCATCAGGAACATCAATTGATTTGTTTGTAGGATCATCAGCCACAATCGAGACAACTGATCCGTGAATTCTTGTTGTGGTATCATGAATTTGAATTGACAGTTAAGATGCAAATTGCGTTTGAATATTCAGTTTATCATCAACTAATCCTGTCACAAACGTATCTTCGATTTCTATTTCAGGAAGGTTTTCAGCAGCAACAGAGAATAATGACTCAGAGTTTGACACAGATACGATAGATCCGGTAAGAGCTTCTTCATGTGGTTCGTTTGCAACGTTTAATGCATGAAGAAGTTCGTTATCAGGTTTATAGATTACGACATCTTCTGAAATTTGTATGCTGCATTTTTTCTTTATTATAGGTTTCTTCTTAGCGTCAGTAACTTTAACGCCACTTTCTCTTAACGCTTGAAAAATTTCCTGATCATCTTCGGAATCCGATTGAAAAGTGTCCATTTTGATGATTATTGGACCTGCACATAGATAATCTGAAACAATTAAAAATCAAAATTATACGAAGTTTAATACGTGGAAAACCTAACCTCAATATTAAAATAATTGTAATAACTGTGTAATATGTCCATCAATATTTATTTATTATTTATTTATTATAATTATAATATTTAATTAAGACAAAATTCCGCGAAATTAGTAAGATCAAAAACGAGAAACAAATTTGTTCTTAAATTAGTGTCAATAAGTATTAACTCAATAAAAAGTTTCAAAAAATTAATTCAAAATAGTAGTATCTCAACAGTAACTTTTAAACACTCTTTTTTACTCTTTAGAAATAATGTTGTGTCTTAATAATATCAGAAAACATAGCTGGCAGTATAAATTACAAATTAATATCTGTTACTTACCTTTAATACCAATGAATCCAAATTTATAACACTTTTAGCACGCAGCTATCTAAAAAACGTCGGACAATTATGGCGAATGATGAGTTACTGCATATTCGCAATAACAATTCGGTGATTCGAGATGGGACGTATTACGTCAAGTCTTTTATCTCTTTTTTTCCATACAAAGCTTAAATAGTAACGAAAGAGAACGATGTATTTTTGTCAACTCTATCAAAAACACCCAAAAAGTCAGTTTCGTTCAAAAATGAGATACTACCTATTAGAATTAGGGCGACGATAATATTTTCACTGTGTTATTATTATAGTAAATTATTGGTGAAGGAGATTTTTCTGTTTCGTGCGCTTTGGGACGCTTATTTCTGTGGTAGTAATCTTGTTCTGCGAGCTACTTTTGTTCTTTGCAAATAACAAAAGTAGCTTACGATAATCTAGATGGTAATAATTATTTCATTGTACGTAGGAAAAAAAACTACTCGAACTAATAATATTTTTTAATTGGATTTTATCATAGTACTTCTAATATAATGGTGGCACGGCAACATTAAAAATATTAATCATAAATGAATGGTCCTGTAAAAATACAGATATTAAAAAAAGCATATTTTATGGCTGAAAGGTCAAAACGTGAACGTTGAGATGGTTCTACTATGAGGTCCTAATAGTACTAATATACAGTACTAGTACATTGACTCAAATGTAACAGTACGGAGCGATCTTTAAGATGTCCGAGCAGGCCCAATACTAGCAACCAACAGTCAACACAATCAACACGCTACGCTCAGCTACGCACAGATTACTCAGCAGTCAAACGGAACACACACATTTTTTCTATAATCTAAAGTCATAGCTATGCTGTGACGACTCCGTCGTTGGCATTAAAAAAAAAAAGTTCAGTTTCCATACACAAGACTTGCAACGCCATCCATCGAGAGAAAAGGGAAGTATTTTTACTTTTTAATAGCTGTCCGAAAAGAGCTCATTACGCGGTGATCGTAGAGGGACTATCTACGGCGGTGGTATTTAAAAATTAAAAAGTCGACATAAATTGTTACTAATCTGTTATATGTATCTGTGTCGGAATCTAAAAAAATGGGTAATAATATTTTAAGCTAAGATTTGAATATTAAAAATGAGTTTTTATTTTCCTCATATTCGAAATGAAAAGTGCAGTGTTTAACACGGGTAAAAGAATCAATTCCTACTCGGACTATAGCCTCGGGAATTTATTCTTTCGACTCCCGGGTAACAATCTACTATTTTAAGTCTACTGTTTGAACTACTGATGACGTATATTTTGTGAAATTGTAGTAGTAATACCACTCGCTAACTACGAAAGAAAACATCGTGAGGAAACATGAGTACCTGAGGTGTTCACATACCGTAAGTTGACAATCCGCGGTGAGCTTTCATTTTTAATTTTCTTTATTAGAGCTGTTTCGTTCTACGTCCGATCCAAATTCGTTAAAATACTGGTCTAGAAATCTCGGACCTAATTTGGACATTGCCTACGCACTACGCAAAGAGCTTGCTCTGATTTAAATCCAAGAAGTTCAGGGGGTAAATCAAAGCTGTCCCATAAACATGGATATTTTCCACTCTTGGGGTAACTTGACGCAAGCATGCGTGCCACACAGAACAGAACTAAACTGGATGCCTCTCGCCCCAGCCACGCCCCGCTCTCGCACGCGCCTCGGATTCGGTCCGTCAATAAATAATCTTATCCGAAATGGAGATTGTCGGATGACGAAGAGACATCGACCTCATGACCTCTGTGGCGTAGCGGTAGCGCGTCTGCCTACCATGCAAGAGGTCCCGGGTTCAAACCCCGGCTGGAGGAAAAAAAAGCCCAAAAGTCTTGGATGTTTACATATTTGTGATGTCGTTGTTTCTGGTCCCCACGACACAGGGTATCCTAGTGTGGGGCCAGAAGCAATGTATGTGCTTGTACGTAAATGTTATGTTATGTACCTAACATCGGATGTCGGAATCCGGATCTAGTGCGTTAACTACAGTAGAAATAGTTGCAGTACTACTTCGGACCGTATTTTCACGGACTCGGATCGGATTCGGATCGGACGCAGTGCGAAATCGCTCTTAGAAAAACCAACTAGTACAACAAAATTACATAAGTAATTAGAAAACTTGAATTATAGGCTTGAATTAACGAATTATTATAGGTTTCCACAACTTAAATACCTAAATCAAAACAGCAGTCGTGGTAATTAAGCATGTACTATCTCTCTGAGAGATTTTAAGGTCTCTAGTGTTAAACGTCTCTGAGCTAAGCCGTGGACATGTAGTCACTCGGGCAAACGAATAGATATATAGAGACATAGAGTTCTTTGGACAAATTTAGACAGACATGGAGTTCCTTGTTGACTACGGAACCCTACATTTTAAAACTTCGGGGCCTATTTTAAAACTACGTTTTAAGTCTTTTCCATAAAAAAAATCGTAATGATAAAAGAAATACATGACATTCGGAAAAGTAAATTTATTAACACATTCGCTACTTGTAACTGTTACATACCCAGGGTGTGGCAATTTATATTAATGTACAGTGTGAATTGAATCCTGGACCTACGGCATGATAATCGGACGTGATACCAGTAGGCCAGTGGGGCAGGCAGAATTGGTTTTTAGATTTTGTGTTATTTCAATGTTACGTTGTTAAGTCAATTAATTGAGCAAACTTCGATTTGACCGATTGGAAGCGTATGATAGAGGTATCTAATTTTTAAACACGGAACTACATCCAGAGTCGAGTTTCCTAGAACTACAATTCATTATTACGCGGCAAAATCCACTTCTGAACCTATGGGTTAATCGACTTTGCAGTCAGTAAGTACATCAAATTGTCATAAAAACCACGAACTGTAGTTTTATGATATAGGATCCTAACTGAGGTCATTTCCACAAATGCACGGCGGCACCCAGTGGAAATAGATTCCTCGTCCTCCGGCATCAGATGTGATACCGTTGGACCAACGAGGCAGTCAAAGAAGATAGACGAAATAAAATATTTTATTATATTCTTTTTAATGCACTAACCCGTGCTAAGGACAATTTAAAAAACCTATTTAGAGGCTAAAAATTCCACCTATGCCGGGATTTGAACCTGCGACCTCTGGCTATCCGTGCCAGCGCTCTTTCCAACTGAGCTAATGGGCGACTCACAGGCATTAGTGAAATTTCGAACCTCTTTACAATATTGAAGTAATTTGCGAGTGATGCAAATTACTTCAGCCAGATGTCGCTGCCTGTACGTAATACAGAGAATATTGTAAAGAGGTTCGAAATTTCACTGATGTCGATGAGTCACCCATTAGCTCAGTTGGAAAGAGCGCTGGCACGGATAGCCAGAGGTCGCGGGTTCGAATCCCGGCATGGGTGGAATTTTTAGCCTCTCAATAGGTTTTTAGAATATTTTATATATAGGAAACACCCTCTTGCGCCCTTCTTCCCGAAAAGATAGGCAGAACCACAAAACCCACTGCCGTGGCGAAGTCTCCCCTCCCTATGTACCACCTCTCTGTGTGACGCTGGAGTGCGCGTAGCCGAGTTCTGAGTCAATAAAATTTAATTGGTTCTGTCAACGACACGTTAAGAAATACTTAGACCACAAAGTCATTTTGATGGTACATGTTTTGTCGCAGCAAAGTTTAGTTCCTCCACAAGAGAAGCCGTTTTAAACGACAAAATTAAACGCCGGCCGGCCGGTTAAGGCCGGGTTCTCCAAGTGCCTATTCCTATTGGACTTATTGCACGGCGCAAGTGAATGGTTGGGGGAAAAAGTAGGCTTTTTGGAACATAAATGTACATCTTGATGCAATTTTGACAACACAACTTTGACGACCGACGTCAATAACGCATTCGGTGATAGTAATTTTGGCGTATTTTTTTATATCCAGAAAACCATTTTTAGTTTTAATATAAACTCATGTTCACGATTTTGTTTCGATGCAGTAAAGTTGAAACATCATTACCAAATATTATGACGAACTTAAGTAAAATAAAAAAATGAAAGGTTTAAATACTAATCACTAGCGAGTAAAATATATTTCAAAATACTCGTTAAATGGGTTGGAGAACCCGTCCTTCAGTGGCAAACTTGGATTGAATTGGAGCCTGCTTCAAAGTTCGGTTCAAACCAAGATTAGATGGAATTATGAATCGAAGTTCAGACAACTGCGTTAGATCTAGATTAAACCGCTTTACGATAAAGGCAAGCGGTCCGAAGCTTGATTTGGCTATGACGTGAACTCTAGCTTCTGGCTTAGTAAATTGGTATAGAGGAGATTTCCCGTGTGTACAGGTATTTTGAATGTTGCCGAGCGGTTCATTATATAGAAGCCGAGTGGCTCTCAGCATGCATTATGAACTCTCCTTGCTACAAGCGAACTCTACGAGTGGCCCTCAAGCCTCAGCCTGTAGTCACTTAAGTTTGATGCAGGCACCGAAAATCGTTGGCTATCTGAATGCGTAAGATGTGAAAATGTCTTAAAAACATTTTTTTTCTGATACAATTAAGAATTTAATAATAAGATAAGATAATGCTTTCATATACAAAGCACACATTAAAGCAATTGGTTGAAATTAACACTAAACACAAAAAAAGACAACTCATACACGACAAGCACATTAAAATATTTGGGTGAAATTAAGAATAAAACATAATTTCAATTAAAATACACTTGCACCAAGAGAAATACAACAATAAGCACACTGAAACCTTATTAAACCAACTACATAACACTTAAAAGCACTACATACGGGTAGGTCTTCGAAATTAAATTTTTCGACTGATTCATATGGCCAAAATTTGATTTCACTTTCAGTTCTGTAATACATCTTCTGTAATATAAAAATGAATCCCCGAATGTGTTGGTAAGCGCAAGTCTCGAGAGCAGCTGAACCGATTTCCTTAATTCTTTTTTTACAATATTTCTTGAAGTACGAGGATGGTTCTTACGGAGAGAAAATAAAAAAAATATCAAAGAATCGACTGTTAGGCGGTACGAAGTCCGCTGGGTCAGCTTGTGTTCATATGAAAATAGGTATACCAAATAACATATATTTGAATGAGGGACTCGTATTTATAAAGCAGTTTTCAAGATATCGACGTTCAATTATTTTGTGCCCAGATGAATCAGAAATTGTTATAGATGAATCAGAAATATAAATAAATATGAAAATTATAAAATTTTAACAACAGTAATATTCTATATTTATTATGAAAACAATTGTTACTGATCATATCACGGAAAAAAATCTGCTATATTCAACAATGATTTAAGTAAAACATTTTTGAAACACCGGTAAATAATTATTCTTATAGCGTATGGGAAAACGAGAATATTTTAACATAACAGAAATTTTAACTATTGCTATTATTTTTGATACATTTAGTTCTGTTGGGTGTACTAGAAAGTTATTATAAGTGTTACACTATATTATTCTCTCTGTTTAATTTCTCCTGTTTCTTAAGTAGTCCTGTTTATTATACTCATTGACTTAGCAATAATCTTTCATAATTAAAAAATCACAGAAGTACCAACTTATTCTAATAATGACACTTTTGACATCAGTATTACCCCCTTATTCATAATAGTCTGTTAACTTTAAGCAATGCTTATTCTCACTCTGTTCTCTTCTATTGACCTAAGTCAGAATGAAAGAGAACACTCTTGAGCAGCTGTTTTAAGCTAGCGGACTATTATGAATAAGGGGGTTAGTTAAGTAGTCTTAATTATTAATTAGAATTAACAATCACATTATTATATTTATTATTAACAATAAAGTGACAAAATTGAGATCAACATTAATTAAATTTTTGATATTAATCTTCCTTATTAATTTTTAATCTTTCATAATTGAAAAATCACAGTATTGTCTGCTGGTACACATTCGTCAATTATTTCCTCTTCTGAATGAATATCACGTTCTTTTAATTTCTTTTTAGCATACCATCTTCCAGTACTTTCTCTGCTTTTCTTCCTAGCTAATTTTTGTTGTTTTGGTGTCAAATTCTTAACTGATACGATTTTACCTTGTCGCTTTCTTTTCAAATCGTTATCAACCCTTGTATGTCCCCACTGCTGGGGCACGGGTCTCTTCCTGCATCGCAAAAAGGTTAGGCCATACTCCACCACGGGGGCCAAGTCCGGGTTGGTTTTTTTTCAAATACGTTTCTTTTATTTTTAATTTCCAAAGAGCATACTTGTCTGGATCTTTTCTTATGTTTTCCATTCTTCTACGTTCTGCGAGTCTCTTTTTCTCCTTCTTTTTATCTTCAGTTTGTTTGTGGCATAGTCGTGAACTGCAACATTAGAAAAACATAAAGTAGATAGAGACTGACTTATGAATAAACAGGTTTTAATGATTGTTTAAAGGAAATTTAATGTCAAAAATGCAATTTCAATAATACAGGTCCACAATATTTTATATTATTGTTAGTCATAAATACACTGTGTTTCTCGGTTCGGTATCGATACAACTGATTGATTAGAATTTTCATTATAATAATATTGATACATACATAACACATCTAGTTATTAAGCTCTTTTTCAGGTTTACAACATTCATACTGTCACGATGTGTGTTTTCTCCAATGCCTTGAACGGCTCAGGTTTCGATTTACTCTGGTAGCACCATAGATTTTTGTAGGCTAACATCTCTTCTTTAGGTCTGTTTTGATGAGAGGCTGCCTGAGATTGGTTGTTGCACTGTTTGGGTTGCCATAGGAAATCTAGTTACCCCATTTCAGGGAAAAATAGTAACTTCAGGTATTGATGAATATCATTGATTTAATTAAAAGATAGAAAAATAATAACATAATAAACAATTAAAGACTTAATACAGCTAGTAATGAAACAATACAAGTAATAGTAGATTATGCATTAAGGGAATAAAACCATGTATTACGTCATGGGCGGTATATTGAACCCTGAGCGGAGCGAAGGACTCCGAGTTAACTCCCGAGCGCAGCGAGGGAGTAAAATTTTAACTCCTGAGCGAAGCGAGGGAGTTATGTAGAGTCCTGAGTGAAGCCAGGGGTTCATACCGCCCGAGACTAAGACATGTTTTATTCCAGAGGTGAATACTCTACTTTTCACACCATCTGGGAGACAATAAAAAGACAGGGCTGCATAAGTTGAAAAATATTTATTAAGCTGAGAAATATTGCGTAAATTAACTACAAATTTATATTGACATTAGATACGTTAGTCCAGTTATGTAGTGATATACTGATATTTCTATTTGGTATATTTATGGTGGAGGTGGAGGTACATTGAGTATTTTAGCAACTTAAATCGAATATAACTTTTAAATTCGTATTTGCAATTCGCGCCTTTTTTTCTTTTTTTTATTGGTGTTTCGCACGGTCACACGACACAGTAGTTCAGAAAAAAAAGAAAAAAGGGGTGAGTTTCGAACAAAAATTCGAATTTCGAATTGCAATGCGGGGCTTCTTCATAGTTTTCATGCGAATTTTGACATTCTAAATTCAAATCACTTTATTCCCTAGGGAAATTCTTCATTATTATTGCCCTCGAGAGACAAGGCTATGCTTTACGATGATATTTGACGGTACGTATTAAGGCATTGTCGAGCAGGAGGTGTGAAAATGTTATTTACACAATATGGAAATTTTGGAATATAGTTTTCGGAGATAATAATTTTCATACTATGGCCACCCGAGCAGAAGATGGAGTTGTGACTTGACTGGCGGCTTGTATAAATTGGGCTTGATTTGTAGCTTGAAGCATCTGGTGATTGACGGAGGTCTGGTCCTCCATGGTGAGCAGACTTGGCTCAGATGGCGTCGATGCAGCCCATTTAAGTCATATTTGGTAGCAGCAGGGACCATGTAACTAAATACTTATATGGAAAGCTGTGTGTAGAATCTTGTGCAATTCAGGTTAGGTCATCTCTCATATTCGTGGCTATTTTCAGGAAATATCAGACCCATGCTAAAAAGTAAAGGATGGATTACCAGCGTTGAGACAATCCTTAGTTGCTGAATGACTTCGGTAAGATTTATCCTGATTTAATATTTGCCTGCCACCTTAAGCCATTTGCAATCTTCTAATAGAAGCAATTTTCTTCCTTTCAGCTGGATAGGGTTTATTTATTTATTCATTTTTTATAGCTTTTTAACTTTTGGAGATTTCGTTTGGGGCAGTGTTCTCTTTTCGCTATCGAGAAACAGCTGCTATTTTTGGCTGCCGGATTGACTTCACAGGAAGGTTCTTCTTGACAAGGTCTGTGAAACAATTTAAATTATAAATTAGGGAATTAGGATTTGAAGTAATAAATATAATTTTTGAAATTGATGGCAATCTGATTTTAAGTAGGGACTAACAACTTTAGACAGTATAACTTGTGAACCGATAAGAACCACTTTCTGTAGCAAACCCGCTCTGCTCTGAGCTTTTCAAAAATTTAATTAAGTAGTTGTCTGGGTTTAGATACTAAGGTTTCACAATTATACTATTGCTACCTGTATAGAAACGTTAGGCAATAAATATTGTGTTTAATACTAACCGTTTTCTTTCATCCCCTTATATTAAGGCCCTGATAGCTCAAAGCTTTCAGACAATCTTCAGATTTTTGGTGGCTTCGGCCACATTTTCAGTCTTAACATTTCTGTTCTGTCGACTACTGTTTCCTCACTACCGGGCAGGAAGTAGTTATGTCGCAATACATACATAACACGTCTAGTTATTAAGATCTTCTTCATGATAACAACATTCATACATACATAAAGCCTGACCAAGAATATAAAAACCCGGCTCTGGGGGCGCGGCAACACACAGATGAAAATTTTATTAGTGTGGCCAGTAGAAGAAATTAGTTCTTTCTTTTCCCGCAACATGGGGAGGGTTTTTATATTTCTGGTCGGGCTTTAACACAGAAATCTAATCAAAATTGAATTAATCTCTGAATAATAATAGTTAAATCTTAACTAAGACTGACACAGCAAAAGTGTCATAATATGTAGAAAAAGTTTATACTCCTTTGATTGTTTGAACTATTCAAGAGGTATAGCAAAGTAAATATAATTAACACACTGTTCTACACTACACGTAAAAAATTGGAAAAAGAGAAAAATTGTTCATGAAGAGAATTACATTACAATATAACTTCACTGTTTTGCATTACCCCCCACCTTCTCCACTTCACCTGTTGGTTGGCTAGAATAAAATTTTAATACTATTTAGTATAATAATAATAATTAAGTATTAAGCCTGCTAGTTATACAATCTTCATTAGTACAATAAAGAATTTAATAATAACAATAAGAGAAAGAGATCTCTCACGATCGTGGCAAGTGGAAAACCCTAGTCTCTGCATATCCCTCCGAGATACAGGGATGATTATTGGTAAAGTACAGGCACAGAAACGTGTACAGTATGTGTTTAAGCGCCTGCGCTAGAACGCGTAGCACCGTTGCGCACCAGGATAGCTTAAGTTAGTTTAAGTCAGGAGTTTCGTTTATTTTTAGTCTTTTGAGAGATTCCAATTACATCGTTCTGTCAAGCACGTTGCTTTATTTGAAAATTCCCGTGTACTCCCGAACATGGTCCTGGATCATCGCCGGATATAAAATATCAAGAACCAGAACTCAAATCACCATATCAAAACATAGTGGAGTTTATTTGGAGACAAATAAGTATACGCGGCGAAGAGGTTACCTAACCGGCAACGTGGACGTGGAATATTTTCAAGAAATTACCGGTGTTTAAAGGCTATTTTTCATAATTTATCGTCACCCAACACTCTAATTAAGGTATTAGTATCAAGTGTAAATCACTGGAACAACAAGGTTGGTTGCATATTATTGTATTTTCACATAATTGCCATAAAACTATTGCACTGTGGTTAACAATAGCAGGTTCATTCATACTTTGCAGTATTTAAGTCAGTATTTGTATTGTCAAATACAGTAAGCAAAATTAAGCTTCATCATTGACCTATTTACATTAGTTAATTACATAATTAATAGCTGTGCAATAGGCATTTAAAAGTGAGTACTTAACAGTAGCAATAAATGTATGCATTGACGGTTAAAGTTAGATTAAGCATCTACTTAATTTCATCTTAGCCCAGCTTGGCTTCTTAGCTTTGTTTAAATAAAAGGTTTATTAGTAAACTTCACCAATATATTGTAATAATAAGACAATTTGTTGTCAATTTCATTGTTAATTTAATTACTACGTGAGATTGAGAACCTATTTCTTCAATTATATTTTTGGTAGTAAGAAACTTTGTGCTTATTAGTGGAATAACCCACATATTTCGAATATCATTGTATGTGCGTTTAAAAATATCTAGGTAGATACCTACATAAATTCAACTAAGTTTTATTTATCTGTGTCATTGTATACATTCCAGGTCGTACACTTTTGTCTCCCAGAATGGCCGAGGGACAAAAACCTGATGAAGAAAGGGATTTGATACGGAAACGAGCCAGTTTCAAAGGTCGTTTATCAGTTTTCAACAATTACCTGGATTCGCTCGCAATACCTCTAAAGGAGATTGATGCGACGGAATTGCAATTGCGTTTGGGTAAGCTGGAGTCAATGTACGACCAATTTGATGAGGTTCAGGTGAAGCTGGAATGCCTCGCCGAGAGTGTAGATGCACAGATTATTGAGCGCACAAATTTCGAATCTATATATTATAAAGGCAAAGGCCCAGAATATATTAAAGGATTTGAATAAAACTAAAAATGAGTCATTTGAGTCAGCAAGTAGTGACAAGGCTTCTCGGGCTAGTAATCGTAGGCTTGTTAAGCTGCCTACCATACAATTGCCAAAGTTCAGTGGATTGTATGAAAATTGGTTGGAGTTTCACGACACTTTCAATAGCCTAATTCATTCTAATGATGACATAGATGAGATTAACAAATTTCATTATTTACGGGCGTCTCTGGAGGGGCCCGCTGCTGTGGTAATACAATCATTGGAGTTTTCTACCAGGAACTACAGTGTGGCGTGGAAGGTTTTGTGTGAACGGTTTGATAATAAACGATTGTTAGTTCAAAATCATGTTTCAGCGTTATTTAATATTGAAACTATTACGAAGGAGTCGTCTATCACTTTGAAGCGTTTGATTGACCAGCTCAATAAAAACCTCCGAGCATTAGAATCGTTGGGCGAGCCAGTCAAACACTGGGACACTCTATTAATTCATGTTGTAACGCAAAAATTAGATCAAAAAACTTACCGTGAGTGGGAGGAGTTCAAAGGTCGGCTACACAAAGACGAGTCTATTACATTCGACTTATTCCTCGGATTTTTGCGTGGCCGAGCTGATTTAATTGAAACACTTGAGATGTCACGTAACACACAGACACGTAATACACACACACCAACCACCAAACCAACCCCCAAGGTAAAGTCCATGGTTTCAGTGCAACATTTAAACAATCTCACCACTGAGTCACTGAAAAATGCTTGTCCAAAATGCAATAGCGACCATAGCTTAGCCATCTGTCCACAGTTTCTTGCACTTAGTAACGAGGCTCGGTTAAAATTAATACCGAGTTACAAGATTTGTTATAATTGCTTTAAAGTAGGTCACTACGCAAATCACTGCAAAAAACCGGGATGCAAACTGTGCAAGCGCCGACATAATACATTGATTCACGTTGCGGAACTGAAGGTAGGTGTGCCCGCGCGCCCTGAAAATCGGGATGCGACTGAGTCTCCCGTGACGTCATCCGCTTCAACTACGGCTACCGCCGTAAACAATGTATCGTTATCTGCGAACGTCGAACGTTGTACACAACAACAAGACGTACTATTATCGACCGCATTGATTAAAGTGTTGGATTGCAATAATATTGAATATGTTGCCCGCGCTGTTTTAGATAGTGGCAGCACTTCGAGTTTCATGACTGAGAAATTGCAACAACGTTTGCATTTAAAGGCTGTCGAGACAGATAGGTCCATATTGGGCATTAATAACGTGACTTCTCACGTAGGCAAAAGATGTCGAGTGCACTTAAAGTCATTGGATGACAGTTTTTCTACTGACATTCATTGTTTTATTTTGCCATCAATAACCAGCGATGTCCCAAGTCGCGAGGTGAACCTATCTGATCTTGAGCTTCCTTCTTATATATGCTTAGCTGACCCCACATTTTACAAGCCTGCCGAAATAGATTTATTAATTGGGGCTGATCTCTTTTGGGATCTGTTGGGGACACAGAAAATTAAGCTTGGCAGTCATAATATGCCTATATTGCAGGAAACTCGATTAGGGTGGATAGTCTCCGGCCCTATGTCAAGCAGCAATGCTGCTTCACTGTTAAATAATGTCAAGTGCAATTTCACTCAAACAAAACCGTATGTCCGTAGCGATACGGACGACATTCAAACCGATCTTACGCGTTTTTGGGAAATCGAGGAAAATGTAAGTTCTAAGTCACCTATTTATTCTCCTGAGGAAAAAATGTGTGAGGATCACTTCGTGAAAACTACGTCCCGTCTTGCTGATGGGCGTTTTTGCGTTCGCTTGCCGCTCAAGCAAGATCCTGCTGTACTAGGTGATTCATTTAAAAAGGCTAAGCATTGCTTGTTCTCTTTGGAGCGTAGAATGACAGCCAAACCAGAAATCCGTCAGCTTTACTACAATTTCATGTCTGAATATTTGGCATTGGGCCATATGTCAGTCTGTGAGGCACCTCAACCGGATCCAGGCGGCAACTTCATCCCACATCATGGAGTGCTGCGAGAAAGCAGCTCTACGACCAAACTTAGAGTGGTATTTAATGCCAGCTGTCCTACGACGTCAGGTGTCTCTTTAAATGACATACAGATGGTCGGCCCTGTAGTTCAAGATGATCTGTTGTCTATACTGCTAAGGTTCCGACAGCACAGGTATATTTTGTCTGCTGACGTGGAGAAAATGTACCGGTGCTTAATAGTCCATCCTGATGACAGGCACCTGCAGCAGATCGTCTGGCGCGACAGACCTGATGATTTCCTCCAGACCTTTCAGTTAAATACCGTCACGTATGGTACGGCTAGTGCACCATTCCTTGCGACGCGCTGCCTTAAGCAGCTTGGTCTTGAATGTGAAAACAAAGACATAAGTCAGATAATTTTACACGACTTTTATGTCGACGATTTGCTGACAGGTGGAGATGACTTGGATGTCGTAAAGAAAATACGTCGTGAGGTGACAGCTGTGTTGGCATCTGCTTCTTTGCCACTACGAAAGTGGAAGTCAAATGAACTCGAGCTATTATCAGAAGTTGCTGATAAGTCACTGGACCTAAATATTGGATCTCATGAACCAAGCAAGTTATTAGGTCTCAGCTGGCACTCCGATTCTGATGAGCTCTGCTTTCCCTTGAATTCAATTATTCCAGATGCTAACACTAAGCGTGAGGTACTTTCTGTCATTGCACAGATCTTCGACCCGTTGGGTCTGTTGGCTCCTTTCGTGGTTTCAATGAAAATGTTGATGCAAAAGCTGTGGTTAGACAAACTTTCATGGGATGATCCTCTGACTCCAGACATTATGAAGTGTTGGAATGAAATTATCACTTCCATATCGGTTTTGAATGATATTCGCATTCCACGTCTGGTTTTCTGTGACTTGTATACAAATATACAGTTACACATTTTTTGTGATGCGTCTGAACGTGCGTTTGGTGCGTGCGTTTTTGTGCGGAGCATCAACGAAAAGGGAGAGGTCATGGTTCGACTATTGATGGCAAAAAGTCGTGTAGCACCAATTAAACCGACAACGATACCGCGGTTAGAGTTGTGCGGTGCCCTAGTTGGAGCTCGGCCTTTTGAGAAAGTTGTTAACTCACTTCGAGCTAAAATTGACGAGGTTTGTTTCTGGACGGACTCTACAATTGTCCTGGGATGGTTAAGAATGTTGCCTTGTAAACTTCAGCCATTCGTGCGCAACCGTGTTACTGAAATTTTACGAATGGCTAGCGACCATAAATGGAGACATGTCCCAACTGATCAAAACCCAGCAGACCCAGTATCTCGTGGAGTGAACGTTAGCGCTCTTCCAGATCTCGATTTGTGGTGGTCCGGTCCCGAGTTTTTAAAGCAGAACCCGTCAGAATGGCCTTCTCAGCCTAAATTTGTGGAGCAACTGCCTGAGACCCGTCCTGATGTTTCACTCAACGCAGTAGTCAATGAACCTAGCATCGATGAGTTCATCGATTTTAGTCGTTTTTCAAATTACCTACGACTTATCCGTTCCGTAGCTTACGTGTTGCGGTTTGTTAGAGCTTGTAAAAAGCAAGTTACGTCATCTACATTCCTTACGGACGAAGAATTAAGAAACTCGTTAAATATAATTATTTCAAAGTGCCAAGACGACTCATTCTCAGAGTATAAACTCCTGCTACATAAAAAGAATATACCTATTAAGAGTCCACTCTTAAAATTTAATGTCTATTTAGATGAAAATAGGATTATGCGTGTGGGAGGACGTCTTGAAAACTAAAATTTTACATACGAGAAGAAGCACCCTATTTTACTACAGTCCACTCATATCTTCACGAAACTTTTATTTGACCATGAGCACAAAAGGTTGATGCATGCTGGACCCCAGCTATTATTGGCTTGCGTTAGGGAAAATTATTGGCCCATAGGAGGTCGAAATCTTGCAAAGGCATGTTATTACAAGTGTGTATTGTGCAGTCGTATGAAGGGCAAGGTTACGACCCCTCTGGTGGGCAACTTACCACAGCGGCGGCTTATTCCAGGTGGTTTTCCTTTTGAAACTGTAGGGCTCGATTACGCGGGTCCCATGCTAAGTGCTAGTCGTCAAGGTCGCGGGTGTCGGCTAGTTAAAGTTTATATTTGCATTTTTATATGCTTCACCACCAAAGCGATTCATTTGGAGTTGGTGGGCAACTTAACGAGTAATCAGTTCTTGCTGGCACTTCGCAGGTTTATTTCTCGGAGAGGCAAACCACTTCATATATATTCTGATAATGGAACTTCATTTGTTGGTGCGTGTAACGACTTATCCAGATTCTAAGAGGGCAATTGCGATTCTGTTAGTGAAAGTTTGGCCAATGAAAACATAAATTTCCATTTTATTCCGGCATATACCCCTCACTTCGGTGGTATCTGGGAGGCAGGAGTTAAATCGACCAAACATCATTTGCTTAGAGTGTTGGGAAATTGTAACCTTACTTATGAGGAGTTAAACACTTTTTAACTCAAATCGAGGCAATTCTAAATTCCCGGCCGCTCACACCGCTTTCATCAGATCCCGCCGATTTCATGCCTTTAACGCCGGGTCATCTCCTGATTGGACGTCCGTTTACTTCGTTGCCACAACCAGAGTACCAAAACCATTCTACTCCGCTTTTAACAAGATTTCAACGAATTGAACAGCTTCGCCAACATTTTTGGGAGCGTTGGAGTAAAGAGTACATTGCAGAACTTCAGCAACGTATAAAATGGCGTTCTTGCCATGATGGGTTAAAGCTGGATGCATTGGTGGTGGTAAAGGAAGAAAATCTTCCCCCGCTAAAATGGAGGCTTGGAAGAATCGTCGCAGTTCTCCCTGGTCCCGATGGTATAGTTCGTGTTGCTGACATCAAGACTTCGACGGGAACGATCAGGAGAGCTTTTAACAGGATTTGTCCGCTGCCGGTGTCTTCAGAAGTTTCTTGTTGAAAGGAATGCTTTCAACGCCCGGGGGCATGTTTAAGCGCCTGCGCTAGAACGCGTAGCACCGTTGCGCACCAGGATAGCTTAAGTTCGTTTAAGTCAGGAGTTTCGTTTATTTTTAGTCTTTTGAGAGATTCCAATTACATCGTTCTGTCAAGCACGTTGCTTTATTTAAAAATTCCCGTGTACTCCCGAACAGTATGTTTGAAGCAATGTTAGTTTAACACTGTTTGTACACCGCGCAAACAAGTGGGCCAACATAATATACTTCTCACTGCTAATTCTCTCCGCTCCCGTTCAATGTCCATGTCAACTTTCAGGCCGTCAGTGACGTAATGAAATTACTCTCATAATAAAACTGGAGATAAGAAACCACTTTTATCACGAGAGCAACCTCAAAACGTCGCGAAAGCATTTCACGCCGGAGCAAATAAAAATGAGTGTTTTCATGAGTAGTACAATCCCCATAAGTTTTACCGGACCTTTCTGAAACGGCCTGTATGAAAATAAAAACAACAAAAATATGTAACATCATGTATTTATGTGCATTTGAATTTAATAATACTCTGTACTTGGAATCAAATCCGCACCCGGCAAGCAAATATTAATCCAGTCGTTTTTGCACAAATATTTTGGGGGATTTATTTAGAGATGAACTATTTTCTGCAGTACACTTCAGTTAGGGATGTTTTTTCTCGTCTATTAGATTTTATGATGTGGAATATTTTTGGTTGGTCATTTAAAAATATTGCGAGTGTAGGAAAACCATTTTCCGATCCAGGGATCTGTTAACAAAATAGTCAAAATACAAAATTTGCTTTAGAGAGCAATTTTTTGTCAGAGTAAAGCGTCTCCCCACCATCTGACTAAATTTCTGTTCGTAGAAACCTGAAGAAATTCAAGGCAGTAGCATGAAATAAAAGAAAGACTATCACAACCAAGTAGGCTTTACAAGTTAACGAGTAAAAGTCGCTCAACTTAAATGGAAAATTTTATAAATAAAAGTGTAAAGCAATCAAGAAACCCCTCCTATGGAACCCTATACTGTGCATGGCCTGACAGGTACTTGGCCGGCTTTTTATCGAGGGGTTTTAATTATACAAGTAATGTAATGAATATTCCCTAGAGTAAGAAGTATTTTTGTCGCTACGATATAATAAGCAGAAATTGCTTAAAAATCGTTTAAGTAAGGCTAAGCTAGTAGCTTAATTAGGTAACTCTTATCAGGGATCTTGTTTAAGAACGATTAATGTTAGCGAATACCAGCTAAGTAATAACATATTGTTTAACTATAAAAACAAAGGTCGTAGGTCCGATTTCAATTGATTTGCACAAATCGCCTCAGTGTAGACGTATTTACATGTTTGTGATGTACTAGCCTGGTAAATATACCACAGAACATCCTAGTTTCGACAGCACAGGTTAGTGGGGCAAACCAACTTGCGCTGACAAACTAGGATTTATCTGATTTGTACAAATGGTTTCAGTCTAGACATATTTAATGTGTTTGTGATGTACTTGCCTCGTAATTATAGCACAGTGTATTCTAGATTGGGACCAGGACAGCGCTGGTTGTTTGGTCCCGCCTGCATAGAGTTAATGCTCAGCAGTTGGGCTTATATATTTTTTACATTTACCAGAGTGTTTAAGGTGTTCAATACCTCAGCGCTTGAAATTGCCAATCCGCTGTGGGCACGCGTGGTAATTAAGCCCGTACTCTTCTCTCTCTCTCTGACAGAAGGCCTGTGTCCTGTAGTGAGGCGCTTATAGGCTACATAAAAAAATACATTTGTTTTTTTCTGTAACTATCCCGATCACTGCTAATACTGGTAGAGAAAGAAGGCAGACCGCTAACTTTGCCAGAAAATTAAAAGCTACGGGCGAAGAATAAAAGCGGGCGACGGTACGTGACCAATATGTCTTCTGGCTTCAGCACCATTGATCTTAAAGTTTATGTTGCTCACGTACTGTGAGTTTGCTTTGCAGACGTGCGATGGCTACCTACCTTACTTCTGCCTCGGCAGACGGTAATCAGGCAGAACGGGACACAGATACGTTTAGCCTACTGCCTTTTCAACACAATATAGGATTAAAAAAAACAGCAATAGTCGTCACAGAGCCCGGATGTTTGGCTGTTGGCAGTTCAATTTTTATTTATTTATTTACTAGCTTGTGCCCGCGAATTCGTCTGCGTAGGATTAGTATTCCGAGTAGCTTAATTATTTTAGCGTGGCGTAGAAAAGAACTAACATAATGACATTAAAATTATCACATCAGTATATTTTGGGTCGCATTTGAAAAATATTACACAATATATTTATAAATGGTTACCTTTGTGTCATTCTAATGTGTAAGCTACCATATTATTGTAAAGTTTCATTAAAATCCGCTCTGTAGTTTTTACGTGAAAGAGTAACAAACATACATGACAAACAAACGCGTTTATAATATTAGTAGGATTTACTAGTACTTGGAAAACCAACAGCTTTCAGACACACTAAATAACTTCGAAATAATAAGTATAAGCATATTTGATGCAGAGAATATCCCTAGCAGTGCAGCGCGGTAATGCTGCCAGCGTTATGGGAACCTTTGGGTCGGATATGTCTCGGGGCGGTTTGATTGAATAATCTTATTTTGTTTGTATATTTTTTTTATTTTTTTTTTTATTTTTTTTTGTGTTTAAATGACCATTTAGCTTGTATAATAATATTATTTTATACGATATGACGATACTGTTGTGGATTTATATAGTTTATGTTATTCGTCTATAATAGAGTCTTCTAAGTTGCTTAACCTTCTCGAAAGTATAAGCTAATTACAGGTTTTCACTTAGATACCACTTAACATTTATAGTGTAGATATTCTTACATTGCGGAGAATATCTTAATTATAAATGAAATAATAAATGTTAATAATTAGTTATTAACAATAAAAATAAAGTCATTCATGAAAATTTATAAGTTATTAATAATAATAATAAATTATATATTGAGAGGTGACCTGTAACGAATTTAGTAGTCTAGTAAAGGTTTGCAAGCTCTATGTACTGTCGACTGTAGTTCGGCAAGTTTACATGAATTAGCGAATGTGTTTATGCATGGGTGCGCGGAGCTATCGGCAAGGCACGTTTGTCAAACATTATACAAAAGTTCGGTTCCACTCGCTCGACTGCACTGCTGCCGAATAAAACTTCACTCGCAGGCGTTTGTCAGTAAACAATCCGCTACTTGACTCGGATCAAATTTGACGAGATAAATTAATATTTCCTGTAGTATTTAATGCAAGAAACTGAAATATATTGACTTTTTAACTACGACTAAGTAAGTATGTAGGATGACTGCAAAATTTGCAAATAAATAAAATATTTTCTGCTTTTAATTCGGAACGGTGAAAACGCTATCCGCCATATTGAAAGCATGTTAGGTTTGTGAACAAACATTCGTTAGCCAGAGCCAGTGGACATTGATTATTATAGGATTATTACATCAAAGAGATCTTCTCATAAATACACCTGAGTTTCAGTCGATAAAGTACCTATTGGGGTCTGTTTTAGCAAGTTTGAGCCAATTTTTTCGTAAGTTTATTTCACTGGGTACGCGAATCCACAACTTTCCGGGGGTCTTTATTGACATGTTTTTGCTATATATTGCATGTAAACTCGATGAAATCATGGTTGTGTCACTCATCACTCACAGATGTTGAATGTCAAACTTCGTTTACAAGCCTTCAGGTCTTCAAACCATAAACCAAAAGTGGCTAACCGCGTTTTTGGCTGTTTAGTAAAACGAAGTTTTAAAATATTTTTTTTTTTGTTGCTTTTAGGTCCTCAAAAATACACTAAAATAGTGTTTGGTCTAATGGAAGAGATATTAACCAATTGATACTTACTTGAAAAGAGAGTCAAGTAGCGGATTGGGGATCCAACTTTTATTTTTTACAACTATATTTTTATTGACTTTTATTTTTTTTCTGATTGTGGAAGTAATTTTAAGACACTAATTTTTTTTTTTTTGTGATTATTGATGTTATTCATTATTATAGTCATATACACGGATGTCAAAAAAAGACGGATGGAACCTTCTATAATCACGAGTGAAGCAGACAAATGGCCGCCGTCTCTTTATGTACATGCGTGCCATCGGTGTTGCCAGACTAATATCACTTTGCCCACTTTTTCAAATCAAGAGAATCAAGGTGCTTCAGGGTGCTAACTAGCGTCACCAATGGAAAAAAGTCATAAGTTGTGTTATAATACGTTTTATTTTAAAAGTGAACATGAAAAATCTTAATAACTGTGACAACTATTTTTTAAACATACAGTCTAGAAACTACAATCAACAACCAATGACTTCAATCACTTTCCGCCAAAAACAGCCGGTTTAACGGAAATCCATTAAAGTTCTAATCTATTGATCATATGTTCTAGTCTGTAAGTTTGAAAAATAGTTATCACAGTTGTTAAGATTTCTCATGTTCACTTTTAGATAAAAACGTTCTATAAAAAAGTTATGATTTGCTCCGAAACGCCTTAAATCATGTTATCAGAAAAGTAAACTTACCTAATCTAATAATAATAATAATTGGTAGAGCGCTGGCACGGATAGCCAGAGGTTGCGGGTTCGAATCCCGGCATGGGTGAAATTTTTAGCCTCTAAATAGGTTTTTAAATTTGTTCATTAGCACGGGTTAGTGCATTAAAAATAAAAATAGTATAATCATGTGGGTACAGTGATATCGTTCCGATGTTAAAACCTAACTGCAAAGTAGGTAGTCGGGGCTGTAAGTAATGCAATTTGCTTAAGTCAGATGTCGCTGCCTGTACGTAATACAGAGAATAGTGTAAAGAGGTTCGAAATTTCACTGATGCCGTGAGTCGCCCATTGGCTCAATTGGTAGAGCGCTGGCACGGATAGCCAGAGGTTGCGGGTTCGAATCCCGGCATGGGTGAAATTTTTAGCCTCTAAATAGGTTTTTAAATTACCTAATCTAGTGAAGGTTTCACTTTTGTCATACATTACTGAGTGACTTTGGAACGTTTTATAACTTTTATAATTAATAATAAACTGGTACGACTTCAGGTGTGGTTTTATTTGTAGATATTACATCTAGATAAAACAGAAAAACTGGATAAAAAACGGATAAGCAGGTAAAAAGTCAGATCTGGTCAAAGGGTAAAGTAGTAGTGGTGAAAAATGAGGGAAATCGAAGAATGTGTGACGTACATAATTTAAATATTTGAAAATGATAGATAGAAAAGAAATAAAAATGGTGTGAAGAGGTTTGAACCGTTACAACTTAAAAGGCTTTTATGAAGAAA